>JAFEMH010000844.1:280000-520000 GCA_022495995.1 Adenophora triphylla var. japonica
GCTTTTCATCCAACAAGGTTTTGAATTCTTTAAATAGATCAAACTTATCAAACCTAGCCTCAGATTTTTCAGCCTTTGCACCTTGGGCAATCAGAATTTGAGAAATAAGAGAGGGATAGAGAAGAGACCATTTCTTTGAGGGGGATTCACAATACCCACAAATTTTTCTAAAAATGAATTTACCATAATTGATTTTCTTTTTAGCACCCAACCTAAAGAGCATATCAGCTTGAATCCTAGTGGTAGAGGTTTTATTGTTGGAGGGGCAGAGGTTGGCAGTAAGGATGGAATGGAGAAAGCAATAAAAGGAGGTAAGAGAACAACTTCCTAAATCTTTTGGCTTAATGGGCCAAGAAGGTACTTTCCCATGGGTGATGGTAGACACAAGCTCATCTTCAAAGACCACACAAGGTTCATCATAGCCTCCCTCAAGACCTAAATTATCATTGATGATTGATGGAGAAAAGTGGATAAATTTTCCTCTAACAAACACAGTTTGGAACAAGGGGGAAGAGGGTTTGTCTAAACCTTTAGAAAGGTTAGCATAAAATTCATGGACCAGCTTGGGAAGGAAGGGAATAGGATGATCCACAGTCAGGAATAAACCACACTCCTCAAAAAATTTATCAAGACCCAATTTAGAGAGGTTTCCCTATCTCTCTTCATCTCCAAAATAAAGGCATTATTAACTATTTGACCCAGCCTATCAAAGGCATCAAAAGATAAAAACTTAGATGAAATAGGTTTTAAAGCAGTAGAGATAGTGAGGGTCTTAAAAATACCCTTTTGAGCTTTCTGCCTGATAGATGTGCGCTTGGATGTGTGCACATTTGCAGTCACATCCTTTGAAGGTGAGGGCACCTTCTCAGATTCAGATTCAGGCTCATCATCAGAGGGGGCATCAAGGGATTGATCCTCCTTTTCTTGGTCCAACTCTTCACTACCCAGCTTATAATTTTCATCCTCAGCAGTGTCATCACTTTCATAGCTCCCATCAGAATCTTCAACCTCCTCAACAATAGGCTCTAAATTAGCTTCAGCCACCTTCTTCTTTCCTTTAAGATCCATTAGAATGTTGGCAAGGGGTTCCTCATCTTTTTCAGCTGGTGGAGTAGCAACAGATGGAGCAACAACTAAAGGAGCACTTGGCTTTCTTGTTCTAGTCAGTTGTTGTTCTTCCTCTTCATCCTCTTCTTCATCATAGGCAATGGCTGTGGAGGGTTTGCCTCTAGGCTTCTTTAAGTTTTTGGCCTTGTCAGCCTCAGAAAGTCTTCTAACCCTGTGAGATCTTTGTAGATTTCTTGGGGGTGCAGGGTTGATAAAGTGGCCCTTTCGTTTAGAGGTAGGCAGCTTCCTCTTTTTTGTTAAAGGAGTTTCCAAAAGTGGAACAAGGGCCACAGAAGAAGGTGCAACAGGTGGTTGATTAACAGAAGATGGCGGAGGAATAGGGATATTTAGGGATAATGGAGCAGCATAGGGTTCCAATGTAGGGGATTTTGAGGGTGGAACCTCCATAGCAGAATCAGACGAGGATGATGAAGGGGGTACCTCGAAAGTGAATTTAGGTTTTATAGCTTGATCGACAATGGGGGTGTCAGCAGAGGCGACGGAAATTGGCTCTATGTTGAGCACATCCTCCTCACAGATTTCTTTAAAAGACGCCATTAAATCTGCAGAAACTGGTTAGGTAGAATAGGAGAAACGAAATTGATTGTTGTTGTATGCGAGTGAGCAATTAAGGGAGAAGGGGAAAAAGATTTATCAGGGGTTTAAGGGGATGGGACGGATGTGAGGTCAAATTAATACTCACACCTCCCCCTTTTCAACTGAATTTAGGATTTCTTTTCCAAAAATGTTTCACAAAAACGATACAACAAAGATCCTCCAACGGCTATAATCCTTTGATATTTCCACGCACAACAAACCTCGAAAAATTAGGGATTGGAATAAATCAAGATTTTTTCAATTTTTTATGGAAACAAAAATCACATCAGCCATATCTTTTTCAACTGAATCCTTTTTAAAATATTCCTTTCTTTTCAAATAAGAATTGATACACACCTTTCTTTTTCATGGGAGATTTTGGAAAACAAAAACATGTTAAATCAAAGAGTAAGTTAAGAATGAAAATAAATTAACTAGCATATTTACAAAGCACCCTATATGACCTAAAATGCAGAATGACTAGCATGATGCAGCACACAGGTGAAGGAAAAAATCTCAGCTCACAGATGTGGCATAGGATGTGAGTCATATTTTGGGACACATTTAGATCACAAAAAGTCAATGGGCAATAATTCAATCTGCATAGCCTCTAGGATGCATCCACCTATTTTTTATTGTGGATATTTGCATTGTGAGTAGCTTTCACTTTTCTTGAATCCCAAAGATAGACCTTTTTTCCAATGATCTTATCAAGTTTGATTTCAAGATTTATTATGAGAATCACTTGATCACAAAGGTTTGGCTTTATACTAAGGGTGGAGCAGCTGTTTCTCATTGATTTTTAAGGCACCCACTATGAGATATCTAATAAGATTATATCATGTTATCAAAAGACAACAAGAACAGGAAATGCCTACAATTAAGTGATCAGAAAATGTCAAAGATGAAAACTCACAAGTGACCACACTGAGATATTTTGTGCTAATGCATGATTTTTTTTTTCAGTTAGATAATATACAGATGTGTTAGAGGATGTGTGCACATTTGGGCACACAATCTTAAATATCACAAAAGCCAAGAGACTTCCTCAAGGTGGAAAATCTCTCCAAATCTAATGCCTTTATAAATATATCAGCCAATTGATTTTCAGTCCCAACAAATTCCAGACACACAGTTTTTTGTTCTACAAGATCCCTAATGAAATGATGTCTAATATCAATGTGTTTTGTTCTAGAATGTTGGAGAAATTTTTTAGATATGTCTAAGGCACTTTTGTTATCACAAAAAGCAGTCAAAATTTTGCTATTCAATCCATAGTCTTTCAGCATTTGATTCATCCAAAGTAGTTGTGTGCAGCAACTTTCAAGGGCAACATATTCAGCCTTTATAGTGGATAAGGACACACAATTCCGCTTCTACTATACCAAGACACAAGGTTGTTTCCTAGGTAGAAGCATCCATCTGTAGTACAACAAACTTATGATTCTCTTCAAGGCTTTAAGATGGGACACCTTTGGGTTAGCTTGATTTCTTGCACAGAGACACACACTGTACATAATATCAGGTCGACTTGCAGTGAGGTACAACAAACTTCCTATCATGCTTTTGTACAAGGTTTGATCAACACTCTCACTATCTGAATCATGGCTCAGCTTTTAGGAATATCCCATTGGTGTTTTGAGATGTGAGGAATGTTCAAGCTTAAACTTTTTCACAAGATTCTTAGCATATTTGGACTGAGAGATGAATATGCCATCCTTGAATTGCTTTATTTGTAAGCCTAAAAAATAATTCAACTCACCTACCATACTCATCTCAAATGTGGAAGTCATACTATCCACAAACTCAGCTAGCATAGAGTCATAATTTGACCCAAACACAATATCATCCACATAGATTTGTGCCACAAGAATCTCCTTTTTATTTTTCCTCACAAAAGGTTTTGTCAACCTCACCTCTCTTGAATCCTAGGTGAAGTAAATGGTCAGTCAACCTACCATACCAAGCTCTAGGGGCTTGTTTCAGCCCATACAGAGCTTTCTTCAGTTTATACACATGGTTAGGATGCTTGGAATCCACAAAGCCTTTAGGTTGTTCAACGGAGGCATCCACATTCAATACTCCATTTAGAAAGGCACTCTTAACATCCATTTGATGAAGAGTAAGCTTGAGGTAGAAGGTAATAGCCAACAAGAGTCTAATGGATTCAATTCTTTCAACAGGAGCAAAAGTATACTCAAAATCAATTCCTTCAATTTGGGTATACCCTTGAGCAACTAGCCTAGCCTTATTCCTAGTAATCAGACCCTGCTCTTCAGTTTTGTTCTTGAAAATCCATTTAGTTCCTATGACATTTTCATGAGAAGGCTTAGGGACAAGGGTCCAAACCTCCTTCTTTTCAAATTGAATCAACTCTTCTTGCATAGCAAGAATCCAGTCAGCATCTTTCAGTGCTTCAGTGATATTCTTAGGTTCAATCTTTGAAACGAAACAACAAAAACTTTCATGGGAGTATGCTGATGAGCAACTCCACAAACCATCCAGCTTTCTATAGTCTACCTTGTCTTTCTGCCTTGTTCTCACTTGAGTATGCACATCTCCCACAACTTGTGTAGTGGGGTGGTTCTTTTGGATTTTAGAGGGAATGTCCCTTGATCTATCCACACTCCCATCCACATTATCTTCTGGAGCATCATTCTGATCAGATTCAGAGGAGCTGTCCTCAGTTTCAGAATTTTAAGTGGATGTGGGAGCAGATGTGGGTTCAGATGTGGAAGCAGATGTGTCCACATCCTTGGTTACATCCTTTGCTGTTTCAACAGGTTTTTCATTTCTGGCAGTTTTTGTTGGTTCTTCAGCACCTGTTTCTGTATCTTTCCAGTCCAGTAAGCAACCTGAAACATCATCCTCAGCAGGCTTGAGGTTAAGATCAATTGAGTCATCAAAAACAGCATTATCAGATTTTATAATGGTTTTTCTTAGATAAAAAACTCTGTAAGCTCTACTATTGGTGGAATATCCCATGAAAATTGATTTATCACTCTTTGAATCAAATTTGGACAATTATTCCCTATCATTAAGAATGTATCATATACACCCAAATACATGAAATTACTTAAAGGTGGGTTTTTTGCCAAGAAGGATTTGATAGTTACCGTGCTACCAATCCTAAGGAAAACTCTATTTCCAATGTGACAGGCAGTGTTCAATGCTTCTGCCCAGAATTTTTGGACAGGTTTTTAGAACTTAGCATAACCCTAGCCATTTTTTGCAGAGTTCTATTCTTCCTTTCTGCAATTCCATTTTGCTGTGGAGTGATTGGTGTAGAAAAGTCATGTGTGATTCCCTTGGAGTTATAGAAGGCAGTAAACTTTGAGTTCTCATATTCAGTGTCATGGTCAGATCTAATTCTAACAGCCTTCAATCCATAAAGATTTCTAACCCTTTTATACCAATTCTTGAACTCTTCAATTGTTTTAGATTTCTCTCTTAAGAACATCACCCAAGTATACCTAGAGTAATCATCAACACACACAAAGGCATACTTTTTCCTACCAAAGATTTCTACTTCAATAGGTCCCATCAAGTCAGTATGAATCAGCTCTAAACATCTAGATATGGAGCATTATTGGACCTTTTTGTGTAATGCTTTTGTTTGTTTTTCCTTTTGGCATGAATCACAGACATCGGGGTTCTTGAAGTTCAGCTTAGGGAGGTCCTTAACATCTTCAAACCTTTGAAGCTCTTCTATTGTTTTGCAGCTAGCATGCCCTAATTTTTGATGCCACAGATTGACATCATTAGCTTTTAAACTAAGGCAAGAAAGATTGTCACCAAATTGGTAACAATTATCAGCAAACCTAGGACCAGTGAACACACACTTATTGTTTTTATCAAATACCTCACACAAGTGTTTGTCAAATTTCACATAGAGGTCATCATCACATAACTGACTTATGCTTATAAGATTGGCTTTCAAGCCTTCCACATGGTATACATTGTGCAACTTTGGGAGACACTTGACATCTAGGGTTCCTTTCCCAATAATTTTGCCTTGAGAAACACCACCAAAGTTCACCTTCCCCCACAGATTAACTCATAGTCAATTTGAACAGCTTAGCTCCCAGTCATGTGCCTAGAGCACCCACTATCAAAATACCAAGAACCAGAGACACTACTCTTGAGGGAAGAGTAAACAACATTGCAGGTAGCACTTGGTTTGGCCACCCACTGCTTTTCAGCTTTCTTTTTTTGGTGCAGAGGTCTCAGCTTGCTTGGATGTGTGTCCGAATGTGTATACATATTTTTACTCATCTGAGTCTGATTATTGTAACCAGATTTCTTATCAACATTTAATTTGTAACAGAAGGGTCTAATGTGCCCAATAGCACAACAGTAATGGGAAATGTAGTGCCTTCTTCTTGACATTTTCTCAAAAAAAAAAGATTTTTCCCTAAAAATGGGTTTTTCCACAATTTTTTGAAGTAGAAGCCTACATCCCTCCTTTACAAATTTGTCTTTTTCAAAACTCAGACCAGTTTTATTAAGTTGACCCATGGAAATAGCTTCATCAAGTTTTATTTTACTTTTGTTCAACTTGGTAAATGTACTCTCAGCTTTCTCACATTCATTTTTGAATTTTTCAAGTTCAACTTCTCTTTTAGTTACCAAAATTTCAAGTTTGGCAATGGTATCTTTTTGAACATCATTCTCTTTTGAAAGTATGGACTTTTCATCTTCACAAATAGCTAATTTATCAGAAAGAGACTTGTTTACCTTAGCAAGTACCTCAATTTTGTCTATCAAGTCAGTATGAATCAGCTCTAAACATCTAGATATGGAGCATTATTGGACCTTTTTGTGTAATGCTTTTGTTTGTTTTTCCTTTTGGCATGAATCACAGACATCGGGGTTCTTGAAGTTCAGCTTAGGGAGGTCCTTAACATCTTCAAACCTTTGAAGCTCTTCTATTGTTTTGCAGCTAGCTTGCCCTAATTTTTGATGCCACAGATTGACATCATTAGCTTTTGAACTAAGGCAAGAAAGATTGTCACCAAATTGGTAACAATTATCAGCAAACCTAGGACCAGTGAACACACACTTATTGTCTTTATCAAATACCTCACACAAGTGTTTGTCAAATTTCACATAGAGGTCATCATCACATAACTGACTTATGCTTATAAGATTGGCTTTCAAGCCTTCCACATGGTATACATTGTGCAACTTTGGGAGACACTTGACATCTAGGGTTCCTTTCCCAATAATTTTGCCTTGAGCAACACCACCAAAGTTCACCTTCCCCCACAGATTAACTCATAGTCAATTTGAACAGCTTGGCTCCCAGTCATGTGCCTAGAGCACCCACTATCAAAATACCAAGAACCAGAGACACTACTCTTGAGGGAAGAGTAAACAACATTGCAGGTAGCACTTGGTTTGGCCACCCACTGCTTTTCAGCTTTCTTTTTTTGGTGCAGAGGTCTCAGCTTGCTTGGATGTGTGTCCGAATGTGTATACATATTTTCACTCATCTGAGTCTGATTATTGTAACCAGATTTCTTATCAACATTTAATTTGTAACAGAAGGGTCTAATGTGCCCAATAGCACAACAGTAATGGCAAATGTAGTGCCTTCTTCTTGACATTTTCTCAAAAAAAAGATTTTTCCCTAAAAATGGGTTTTTCCACAATTTTTTGAAGTAGAAGCCTCACATCCCTCCTTTACAAATTTGTCTTTTTCAAAACTCAGACCAGTTTTATTAAGTTGACCCATGGAAATAGCTTCATCAAGTTTTATTTTACTTTTGTTCAACTTGGTAAATGTACTCTCAGCTTTCTCACATTCATTTTTGAATTTTTCAAGTTCAACTTCTCTTTTAGTTACCAAAATTTCAAGTTTGGCAATGGTATCTTTTTGAACATCATTCTCTTTTGAAAGTATGGACTTTTCATCTTCACAAACAGCTAATTTATCAGAAAGAGACTTGTTTACCTTAGCAAGTACCTCAATTTTGTCTATTCTCTTTATCCAATCAGCATGCAATTCTTTGTAAGTAGCAAAGAGCTCCTCATAGGGTATGTCCCTATCCTCATCATCAGAATCTCCTTTCACAGAGAAGCAGTTAAACATCAGGTCAGATGTGACACCAGATGTGTTCACATCTAGGACCACATCCACAGTTTTTTCAGGAACTCCTTCTTTGATTTCTGCAGAAAAAGCATTAAACACAGAATGGAAATTGATAATGGACATGTTAGCCACTTCTTCTTCATCCTCACTATCATTAAGTGTAGCAGTTAAGCTCATTCCCTTCTTTTTAAGTGTGTTAGCACACTCATTGGCATAGTGACCAAAGTCACGACATGCCCTACATTGCACAGAATTAGAGGATTTTTTACTGTCAAAGTTTGGCTTTTTAAATCCATTCTCAGTGCTAGGTTTTGGATTTTCAGTAGCACTAGGAGCAGGTCTATTGAGGAACTTACTCATTCTCTTGTTCTTCAACATAGAACTGAACATTTTGGAGATAAGTGTCACATCCTCTTCCTCAAGATTAGACTTGTAAATTTCAGACGATAGTTCCACAAGTTCTATTGGAACAGCAGCAGCACTTTTAAGGGCAAGGCTTATAGACTTGCTCTTTTACTGAGCTTCAAGATTTAGCTCAAACACAGTCAAAATTCCTTCAATTTTATCTAAGCCTACAGTGTTGGTGTCATTGGTTTCTTCTATCACAGCTACTTTTATATTGAACCTCTCAGGTAAGGTCCTTAAAATCTTGCTCACAAGTCTTGCATTAGAGATTGATTCTCCCAGACTCGTACACTCATTAGAAATTTCATGGATTTTTGCAGCATAAGAGACTATGTCTTATGTCTCTTCCATTCTAAGACTTTCAAACCTATCCATTAAGATTCTAAGCCTAGTAGCTTTTACACTTGGAATCCCCACACATTGCATTTGTAAGATATCCCAAGCAGCTTTAGCAACACTTTCATTAGTGATAAGTTTGTACATATTCCCAGAAACATGGCTGGAAATAGCACCCATTGCTTTCGAATTATAATTAGCAGCATGAATTTCATCAAGAGTCCACCTTTCTTCAGGTTTCCTCTCAAAAACAAAATCACCAGTTCCAGACTCAGGCCTTTTCTCCACAGTAGGATGTTGCCAGGCCACAAGGATACACATCCAAGCCCTTTCATCAATACATTTGATGTAATTACGCATCTTAGACTTCCAAAGAGAATAATTTGTGCCATCCAATACAGGAGGCCTGTTTTGATAATTTTGGCATTCCATTGTGAATACACTTTCTGGATCAACACTTAGTAATATTTCGAGAGTTGGCTCTGATACCAATTGAAAGTTTCGTGTAGCTAGGAAGCTTCAAACCACTCAACAGATCACGGATGTGAGTACATATGTGTCTCACAACTGTCCACACATCCACATATAATGCAGCGGAATAAAATAATAAAACAAGAGTTATATACGTTTACTGGTTTTGAAACCAGCAAACTAGGCTTACGCCCAAAAACTTTCACTATTAAAACTTTTGTTGTTTACAAAAATACGAATTAGTGAAAACTAAAAGACAAAAATACTAAACAAGTTCTAATCACCTTCTATGAAAAGAATAGACTCTCTTTCCCAAGCAGACTCTATTCCAATCAGAAGTAAAACAAAGAACTTGATTAAAACCTAGATGTGAGTTCGGATGTATGTCATAACCTTCACTCACAACCAAAATTAACAATGTTGAAAACTGTGAAGAACAAAGTATTTTTCTCTCTAAGAACCGTGTCTTCTCTTGTGCTAATGTCCTTGTATTTATATGCACTTTTGAGAAGATCTTCACGCAATCAACAACTTTCCTTTAGAGAGTTTCCAAATCCTACAAGGAAACATAAAGCACACTCACAAGGAAGAATATTTTGTTAGTAGGTTAGTCCTAATATAAATATATGTACATAAATAAAAGATATTTACAATATTAATAAGTATATAAATCTTTCAAGAAAGTCCCAAAATCAACTTACCATTTTTGATACTGATTCGAATTAAGGAAACACTTTGTTTCCTAAAAACACACTCTTTCAATCTCCCCCTATTTTGGACTTTCTGGTCAAAACCAAAGATTTATGATGATCAAACTATGACCAATATTTTTAGACATGAAAAACTCTCACTGAATGGATGTGTGTGCAAATTTGTCTACACATCCACACAAAACTGCATAGAACAAGTTAGGACTAAAAACTGCAGTTCAGCAATATAATTAAAAGCAACAATTCAGCAACATGTTTTATGTATTACAGACCATTGTTTAAACTAACAAAATATTAAACAGAAATTAAAAATTATTTTGGACACCATCACAGAATAAAAGCAAAAAGAACTTCATCTTCCCCTTAGTTCACAGATCCCATTTTGGCCAAGAGGAGTAATCTGGAGTAGAATTAGCATCAACACTAGTTCCTTCTCCCCCTTTTGACTAGAAAGCTTAGAGTGCCATCTCTTGAGTCTGTCTTTGAGAGCCTTGAGATTTTTGGCATGGGATTTGGAAACTTGCATTTGAGAATTTAGTGCAGTAGTGAGGGCTTCAGCAGCTGCAATTTTTGCATCCAATTCCTGCATTTGTGCTTCAAAGGGATCTACAGATGTGGGGCTATATGTGCCCACATCTGGCATAGCAATCTCAGGAATAACTCCCAATGGGAGATTAACAAACCTTTGCTTTTCATCTAACAAGGTTTTGGATTCCTTAAACAGATCAAACTTATCAAACCTAGCCTCAGACTTTTCAACCTTTGCACCTTGGGCAATCAGAATTTGAGAAATGAGAGAGGGGTAGAGAAGAGACCATTTCTTTGAGGGGGATTCACAATACCCACAAATTTTCCTAAAAATGAATTCACTAAAATTGATTTTCTTTTTAGCACCCAAACTAAAGAGCAGATTAGCTTGAACCCTAGGGACAGAGGTTTTATTGTTGGAGGGGCAGAGGTTGGCAGTAAGGATGGAATGGAGAGAGCAATAAAAGGAGGTGAGAGAACCACTTCCTAGGTCTTTTGGCTTAATGGGCCAGGAAGGTACTTTCCCATGGGTGATGGTAGACACAAGCTCATCTTCAGAGACCACACAAGGTTCATCATAGCCTCCCCCAAGCCATAAAATATCATTGATGATTGAAGGAGAAAAGTGGATAAATTTTCCTCTAACATACACAATTTGGAACAAGGGGGAAGAGGGGTTTGTCTAAACCTTTAGACAGGTTAGCATAAAATTCATGGACTAGCTTTGGAAGGAAGGGAATAGGATGATCCACAGTCAGGAATAAACCACACTCCTCAAAAAATTTATCAAGACCCAATTTAGAGAGGTTTCCCTATCTCTCTTCATCTCCAAAATAAAGGCCTTATTAACTATTTGACACAGCCTATCAGAGGCATCGGCAGATAAAAACATAGATGAAATAGGTTTTAAAGCAGTAGAGATAGTGAGGGTCTTAGAAATACCCTTTTGAGCTTTCTGTCTGGTAGATGTGCGCTTGGATGTGTGCACATTTACAGTCACATCCTTTGAAGGTGAGGGCACCTTCTCAGATTCAGCTTCAGGCTCATCATCAGAGGGGGCATCAAGGGATTGATCCACCTTTTCTTGGTCCAACTCTTCACGACCCAGCTTATAATTTTCATCCTCAGCAGTGTCATCACTTTCATAGCTCCCATTCGAATCTTCAACCTCCTCAACAATAGGCTCTAAATCAGCTTCATCCACCTTCTTCTTTCCTTTAAGCTCCATTAGAATGTTGGCAATGGGTTCCTCATCTTTTTTCAGCTAGAGGAGAAGCAACAGGTGTAGCAACAGCTGAAGGAGCACTTGGCTTTCTTGTTCTAGTAAGTTGTTGTTCTTCCTCTTCATCCTCTTCTTCATCACAGGCAATGGTTGTGGAGGGTTTGCCTCTAGGCTTCTTTAAGTTTTTGGCCTTGTCAACCTTAGAAAGTCTTCTAACCCTGTGAGATCTTTGTAGATTTCTTGGGGGTGCAGGGCTGACAAAGTGGCCCTTTGGTTTAGAGGTAGGCAGCTTCCTCTTTTTGGTTAAAGGAGTTTCCAAAAGTGAAACAGGGGCCACAGAAGAAGGTGCAACATGTGGTTGATTAACAGAAGATGGCAGAGGAATAGGGATATTTGGGGATAATAGAGCAGCATAGGGTTCCAATGTAGGGGATTTTGAGGGTGGAACCTCCATAGCAGAATCAGATGAGGATGATGAAGGGGGTACCTCGAAAGTGAATTTAGGTTTTGTAGCTTGATCGACAATAGGGGTGTCAGTAGAGGCGACGGAAATTGGCTCTATGTCGAGCACATCCTTCTCACGGATTTCTTTAAAAGACGCCATTAAATCTGCAGAAACTGGTTAGGTAGCACAGGAGAAACGAAATTAATTGCTGTTGTATGAGAGTGAGCAATTAAGGGAGAAGGGGGAAAAAGATTTATCAGGGGTTTAAGGGGATGGGATGGATGTGAGGTCAAATTAATACTCACAGCTCCCCCTTTCCAACTAAATTTAGGATTTCTTTTCCAAAAAGGTTTCACAAAAACGATACCACAAAGATCCTCCAACGGCTATAACCCTTTGATATTTTCACACACAACAAACCTCGAAAAATTAGCGATTGGAATAAATCAAGATTTTGTCAAATTTTTATGGAAACAAAAATCACATCAGCCATATCTTTTTCAACTGAATCCTTTTTAAAATATTCCTTCCTTTTCAAATAAGGATTGATATACACCTTTCTTTTTCATGGGAGATTTTGGAAAACAAAAACATGTTAAATCAAAGAGTAAGTTAAGAATGAAAATAAATTAACTAGCATATTTACAAAGAACCCTATATGACCTAAAATGCAGAATGACTAGCATGATGCAGCACACAGGTGAAGGTAAAAATCTCAGCTCACAGATGTGGCATAGGATGTGTCACATTTGGGGACACATTTAGATCACAAAAAGTCAATGGGCAATAATCCAATCTGCACGGCCTCTAGGATGCATCCACCCATTTTTTATTGTGGATATTTGCTTTGTGAGTAGCTTTCACTTTTCCTGAATCCCAAAGATAGCCCTTTTTCCCAATGATCTTATCAAGTTTGATTTCAAGATTTATTACGAGATTCACTTGATCACAAAGGTTTGGCTTCATACTAAGGGTGAAGCAACTATTTCTCATTGATTTTTAAGGCACCCACTATGAGATATCTAATAAGATTATATCATGTTATCAAAAGACAACAAGAACAGGAAATGCCCACAATTAAGTGATCAGAAAATGTCAAAGATGAAAACTCACAAGTGACCACACTGAGATATTTTGTGATAATGCATGATTTTTTTTTTCAGTTAGATAATATACAGATGTGTTAGAGGATGTCTGCACATTTGGGCACACAACCTTAAATATCACACAATCCAAGAGACTTCCTCAAGGAGGAAAATCTCTCCAAATCTAATGCCTTTGTAAATATATCAGCCAATTGATTTTCAGTCCCAACAAATTTTAGACACACAGTTTTTTGTTCTACAAGATCCCTAATGAAATGATGTCTAATATCAATGTGTTTTGTTCTAGAATGTTGGAAATTTTTTTTAGATATGTCTAAGGCACTTTTGTTATCACAAAAAGCAGTCAAAATTTTGCTATTGAATCCATAGTCTTTCAGCATTTGATTCATCCAAAGTTGTTGTGTGCAGCAACTTCCAAGGGCAACATATTCAGCCTCTGCAGTGGATAAGGACACACAATTCTGCTTCTACTGTACCAAGACACAAGGTTGTTTTCTAGGTAGAAGCATCCACCTGTAGTACTCTTCCTATCATCACTGTTTTCAGCCTAATCTGAGTCTGTATAGCCAACCAAATTGGTGTTTGTCTCCTTAGAATAGTGCAGCCCTAAGTTCACAGTCCCACTAATATATCTTATGATTCTCTTCAAGGCTTTAAGATGGGACACCTTAGGGTTAGCTTGATATCTTGCACAGAGACACATACTGTACATAATATCAGGTCGACTTGCAGTGAGGTACAACAGACTTCCTATCATGCTTCTGTACAAGGTTTGGTCAACACTCTCACTATCTGAATCATGGCTCAGCTTTTGAGAAGATCCCATTAGTGTTTTAAGATGTGAGGAATATTCAAGCTCAAACTTTTTCACAAGATTCTTGGCATATTTGGACTGAGAGATGAACATGCCATCCTCGAATTGCTTTATCTGTAAGCCTAAAAAATAATTCAACTCACCTACCATACTCATCTCAAATGTGGAAGTCATACTATCCACAAACTCAGCTAGCATAGAGTCATAATTTGACCCAAACACAATATCATCCACATAGATTTGTGCCACAAGAATCTCCTTTTTATTTTTCCTCACAAACAAGATTTTGTCAACCTCACCCCTCTTAAGTCCTAGGTGAAGCAAATGGATAGTCAACCTACCATACCAAGCTCTAGGGGCTTATTTCAGCCCATACATAGCTTTCTTCAGTTTATACACATGGTTAGGATGCTTGAAATCTACAAAGCCTTTAGGTTGTTCAACATAGGCTTCCTCATTCAATACCCCATTTAGAAAGGCACTCTTAACCTCCATTTGATGAAGAGTAAGCTTGAGGTAATAGGCAATAGCCAACAAGAGTCTAATTGATTCAATTCTTGCAACAGGAGTAAAAGTATACTCAAAATCAATTCCTTCAATTTGGGTATACCCTTGAGCAACTAGCCTAGCCTTATTCCTAGTAATCACACCCTGCTCTTCAGTTTTGTTCTTGAAAATCCATTTGGTTCCTATGAAATTCCCATGAGAAGGCCTAGGGATAAGGGTCCAAACCTCATTCTTTTCAAATTGAATCAACTCTTCTTGCATAGCAAGAATCCAGTCAGCATCTTTCAGTGCTTAAGTGATATTCTTAGGTTCAATTTTTGAAACAAAATAATAAAAACTTACGTAGGAGTACGCTGATGAGCAACTCCGCAAACCAGCCAGCTTTCTATAGTCTACCTTGTCTTTCTGCCTTGTTCTCACTTGAGCATGAACATCTCTCACAACTTGTGTAGTGGGGTGGTTCTTTTGGATTTTAGAGGGAATCTCCCTTGATCTATCTACACTCTCATCCACATTATCTTCTGGAGCATCATTCTGATCAGATTCAGAGGAGCTGTCTTCAGTTTCAGAATTTTGAGTGAATGTGGGAGCAGATGTGGGTTCAGATGTGGATGCAGATGTGTCCACATCATTGGTTACATCCTTTGCTGTTTCAACAGGTTTTTCATTTCTGATAGTTTCTGTTGGTTCTTCAGCACCTGTTTCTGTATCTTTCCAGTCCAGTAAGCAACCTGAAACATCATCCTCAACAGTCTTGAGGTTAGGATCAAGTGAGTCATCAAAAATAACATTAGCAGATTCCATAATGGTTTTTGTTTTTAGATAAAAAAACTCTGTAAGCTCTACTATTGGTGGAATATCCCATGAAAATTGCTTTATCACTCTTTGAATCAAATTTGGACAAGTATTCCCTATCATTAAGAAGTTACAGTGCTACCAATCCTAAGGAAAACTCTATTTCCAATGTGACATGCAGTGTTCAATGCTTCTGCCCATAATTTTTGGACAGGTTTTTAGAACTTAGCATAACCCTAGCCATTTTTTACAGAGTTCTATTCTTTCTTTCTGCAATTCCATTTTGCTGTGGAGTGATTGGTGCAGAAAATTCATGTGTGATTCCCTTGGAGTTACAGAAGGCAGTAAACTTTGAGTTCTCATATTCAGTGCCATGGTCAGATCTAATCCTAACAGCCTTCAATCCATAAAGATTTCTAACCCTTTTATACCAATTCTTGAACTCTTCAATTGTTTCAGATTTCTCTCTTAAGAACATAACCCAAGTATACCTAGAGTAAACATCAACACACAAAAAGGCATACTTTTTCCTACCAAAGCTTTCTACTTCAATAGATCCCATCAAGTTAGTATGAATCAGCTCTAAACATCTAGATGTGGAGCATTATTGGACCTTTTTGTGTAATGCTTTTGTTTGTTTTTCCTTTTGACATGAACCACAGACATTAGGGTTCTTGAAGTTTAGCTTAGGGAGGTCCTTAACATCTTCAAACCTTTGAAGCTCTTCTATTGTTCTGCAGCTAGCATGCCCTAATTTTTGATGCCACAGATTGACATCATTAGCTTTTGAACTAAGGCAAGAAAGATTGTCACCAAATTGGTAACAATTATCAGCAGACCTAGGACCAGTGAACACACACTTATTGTCTTTATCAAATACCTCACACAATTGTTTGTCAAATTTCACATAGAGGTCATCATCACATAACTGACTTATGCTTATAAGATTGGCTTTCAAGCCTTCCACATGGTATTGTAAGTACGCCAATCCAATTTGCGACCCTTTTTTTTTCTTTAAAAAGAAGGGGATCAACACATTTCACCGCTCCCCCTTGATGCACTTCACAGAGGCACCTAGCTATGCTAGGGAGGGCAATGTCATTCCCTCTAACCACTGGTGGGGGAATCGAATCCATGACCTCCAGGTTGGAAGCCATGAACTCTAACCATCAGGCTAAGACCCCGCGTGCAATTTGCGACCCTTTTAGATGCATTTTAACGTGATAAAATTGCATTGAGGGGCATTTTGGTAAATTCCCGATCTTTCCCGAGACTTCCGGTAACGTTTCATAAGTTTCCCGCGAAGGAAGTACCTTTTGGTACCTTGCTCATGCCAAAGGACCTGCTGGGAATAAACCTTTTTAGACTTTTTAGGTATTTAGGCCTGAATGTTCCAGAAACTGGTTTTGGCGCCAAAAACGGTTGTGTCACCTTGTGTCACGCGACAAGTCGAGGCATGGAAAGTGGTTACGGAACGTCGTGCGACATAAGGTGACCACTAACTACAGCCTATAAATAAGACCCTTCCCCTCTTAGAAATGGATCCCAACCTGACCTACTGTTACTCTGCAGAAATTGCGTCGTAACAAAGTACCCCAAACACAATCCTCTCTCTCTCTCCTACCTTCAACCTACCCCAATTCCCTCCAATTCAAACCCCTTCCTAAACCAAACCATTTGAGCCCCTTGGACCAATCCTCCTAAGCCTCCCAAGACCAGAAGCTGCAGTTGAAGGATTCTGTATCTAACTTGATACAGAATTCGTGGAAGCAACAAGGGTAATAATCCTCAACCCCTCTTCTCTCTCTCTTCTACTTAATTCCTTCATAATTCTATCGTTTACTTTCTCTTGGATTTAGAAATCAGACTCTATCTGTCTAGATTACTGAATCCCAATCGCAATCTCTCTGTTTAATTTGATTAATCTAAGTAATTGAGTTTTCATTGTTGGATATTGTTTGAATTTGGTGTTTAGACCCCAAGGGGGTGTGGATCTATCCATATCCACACTCCCGGGGTCAAATTGTTGTTAATTCCATATTTCAAAGCTAATATGTTTGATTAATTAGATCTGTGTTGGCTATTGTTGATTTTGTGTTCAAACTTGTAAGTTCCTGTAGATGGTCATTATGTGTCACGCGACACATTGTTCATAGGTGATCATGTGTCACGCGACACATCTGGTCATCTGTGTCATGTGTCATGCGACACATTATGCCTGTTTGCAGGAACTATTTTCTTTTGTAATCTGTTCTGAATTGTTGTAGTAGGGATGTGGCCTCCCTAAATAATTGGCTCACAAGTTGTAAGCCTCAATTCATATCAATAAATGCATGTTTACCACACTTGTTTATTATCAATGCTTGCACACACCAATGGATTGCTTGGATGTTTGATTAGGAAGACTCGTCTACGGACGAGGCGTGTTGGGTGAACTCTCGGTTCTTCCCAACACGTAACCTGACCCCCGAACCCGTTCTCTTTCATAGGTTTTTCAAAGTGCACCTCTTAAGCATGGCGTGGCGACTCTCTTTTTTTTACCTTTTTCGGGCGAGCGCACATTTCAGGTATACATTGTACAACTTTGGGAGACACTTGACATCTAGGGTTCCTTTCCCAATAATTTTGCCTTGAGCAACACCACCAAAGTTTACCTTCCCCCCCACAGATTAACTCATAGTCAATTAGAACAGCTTGGTTCCCAGTCATGTTCCTAGAGCACCCACTATCAAAATACCAAGAATTAGAGACACTACTCTTGAGGGAAGAGTAAACAACATTGCAGGTAGCACTTGGTTTGGCCACCCACTGCTTTTCAGCTTTCTTTTTGTGGTGCAGAGGTCTCAGCTTGCTTGGATGTGTGTCCGTATGTGTATACATCTTTTCACACATCTGAGTCTGATTATTGTAACTAGATTTCTTATCAGCTTTTAATTTGTAACAGAAGGGTCTAATGTGCCCAAGAGCAAAGCAGTAATGGCAAATGTAGTGCCTTCTCCTTGACATTTTCTCAAAAAAAGATTTTTCCCTAAAAATGGGTTTTTCCACAATTTTTGAAGTAGAAGCCTCACATCCCTCATTTACAAATTTGCCTTTTTCAAAACCCATATCAGTTTAATTAAGTTGACTCATGGAAATAGCTTCATCAAGTTTCATTTTACTTTTGTTCAACTTGGTAAATGTACTCTCAGCTTTCTCACATTCATTTTTGAATTTTTCAAGTTCAACTTCTTTTTTAGTTGCCAAAACATCAAGTTTGGAAATGATATCTTTTTGAACATCATTCTCTTTTGAAAGTATGGACTTTTCATCTTCACAAACAGCTAATTTATCAGAAAGAGACTTGTTTACCTTAGCAAGTACCTCAATTTTGTTCATTCTCTTTATCCAATCAGCATGCAATTCTTTGTAAGTAGCAAAGAGCTCCTCATAAGGTATGTCCCTATCCTCATCATCAGAATCTCCTTTCACAGAGAAGCAGTTAAACATCAGGTCAGATGTGTTCACATCTAGGACCACATCCACAGTTTTTTCAAGAACTCCTTCTTTGATTTCTGTAGAAAAAGCATTAAACACAAAATGGAAATTGATAATGGACATGTTAGCCACTTCTTCTTCATCCTCACTATCACTAAGGGTAGCAGTTAAGCTCATTCCCTTCTTTTTAAGTGTGTTAGAACACTCATTGGCATAGTGACCAAAGTCACGACATGCCCTACATTGCACAGAATCAGAGGATTTTTTACTGTCAAATTTTGGATTTTTAAATCCATTCTCAGTGCTAGGTTTTGGCTTTTCAGTACCACTGGGAGCAGGTCTATTGGGAAACTTACTCATTCTCTTGTTCTTCAACATAGAACTAAACTTTTTGGAGATAAGTGCCACATCCTCTTCCTCAAGATTAGACTTATCAATTTCAGAGGATAGTTCCACAAGTTCTGTTGGAACAGCAACAGCACTTTAAAGGGCAAGGCTTATGGACTTGTTCTTTTTCTGAGCTTCAAGATTTAGCTCAAACACAATCAAAATTCCTTCAATTTTATCTAAGCCTACAGTGTTAGTGTCATTGGTTTCTTCTATCACAACTACTTTTATATTGAACCTCTCAGGTAAGGTCCTTAAAATCTTACTCATAAGTCTTGCATTAGAGATTGATTCTCCCAGACTTGTACACTCATTAGAAATTTCATGGATTTTTGCAGCATAAGAGACTATGTCTTCTGTCTCTTCCATTCTAAGACTTTCAAACCTATCCATTAAGATTCTAAGCCTAGTAGCTTTTACACTTGGAATCCCCTCACATTGCATTTGTAAGATATCCCAAGCATCTTTAACAACACTTTCATTAGTGATAAGTTTGTACATATTTCCAGAAACATGGCTGGAAATAGCACCCATTGCTTTCGAATTATAATTAGCAGCATGAATTTCATCAAGAGTCCACCTTTCTTCAGGTTTCCTCTCAAAAACAGAATCACCAGTTCCAGACTCAAGCCTTTTCTCCACAGTAGGATGTTGCCAGGCCACAAGAATACACATCCAAGCCCTTTCATCAATACCTTTGATGTAATTACGCATCTTAGACTTTCAAAGAGAATAATTTGTGCCATCCAAGACAGGAGGCCTGTTTTGATGATTTTGGCATTCCATTGTGACTACACTTTCTGGATCAACACTCAGTAATATTTCAAGAGTTGGCTCTGATACCAATTGAAAGTTTCGTGTAGCTAGGAAGCTTCAAACCACTCAACAGATCACGGATATGAGTACAGATGTGTCTCACAACTGTCCACACATTCACATATAATGCAGCGGAATAAAATAATAAAACAAGAGTTATGTACGTTTACTGGTTTTGAAACCAGCAAACTAGGCTTACGCCCAAAAACTTTTCACTATTAAAACTTTTTTTGCTTACAAAAATATGAATTAGTGAAAACTAAAAGACGAAAATACTAAACAAGTTCTAATTACCTTCTATGACAAGAACAGACTTTCTTTCCCAAGTAGATTCTATTTCAATCAGAAGTAAAACAAAGAACTTGATTAAAACCTAGATGTGATTTCGGATGTTTGTCACAACCTTCACTCACAACCTAAATTGACAATGTTGAAAACTGTGAAGAACAAAGTATTTTTCTCTCTAAGAACCGTTTCTTCTCTTGTGCTGATGTCCTTGTATTTATATGCACTTTTGAGAAGATCTTCACGCAATCAACAACTTTCCTTTAGAGAGTTTCCAAATCCTACAAGGAAACATGAAGCTCGCTCACACGGAAGGATCTTTCGTTAGTAGGTTAGTCTTAATATAAATATATGTTTATAAATAAAAGATATTTACAATATTAACAAGTATATAAATATTTCATGAAAGTCCCAAAATCAACTTACTATTTTTGATATTGATTCGAATTAAGGAAACATTTTGTTTCCTAAAAACACACTCTTTCATATTTCACAAGTCAAGTACAATATTTATTATCTCCAAAAGAGCGGATAAGTGAAAAAGCCAAATATACCACACTCATCAAACAACTATAAATACATGACAACCACAACAGTTTTAAGGTAACTGCAATTTTGTCATTTGAATATCTTTGTTCATTTACAATATTTTCTTTCCGAAATACCATACTTACTCTCACGCCCGAGGGTCTAAGCCGGAGACCATTCCGGCTAGTCGTGGGTTCTGATTTCAGGTCAAGGAGTCAAGTGATTGGTCCTGCCACATGGACGAAGATTGAAAAGCACCTTTTCTGCAGCATCAGTTTGGTTCCATTGTCGGGAATCGTGCATACTTGACCTCGAAAGCTTTTTCAACCTATAACCTTGGTAAATTCGGATGGACACATCTCTGAGGCCTCGGACAAACACAACGAGGGAAACACTAATGCTAATGCCAATGTTGGAAATGCCAATTTGCCTCCTCCCCCTCCACCTCGTCATCACGCTAGGGCGACGCACTCTAACAGTGTGGCTGATGGCAGGGGTTTGCCGGATGGTAGGAGAAGAGACAAGCGCTTATGGACGGGCAGGGAGCGCCGCCCCCTCCAAAGTGCCACACAGGGCGAATGACTGCAGGAGACAGGGCAGGTCCCTCAACTAATCCCCTGAGCAAAAAGGAGATGCTTTTAGAACGAGCTCAAATTCTAGCAGAGTTGATAGCTATGGAGGAGGAGTCGGAGCAGACCGACAGGAAATCAGAAAGGGCAGCTCCCTCACAGGTTTCTAACAGGCAGCAAGACAGGAGTGTTCGATAAAATGGAAACGCTATGACGAATGAGGAGCGTCGAATCGTGGAGCGATCTATTCGCATGCACATGCCTATCCCTAATGACGACTTGAGAAGCCACCTACACACAAATAGAGAGCGGGAGGCTGTGTCGGAGCTAAGACGGCAAAGGGAGGCAGAGAGAAATAGGCCTGCCAGGACTGAGAGGTCGCAATCCCACAGAGATAGGAATGGGCATAGGTTGCCTACAAGAGAGGATAGGCACAGGTCGCCAGTTAGAGATGAGAGGCGCAGGTCGCCACTTAGAAATGAAAGGCGCAGGTCGCTACTTCATTTGGTGAGGTCGCCCTCACACAGAGATAGGAGAAGCAGAGAGATAACTCCCCTTAGGAGTGACAGGCACAGGGCCAACTCAGGGTGGGACCCCACCGAGAAGAAAGGCAGAGGTCGAACGAGGTCTCCCATGCTAGGGACGATAGGCCAGATGCAAGGGAATGGCTATTGTGGAAGAAAAAGTTTGAACAGTGGGAGACTGATAAGAAAGAAAATACCGAAAAGGGCGAACGAAATGATTTTGCTCTTCGTCCCTTGTCCAAGGAGTTGCTCGACGGTCGACCTCCTCAAGGTTTCAGACTACCTGTCCTGGAAAAATATTCGAGTGCAACCAATGCCAGAAGCCATATACAACATCTAGAGGCTACGATGTGCTTTGTCTCCAACGAGGACGACATGATGTGTAGAGCACTTACTAGCACTCTAACTGGAGCAGCCCTTACTTGGTTCAATGGCTTGGCACCAAGTGTAAGTACGCCAATCCAATTCGCTACCCTTTTATGTGCAATTTAATGTGATAAAATTGCATTAAGGGGCATTTTGGTAAATTCCCGGTCTATTCCGAGACTTTCGAAAACATTTCATAAGTTTCTTGCGAAGGAAGTACTTTTCAGTACTTTGCTCAAGCCAAAGGACCTACAAGGAATAAACCAGTTTTGTACCTTTTGGGTATTAACCTGGAGTGTTCCAGAACCAGGTTTTGGCGCCAGAAACGGTTGGTGACTCCTTGTGTCACGCGACAACTCGAAGCCATGGAAAGTGGTTACAGAAGGTCATGCGATACCTTGTGTCCATCATCTGCAGCCTATAAATAAACCCTCCCCCTCTCATAAATGGATCCACTTTTTGCCTACTGTTACTCTGCCAGTTTGGAAACATGCCACACACACTGCAAACATACACACCTCCCTCTCCTACCCAAATTTACCCAATCCTCCCTCCAATTCACCTCAATTCACCCATCACCATTTGGATCCTCCATCCATCAATCCTTCCCAGCTCATGCAACCTCAGAAGCAGTTGTTGAAGGATTCTATACCAGACTTGGTATAGAATTCATGGAATCATCAAGGG
This sequence comes from Adenophora triphylla var. japonica, assembly GCA_022495995.1. Classification (NCBI taxonomy): domain Eukaryota; kingdom Viridiplantae; phylum Streptophyta; class Magnoliopsida; order Asterales; family Campanulaceae; genus Adenophora; species Adenophora triphylla. The sequence continues at coordinate 302,777 of JAFEMH010000844.1, forward strand.
TAACTACTCAATTTCATCTCCCTCTCTCTCTCTCTTATTTTACCATTTTCATAATCCAAGCATTTTATTCTCTTTGGGTTCAGTAATCCGACCCCATCTGTCTTGATTACTGAACCCCAATCGCAATCTCTCTATTTAATCATTGTGTTTTGTATAATTGCATGCTTATGGTTTGATCATTGTTGGAATTGGTGTTTGATTCACAAGGGAGTGTGGATCTCTCCATATCCACACCCCCTTGGTTGAATTATTGTTGAATTGTTCATTTCGAAGCTTAATTGATTGCATAATTAGATTTGTGTTGGCTTTTGGTTCTTCTGTGTGCAGCTTGTCAGATCTCTGCAGATGGACATCCTGTGTCACGCGACACAATATGTCTGGGTAGATCCTGTGTCACGCGACACATCTAGCCAGACATGTTATGTGTCACGCGACACATCTTGTCTATTTGCAGAGATCATTTTCCATCTATAATCTGTTCTGATCTATGTAATTGGTATGTGGCCTCCCTAGCCAAATGGCTCACAAGTTGTAAGATCTCAGTTCAATCAATAAAAATCATGTTTTACCACACTTGTTCCTTATCATTGTTTGCACACAGTTTGAATTATTTGGACGTTTAATTAGAAAGACTCGTCCACGGACGAGGCGTGTTGGGTGAACTCTCGGTTCTTCCCAACACGTAACCTGACCCCCGAACCCTTTTCTCTTTCAAAGGTTTTTCAAAGTGTACCTTAAAACATGGCGTGGCGACTCCTATTTTTTCATCATAAAAATTTCGGCGAGCGTACATTCAGTGGCGACTCCGCTGGGGACTGACTTTTGAAAACCTGTTTTTCAAAATTAAGAGTGTCATGCTTTCATTTATTTGAACATCCAACATATTCATTTTGTGTGCACCATTGATAACCTTTTGTGGTAAATGCATTTTTATGAGATTTTTAGACTTGTGTGCCTTTGTGTGTTTCATGTGGCTATCTTGCTGTGCTCTGTTATTGCTTTGTCCCTTGCCATGAGGAGGCAGGGGCTGAATTTTATTTGCAGGTTCTGGTTCAGTGACTAGTCAGGTCGTGCAACAGCTTTGTACCATGCTGTCCTGTGTCACGCAACAGGATTGGTCACTGAACAGTTTTCAGATGCTGGTTTGAGGGCAGTCCCTTGGATCAAATTGCGCAGTTGATTGTTGTACCTTGTTTAACCTATGAGAGTGTGTGTGCGTTTTTTCTGTTTGTTTTCCTTTTCAAATAAAATAAAAATAAAAAAAATCCATTTTTATAAATAGAGAACATAGTCATCCGCATACTACACCACATAGATTTAGAACCCTCGGGTGCGATTGATGGCATCACGGACGGTGATGTATGTCGCCTACGCTTGAGCGCCTAATATTAAACCTACCCCCTAGTGCATCATAGGTGGCACCACACTTTAAAGCTTACCCACGGTTGGTTTTTGGATACGACATTCCTAAAATTCCCCTAAAATGAATTGTTTTGAAATTTACAATAGGCCTTCATACCTTTCCCAAAACCTTGCACTTGTGGGCATGTTGCCAATGCAACATGGTTTCACGCGAGGACATGTCACTCTCGTGACATGTTCTAACGAGAGATCATGCCGCATTGTCACCGTGCACCGACGAGAGGTCATGCCGGATTTTTCTTCGAAATTCTTCAAGAATACCCGTTATGCTGCCCAAATTTCCCCAGAAATTTGGACCACTCGTCCGTCCTGCATTGTGTTTAGGTCTTGTTTAGGTATCATTACCTATTACTAATTTTAATGCAAAGCATTTGGTGTAATTTGAATATTGCGTCCCTAGGTTTCCCCGAGGTATAGATTGTGTAAATAAAGGCTTATCCTTTCCCAACCTTATTTAGGATTTAAAATACTGATTTATACATGAACATAAATAATTTGTTTGCGCGAGTCCTTCCCTTTATTCATTCCCTCTCCCGTACTTTCTCAAAATCTCCTTCCTCTACCACCTTATCAATCCATATCTGCCCTCTGTAGTTGCGACAAGTTGGGTGCGTGCTCCGGCCTCCAGTGTTTGTTTGGTTCGCGTCTCCGAAGTAGTTGTAGTTTTTGCAAAGTTCTCATCTGTTCTGATATCTGAGATGTCTGGTACAAAGGATTTGTCGTCCACTCAGTCTGGAGGTCCCTTTGCTTCGGGTCAGCTAGATATGAATGATTTGTCAGTGGTAGTGTTGCGAGCTGCTCTTGAGGCTGCCATGGTTCATGAGTGCAAAGCTCAGTTGCTTGCCCAAATTGCTAGGGCTCGAGAAGAAGAAACACATGCTAAGTTTGTGGAGGCAATGCGTGTCCGAGGGATCACAGTAATTCGTCATGAAGATGGGTCCTACGAGGAGATCATTGGTACTATCAGCGTTGATCCCGGGACTGGAAATGTGATGAAAGGGATAATTGGGAATGAACAAGATAAGATTCTTCCTCCAGCGCTTCAAGTTAGCCAAGCTCAGATTTCTGAGGGACAATCGATCCCCAACGCTTCTAGATTTCCTAATCAGTTTCGGTTGCAGTATCAGTATCAGCAAGATTCCCAAGGATCATGTCATTATGTGAACAACCATTTCAACCAGAAGGGATTGCTGCTGTTCCCCGCTTACCAAACTCCTCCTCAAGGAAGTTTTTCTCAACCATCAATGGGTTCATCTTGTGGCTTCAACTCATCGTCTACACAAGATCAGCGTTCAGGACCAACCCCGTACGTGACCATCAATCAAATGTCCTTCATTCCTGCTATGAATCCCACTTAGCAAGGGATGCCAATACCCGAGTCACCCCCAAAAGTGGTTCAGATGAGAGAAAGAAGGCAATACTGCAGTGATGTGGGAATGCCTATGGATCAGTTCCTCAAGGTCTTGGTAAGTGGAGGATTGGTTCAGCCACTAGTCAATTATAACCCTCTTAATCGAAACCCAAAGTTAGACACAAGAAAGTTCTGCTACTACCACCAATATCCTGGCCATACCACTCACGATTACAAACAGTTGAGGGTGATCATCCAAGAACTCATTGATGAAGGGAAGATTGAAAAAGGCTCCCATGAGGAAAGTGGTGTCCAGAATCGTGGTTGGTTTCCACCCCGCAAGCAGCAAATATTTGATGATCTCGGGATGACAACCGAAGAAGCCTTCAATGGGTTGGTTCGAAGGGGAATGATCAAGCCACTTAAAAATTACCATCCCATCAAACCCAATCCGGATTTGGATCGTAGTAAATATTGCTACTATCATCAATATCCCGGCCATGTCACCAATAATTGCACCCCTCTGAAAGTGCTCATTCAAAGGCTCGTTGATGAGGGCAGGATTGAGAAAGCTCGTCCCAATGTGGCTACTAATCCTCTTCCTTGATTCCAAGGGCATTCCATCTGACGAAGAAGTCAATCAGTCATCGTAGGGTCTAGAGTGTCTGTCAGGTCGTAAATAAATGTTGTCTCTGAATATCGAGTCTGTTAAAGTCCATTACAGGCTAGTTTTTTGCTTTGCAGTAATAAAAATCTTTGATTCTTTTCTTACTAGACTCGAGACATCACTTGCACACCCACGTTACACTTAATTGAAATGGTTTTATTCTACGTGATCACTTGTGCTGCTCAATTACTAATGTTTTGAAATGATTAATGTTTAAATTGATTGGAGTGAGAAAATCGACTGATATCTTTCTCAAATTGGACTTGTCAACTCCCCATCTCGAATATCATATGCTCGCATCTCTTTTGTCATATTCATCATTCGTCGCTTAATGGATTTGCATTAATATTCCTCAAGTAAGCTTAAGCAAGCAATGAGGCCTTAACCTCGTTTAGATCATCCGGTATGGACGACAGCTGAAACCTTTCACCTATAGGGAAACCATTACCTCACCCTCACCAAATAATATCCCTTCATTTAAATATCGGCACATTTTGAAACCCGTCTAACCATCTCCAGAAGAAGAGGGACTATCCTTGAGGCTCCCACGATTCGAAAAAAGATTGACCGTCTCCAAGCTCAAGAACGACAGAATGCAGTGATCCATCCTGGGGACTAGCTGAGGTTTTCTCTCAAAAAAAAAAAATTGAAAAAAGAGAGAGAGAGGAATAATAAAAAAAAGATCCTAGTCCCTAGCGATCCTCTCAAAAGAAAAAGTCAAAAGATCCAGTCGTTACTCAAAAAGAGTCTCAGAGCGGATAAAGAGACAGCACGGATGCCCCCTCACCATTATCTCTAACCGATCCCAAACCATCCTCTCGTTTTCAGAGGGTATTCCCATCACCCTTACCTTTGGCCGAAGCAAATTTGGACCTCTCATTCTTGGAGGCAATCAATATCCTAGCCTTAGAAATCCCAAACACATCCATAAAAAGCCAACCTCTCATCTTTAGAAGTTCAGTCAGTAAAAAGCCCAGCCGACCTCTCATTTTAAGAGGCCATGATATTCCGAATCACCTGAAAGCCGATCGAAAACCTAAAACCCAGTTGCAGTTCCTACCGGATAACATTTTCATTTTTAATCTCTTCAAGAGCTAAGTCAGATTAATGTTTTATTGCTTGCTTAAATCGGAGCCAAATCTATCTTGGTCCAAGATCATCAATCAGAGATTGTGCAAATTCAATCCATTCTTTCGACATTTCATGTGAGCATATTTCATTTCTCCTCCGCAAAACACCTCCCGCTAATGTCCCACTGGGGCTTCACATCCGTGTCCTTCATTGACACTCCAAAGAGACTTGTGTGTCAACTCTCCCAGATCTCAGAAAATCCGGTCTCCTCAAGGACCGTTCCTATACACTTTCCATCCTTCCGAGTTGGATTCTTGATATCAATTGGTTTTCTCCTCTTGATTAATTGAAATATTTGTTCATATCAGGATTAGTGTTTGAATAACCCGAACATCAATAAAGGGTTTTAAGCAGCTTTGTGATCATCACGAATAAGACAAATTTTCAAATGTCTCGACAAGTCTTCCTTTCTACATCTTAAGAATATAGAGCTAAACATTGTCTTTCTGTCAAGCAGGGGCTTCCATACACTTTTTCATACCTTGCAATGTTTATACTCTCACAAAAGAGTCAAGCCCAAAAGCAAGTGTGTCGCAAAATCAGGATTCATTCCACCTTCGAAAGATGTGCCCCTGCACATAAATATTCCTGAGTCTTGTCCGTCGACTGATTGACTGAAGTTTGAAGATAATCTCTCCCTTGGCTACATGATGTTTTTATCCGCAATGAGGCTGCATGTCAAACTGGGGCCTGGTCAAGGAAAAGAAGAATGGTGTGTGCATTTGTTCAGATTCCGGGGCTTGCTTCATAATCTCGATCCGTGGGAATGGCTCTGTATTTGAGGCCTACTTCATGATGGAGCTGCTGAATTTCTTACCTTAAGCAAAGGGGGGAGGTCTTGAGGCAATGTTGAGACTTGGTTGGGAAACCCTGTCAGTAGGACTTATTGTGTCACGTGACACAATGCACCACAGGAGTCCTGGGTCGCGCGACATCTCTGTCCTCACACCAGACATCAGCAAGCTGCAATCAGTTCTATACCAGGGCACGCCCCGACTTGTCCAAAGCTGCAAAATCATCAATCAATTTCACAACCAGCTCGGGAGAGGGTTCATTCATCCATACACCTCATACATACAACCAAACCATCATTCCATATACACATTCCACAATCAAACCATGCAAACCATCCATATACACTGATATCATAAACCATTCATTCTCATTCTCCAAAAAATTGGACTCGTGCAAATAACAAAGCTAATAATAATGTACTAGATTCAAAGTAATGCGTAGCAAATAGTTTAGACAAAAAAAAATTGTTTGTTTATTTCATTCAAGGGTACAATAATCAAAAGGCTGCAATCTGGTCCAAGATACTACTCCGAGTCATCACCTTCTGAAGCATCATCACCATCATCATCCTCGGAATCGTCATCATCACCATCGTCTTCGCTGTCCTCTCCCTCTGCATCATCCTCCTCAGCAAGTGCATGATCTGGATCGGCAACAGGACCTCGATAAATGACAGGATCACCATGGTAAAACTCGTCAACGGCAGGGATGGCAGTAGTCTCAATCTCGTGAGGGTCAGCAGGAGCATCATCACTATCATATTCTGAGCTAGAAGAGCTGGAGGGACGATATGAAGCATTCTTGGTCCTGGTTTTCTTCTGATCACTCGCAGCCATATCAACTTGGGCCCTCTTCCTATCAGGCAAGCTGGGGGTAGAATCATCATCATCTGAACTCCGGGCCAGGCACCGCTCCTTCCAGAAATGATCACTCCTCTCCAGCTGCTCGATCATGTCTAGAGCTCCAGTATAATATCGAGTAAAGCTCCAATAAATATCAGCTGAGATCTGGTACAAGAAAACGATAGAGAAATCAAGAAGCCAGTCATGACAAAAACAAGAGATATAAACAGTTCAAGCAGTAAAGAAAAAAGAAAATAGCACTTACAGATCGGGAGCCCTCCGGAAGCTGGAAATGGGGGCGGATCTGACTAGTATCAAGAGGAGCCCGTCTCAGGTAGTCCCCATCCCAAAAATCAACAAATGGAGGAGGTAAAGGTGCGTTCGCCACAAATCCAGAAGAAGGGCCTGCGCCCTGAGCACCACGCCTCGGCCCCACCTGCGGGGACCGGAGTCTCTCTGCTACATATGCTCCTGTAAGTACCCAAATCTGGCTCATGCCTTCCGGTTAAGTTCCCCGGCAATTCCGGCAAGTTTCCCGGCAATTTTCCAGACTTTCCTAGAGTTCCGGAGCAATTCCGGAAATGTTCCAAACCTTCTAAGGGTTGAAGGGACTGCTTGAAGATTAAGAAACATGTTTTTCTTAATTCAAGAAAAACCTTCTAGAAAACTGCCACCTTGCATGTTTCTAGAAGGAACTGGAAGTGGCTACTTATGTCGTGCGACATACTAGGCCATGAAGACTTCTAGAAGCTTGCCACCTTGCATGTTTCTAGAAGGAACTGGAAGGGGCTTGTTATGTCGTGCGACATAACTTGCCAAGAAAACTTCTAGAAGCTTGCCACCTTGCATGTTTCTAGAAGGAAAACGGTTATGGCTTGTTATGTCGTGCGACATAATAAGCCCATGCATGCAGCCTATAAATAGAGGCCTTCACCTCTCATTTTGGGCACCTCTCCTTCACTCCTCGCACCCTCTACAAGAGAATATGCCCAGAAGTCTACTCCCTCCTCACATATCCCCCAAAACACACCCTAATCCTCCCAAAATCACTCACCATTCAAGCAATCCCACACACACTTCCCACACACACAAAGAACCAAAAGTTCTCACGGAACCAAGGCTCAATCCCAGCCCCGGAGGTTGCTGTTTTGAAGGCTCCTATATCTAACTTGATATAGGAAGTCGTGGTCTTCAAGGGTAACGATTTTATACCCTTTTTCCTCTCTCTATTTCCTTTGAATGCGAAATTTCTATGCTAAATGCGTTGATAATGTTGTATTCTGATTAAAGTTGCGTGCTTTAGTGTTATATCGCTTAGATCCATATCCATTTGCACATCATTTCATGTAAAAGCCCCGGCTTGGCATTTGTTTTTGCATGAACACTCGAGATGAGTGTGGATCCCTCATATCCACACCCTCTTGAAGTGTTCACTATTGAAAGACTTGCTCTCTGAGATCTATTTGTGAAGTAACTTGGCTATATTAATGCCTTGTTACCTCTGTAGATCCCAGCTGTAAAGTCTCTGCAAAGTGGCTAAGTATGTCACGCGACATAGGCAGCCTATGTCACGCGACAACTTAAGCCAGTTTGCAGAACCTTCATCTGTCCAGTTGATAATCTAATTTTAACCCTCATCATGCTATAATCTGATGTCTATCTGCAATTTAGATAGTATCTATGTACATAAAATGCCATCTTTTTATTGAAATGCCATTTTCATACATAAAGGTGCATTCTTTTGCACCTAAAGCCCATTTTCATGCATTAAAAATTATTCTTTTGCACTCAAATTAGCATCCTTTGCATTAAAATATCTTTTATATTAAAGGTGCATCATTTGCATTAAAAGTCATTTCTACATATCAAAGTAACATCCTTTTGTCTTCAAAATAACATCTTTGTGCATCATTTGCACCTAAAATGCTATTTTTCCATAAAAGTACATCCTTTGCATTAAAATCCTTTCTTTACATCAAAAAGCACCATTTGCAATCAAAAGCATCCTTTGCAACCCAAAATGTCATCTTTTTACTAAAAATGCCATTTTTACATGCATTCCCCCATGTCCCCATTAGCAACCTTGGAACGGACCGGTGTAAAGATCCCATCTTTACATCGTTTCTTCCATTAAAGGTGCCACAATCTCTTTAGAAAGGGACAACCTTGAACCCAATATCTCCGATTATCACTTAAGACGAGCATGAAGCATTCATATAAGCTCGATCGTCTTAAGGTGTAGGATTGATGGGCTAAGGACATTCCTTCCTAAAGAACCTCATTTTGGACTATAAAAGGGAGTCATTTCTCTCGATCACGCAAGTCCCGAGGTTAAAAATGCGATGATCACAAGTCCAAGATGAGGACGGGATCAAAATCCCGAATACATAAAATCCAAGAAATCCCGAGCGACAACCAATAAATGATTTGTACGTCCGAAAGATAACTTGGGACATTCCCTCCCCTTTCATTCAAACACATGCACACAAGAAAGCACGCAAGCAAGCAAGCAAAATAAACGGAATCTAGGGAGACTTGCTACGGCAAGGCACCTTGGGTGAACGACGATCCGTTCTTCCCAAGGGGTAACTTAACCTCCGAACCCATAAATCCTTTTTTTTTAAGTTTTGAGGAAATCAAAATGGCGTGGCGACTCCGTTTTTCAAATTAAACCGGATGTCTTCAAACTAGCGTGAATCCAACACACAAATTTGGGCACACATTCACAGTTTGGCGACTCCGCTGGGGACACCCCAAAGGAGAAAAGCTTTCATTTTTAAAATAAATGATACCTGGTATATAGGTGGAAACCACTTAACCTTCCTGTATCGCTCCCTAACCCGGGGCTTGGGATAAACGGTGGTTTAACAATCCCACGTACCGGTATCACTTTTTCGAAGAAAAAATAATAAAAGAAAGCTTTTCCCTTTGAGCGGGTTAGACTCCCATCGCGAATTTTGTTTATTTTGCTTGCTTTCTTTGCCTTGCATCGCATCATTTGCATCTTGGGATCTTTGCATACTTTGAACGGGAAACAACCCGAAAAATAGCAAAGGAGTGGAACCTGGAAAATTGATCCATGCGGTCGTACGGCTCAATCCTCCTTGGATTTTGACCGAACGGCCTCAGTGGCGATTCCACCAGGAAAAATTATGGTTAATCTGGCAGCCTTGGCAGCTTGGGGCTATTCAGTTCCAAGACTCGACTGGGCTCCTTAAAATTTACGTGCTTAACTGTTGCATTCTCCCCCGTCCCAAAAATCATTCCTTTAAAACACATTTATGAAAATCTCTGTTTTAACTCAAAAAGGAACATTTTTAGGAGACCGCACACTACGCGCACCTTATATATCCTGTACACTTTGCACGCACGTCCCTTTAAACCCGGGGTGATTGTTCAGCTGCAGTCACGGACAGCCTTACGATGCTCTCGGGCGCGCACGGAATCACCCCAAACTCCCCATGGCAGCTAGTGTCGACCAATGCACAGTCCGTGTCACCCGTTTCAAAAAACCGTGACTTTTGGTTGGTTTTTTGTCTAGTCCGTGTCATATAGCCCAGTTGCATATCCCCGTAAAGGTCAAGCCTTAGTTCATAACGGAAGTCAAGATCTCTCGCTCAAACGAAACTCTGCCAAAATTCCGACAAGGAAAAATTGGTAGAACTTTGACTCCGACATTGACTTTGACCTTGACCCGCACAGAATGCATAAGAGTCGAGACCGAGTCTTTGCCAAGAAAATCCAAAGATCTTTCGCTCAAGCGAAGCTCTGCCAAAATTCCGACAAGGAAAAATTGGCAAGATCTTGACCCGACATTGACTTTGATTTTGACTCACGCACGGAGTATGCAACGAAGTTCAATGTGACACTGTGTCATCCGGCTTTTACCGCCCGACCCATGCCTATTATCTTCTCGGACGTTACCGAAAAGTCAAAACGTCAAATCGCGCAAGCGAAATTCTGCCGAAATTCTATCAAGGCTGAAAGACGAGACTTTCCCGGTATTGCCTTGACTATAATTCGCATCGCTCGTGCGTTAAAAGTTCCTATGACCCGCTAGACCCGTTAGGAGCGTTCTTCTCTCTCGGTCGGTGGGATCCGCGTGCCCTATAGGACCCTCGCCCGGGGTTGTCCACCCTGGGAGGTCGAAATACAGGTGGAATACGAGGGGCTTATAGACGTAGTGACGGAACCCACTGATCCAGGATCTAGAGTAGTTGCGAAAAAGAAGGGCAAACCCCCTTTTCCAACCAAATAGAAATTAATAAAAGACATGATTTTAAGTAAACTTGAACAATTAATGTAATCATAATTGCATGGTCCTATCTCTGATATCCCTAATCGAGACCTCCTCGGTCCGATTTCCGATTTTCTCTCCTGACCTTTCGTGGTCAAATCCCTAATCGAGACTTCCTCGGTCCGATTTCCGATTTTCCTATCTCGACCTTTCATGGTCAAATCCCTAATCGAGACCTCCCCCGTCCGATTTCCGATTTTCTTTCCCGACCTTTCATGGTCAAATACCTAATCGAGACCTCCTCGGTCCGATTTCCGATTTTCCTATCTCGACCTTTCATGGTCAAATCCCTAATCGAGACCTCCTCGGTCCGATTTCCGATTTTCCTATCTCGACCTTTCATGGTCAAATCCCTAATCGAGACCTCCCCGATCCGATTTCCGATTTTCTATCTCGACCTTTCATGGTCAAATCCCTATTCGAGACCTCCCCGGTCCGATTTCCGATTTTCTTTCCCGACCTTTCATGGTCAAATGCCTAATCGAGACCTCCTCGGTCCGATTTCCGATTTTCCTATCTCGACCTTTCATGGTCAAATCCCTAATCGAGACCTCCTCGGTCCGATTTCCGATTTTCCTATCTCGACCTTTCATGGTCAAATCCCTAATCAAGACCTCCTCGGTCTGATTTCCGATTTTCCATCTCGACCTTTCATGGTCAAACCCCTAATCGAGACCTCCTCGGTCCGATCTCTTATCTTCCCATCTTGACCTTTCATGCTCAAATCTCTAATCGCGACCTCCTCGGTCCAATCCCCGATTTTCGATCTCTACCTTCCAAGGTCCAATCTTTTCCGATCAATTAGGATTAGGAGAAAATGTGTTTTGAGCAAAACTTAAGCGATAAGCGCATGTTACTTGAGCCTTCACACTTACCTTCGAGTCTAAACCTTACCTTACCCCGAGTCTAAACCTTGCCTATCCCTTTCCCGCAACGAGAAAGAAGTGGGCGAGAATACTGGGTCAGTGACTTTTCAGTGCAGAAAACCTTATGTTCAAACAGTTCGGCAGAATCGTCAGTTTTGAGTCAGAATGGCGGATTTGACAGAAAACAGTGAGGGTGCAGGAAATCAGATGGTTAGGAAGGAAGAGTTAGTCCTGGCTTTGGAAAATGCCCATAAGGTTCATGAGGAACAGCAAGCCATGCTTATCGACGCACTCCGTCGTCATGGAATTCAGGTAACAGTTGAGTCGAACGGTTCTCTGGTGGTAGTCGAAGATGAGACTTCGGAAATAGTAATTTCAGTCCCTTCATCCTATAACCAAGACCTTCCATCCTACAACCAATACCTTCCTCCATCCACATACGATCCCTTGCCACGGATCACTCCTCCTCAGTCCTTTCCAACATCCCAGCTCATCAGGGCCCCATCGCCCTCACCTCCTCATAACGGATTAGGCTTCACCCCGCCTGTCCCCCAGTTTCAGCAATACTTGCTAGTCTATACTCTAGCTTCACATAATCAGTTCGAGTTATGTGGCTATGTTCTGAAGCCACTATACCCACCTGAATGCAATCATGAGTTGCCAAAGGATGATTCAAGTTTTCAGCTGTCACCAACCGGACTTAATGAATCCAGCCGTCAGTTTCACCAGTTTGCTACTATGGTTCCCTCTACTGATAAGAGTCCTGTTGCGAGTTCCGGTAACTCGAGAGTCCCCGTCAACCCATATGTGGCAATATTGATGGAACAAGTGAAACAGATGCAAGAAAAACTTGACCTCATCAATACTCCCTTGATCCAAGGTGTCGAACCAGGCAAGGAATTGATTCCACCAAGTACAACCCAATGCCACCAGTACCAAACAGCAACCGTACCCAGCTCAGCACCAGTTCCTCACAAGGGAAAGAGCGTCGTAGCTTCCTTCAGCCAAATCCAACAATGGAACCAATTGGACAATGGAAATCCGAGTCTTGAGAACAACAATGTCTCCCGAAAACTCCGCAATACGGATATGCCTTTAAGCAAGATGCTGGAAGAGCTGATAAAAGAAAAGCTGATAAAGCCACTGGAGAATTGGAAGCCCAAGAACCCCAACGTTCAGTTGGATGAGTCTAAGCATTGTCTTTTCCATCAATATCCCGGGCATGACACTGATGATTGCTGCTATTTGAGGCATGAGATCCAGAAGTTAATAGAAGATGGGAAGCTCGAGAACCTCCGTGGGCCAAAAACAGAATGTTATGGTAAGAGGTCAATTCAGGGGGTGCAAGGTCAGAAACGTCAGCATGATTTTGGGATGCCCATGAGCAAAATTTTTGGCGATTTGGTGAAACGAGGCCTTCTCACACCTCTCGAGAATTATAAGCCGAGAAACCCAGGTAGAGTTGACAGGACCAAGTTCTGTGAATACCACAAGCATTATGGTCACGTGACAGACAAGTGTTTGGATCTGAAGAAAGAAATTCAGTGGCTGATCTACGAAGGAAAGCTCAAGTTCCCTGGCAGTCCAACCAGCGAAGAGTAGCTAGTCCAGGGATTACCTATCCTTAAGCAAGATTAAAAGAATATAGTCTCTCAGTTAACCTTCGTAGGTTCTAGTGTTTTCCTCTTTCAATCAAGTCCTCCACGGACATTGTAATTAATCTTTAATTTTCTATAAAAGAGTCTTCTTCTTTTCTTGCTAGACTTAAGACATTATTTGCACACCTACATTACATTTAATGAAATGGTTTTATTTTATATGATCACTTGCATTACTCAACAATTAATCTCTCGAAATAATTAACGTTTTGATTAATCAGTGTGAGAAAGTCAACTAATGCCTTCCCCATACACTTTCCTTACCCCACAAAAGGCCTCCATCAAGCCATACACTTTCCCAATCATGTCCCCACCTTCATCTTGACCAAGTCAACGACGGCGGCAACATTAAGGGATAACAAGAGGCCACTCAGCTTCGAAAGATTGACCGCATGTCGACAACAACATAGGAGCTTGACTTAGACCTCAAGGGTATCAAGAATGTTCAAGCAGGGGCTCGCCTTGGCCCTCAAGTGCTTCAGAAAGTAAAAAAAAATGTAGTGCAAAAAGAGTAATGCCCAGCTAGGCTGAAAATCCCAAAAAAGGGCAGTCCAGGCAAAAAACAGGGTTACACATAAAAAAAAAATGTAGTGCAAAAAGAGTAATGCCCAGCTAGGCTGAAAATCCCAAAAAGGGGGCAGTCTAGGCAAAAAACAGGGTTGCACATATATAAAAAAAAATGAGGCCAAGGACCCAGCACCGCCCATTAAAAGCTTGACGGACAGGCAAGATCAAAGCTCAGAGAATGAAAGTTGTCGATGGGGCAGTCAAAGCAAAGCTAGAAGCATTTCATAAGTCTGTAGGCACGTGCAAATCCTTTCTCCCCCAATGAAAGAGGAAGCAATTGAAGCAGCCGTCCAAGAATGACTTGGTCAAGGAATCATCCCAAGGCCCACGCCTCATCATCTCATCCTAAGCCTTTTCACTAAAAGAACCACAAATCCCAAAGCCTGAAACAGTCCGGCCAAAGCCGAACTACGGCGACCTGAGCTCCTCACAATGAGGGGAACGTAGGCAACCAGTAATGGTCCGGTCATAAACACATTCAAATTCCCGAAAACCCGGTCTCATCAAATGACCTCTCCCATAAACACATTCAAATTCCCGAAAACCCGGTCTCATCAATGACCTTCCTATACACAAACTTTTCTTTCACACCAGCCAACCTTGATCCGCGACATCGGTTGACTTTCTCCTCATGACTGATAAGAATGTTTTTTCGTATCGGGATTAGTGGTTGAATAAACCGAACATCAATAAAGGGTTTTAAGCAATCTTGTGATCATTGTAAATAAAATAAGTTTTCAGATGTCTTGACAAGTCTTCTCTTTCTACATCTTAGGAAAAATAGTGCTAAACACTGATTTTCTGTCAGCAGGGGCTTCCATACACTTTTACCAACCTTTCTACGCTCATACTCTCTCAAAAGAGTCAAACCCAAAGCGAGTTTTTGTGCCTACATCAGATAAGGCCATCAAAATAATACGAAATCGGGATCTATTCCCACCTTTCGAAAAATATGCCCCTGCATGTATAAATTTATGAAATCCTCTTCGTCCACATCTTCTTAAGGTTGACTGAGTGACTAAAGAAAATAAAAGAGAGAGTACGAAAGGATAGGTCTTCCCTCTTCTGCTACAATTCGCATTAGGGCTGCCTCGAAACTCTGTCAAAGCATTCCTTTAAACTGGGGCTTCTTTAGCCATTTTTGGGGTTCACATCGGTTTCTTCACTAGGTCCCTAGATGGATTCAGTCTTGGTCAGATCAACCTCAGGATCACTTCCGCAGTACCAATCATATTGGGATTTTCGGTAGGTCATCAGATTGGGGCTTCACTAAGTCACTTCTTCAAAACCTAAGACTTCGCCTGCTCAGTTCATCCAACCGGGGCTTCGATAAGTCGCATCCATCCCTAGAAGAGAGGTTTGGTCACTTCGACATCTGCTTTAGTCTTTGGTTATAAAAGCCTATCAGCTTCAAATGCCAGAATGTGAGAAAGGAACATTCATCGAGACCCAAGGTTTAAACCCAGTCTCAACCCAAGAGGGAATTCTAGTCCACGTTGACAACATCTCAAAGAATAAAGGCTAGCTCATTCCGCACCCAAGGGATACGACCCCACCCGCTTGAAACCCGTCTTAAACAATTTCCAAACACATTCCATATGTACATCCGCACCAGTCCCTACCATGTTTCCAAGAAAAAATCACCCCTAGGCTCAAGTAATGTGCCAATTGCTAATGATAACATTTTCTCCCGAAAGCGCCTTCGTTACTTCCGTTATAACGAGATAACGCCAGGCGACAGTTTCCTAATTGTCAAAAATCTAACTTTAGCTACCTCTATCACAGATTGAGAAGTATGCTCAAGTTTTCCAGCTATAGCTGCCTCTATCTACTCGGTAGTGACGTAAGCTTTAGCCTCCTCAGGTAACAACCTCCACTAAATCGTCAAAACCTCAAGAATCGTAGACATCGTTCCTAACTATCTAGTGATGCTTGAACTACGACCAAGGCTTGATTCCTCCGGGATACGTAGGTAGCCTTTCATAAAGGTTCAGCCATCCGACCACTTTGGTCACCTTTTTATTTCCCCATTCCTTAATTGGGCGTAAGCTTTTCGCGAAGGTATAGCCATCCGACCACTTTGGTCACCTTTTCCTTTCTCCATTCTTCATTGTTGCGTAAGCTCTCCACAAAGGTATAGCTATCTGACCATATTGGTCACCTCTTTTGATTTGGCACATTCCTAGTAGGATTGGTTGTTTGACCTCCTAGGTCACCCCGTTCCCATCCTTATAGGAAGGGACCAATATATCTTTGCCATTGCCTCAAAGAGACCAGGTAGGTGACCCCTTTGGTCACCCAATTCCAACCTGTGTCGGCAATTCCAGTCCAATGTCAAAGGGTGTGAGAAGCACAGTTAAGGCTACTCATGTCACGCGACAAAACTAGCCACTTGGCTACTTAAGTCGCGCGACATAACAAGCCAACATCAGACATCAGCAGTTTGCAGTTTACTGCATTCCCCAGGGCACTCCCCGATTTGTCATTAGCTGCAAACATCAGGCATTCACTTCTCAAATGCATGAGGGAGGGTTCATTTATCCCGTGTACACCCATGCATTCATCTACCTGGTACATATTCAAGCCAGAAATCCATTCAAGACAAAAATCCATTCAATTCATCCAATTCAAGCTAGTTACCATACCACCATTTCATAAATGTGTGCAATAAAAGGGATAACAATGTACATGCCAAAATAGACCAAGTCTAAAAAGGTGTGCATAGCAAAAATAACATGATGTGTTTTCCCAAAAAGGATACAATAACCAAAAAGTCATAAAAATCTAGGGGGAAGGGGGCTACTCTGAATCGTCTCCATCATCCTCTCCATCATCTTCATCCTCATCCTCATCCTCGTCATCATCCTCGCCTTCCTCGTGCTCGCCATCGATCGTCCGAAGGTGCCTCGTAGGCTATGGTCCCCGTGCGGTAATAGTCATCAAGCTCAGTGATGACAGTAGAGTCAAGCTCGTAGTCTGTGGCCGTTTCAGCTCCTCCATCCTCATCATCATCATCGTCAATCTCAATGGTTCCGTGAAGAGGCACATTGGGATTCTTCGTCCGAGGCGTCGGTCCACTAATACCCCCGCTGGTGCCCACGTCATCAGAGCGGCTCCTCTTCTTTCTCGGGGCTGTGGAGAGACATCAATCGAACCCTGTGACCGGCACTGATTCTTCCAAAAGCTAATGCCTTTCTGGAGCTTGCCAATCATGCTCACAGCGCCTGTGTAAGCCCTGGTCAAATGCCTGTAAGCCTGGGCCGATACCTGTTACAAGTGCATATAATAAGTGTCAAAATGCGCTATCGATAACAAAAAGAGGTGCAAGCAATCCAAAGGACGTAAGGAGCAAGACTTACAGATCTAGAACCTCGCGGAGCACCGATGAGGATGAGTCTCGTGACATATCAATAGGAGCTCGCCGCATACGACCACCACCCCGATAATCAATGAAAGTCGGGGGCAAAGGAGGTCTAGCCACATGGCCGCCGAAGGTCCCGCACTCGAGCACCATAACCAACCCCGGGTATGTGGGGATCAAGATGCCTAGCCACGTACAATGTGTAATCCCCATCCCGTGTAAAGAGATGTGCCGCCATGCCTACGATCAAAGCATCTACATTCGCCAACCGGCGAGGCCCACATCTCTAGCCGGGAGGATCATCGTGATCCGAGCATGCCTATTGGGCCCATGTTGTCTCGTACACTCTCTCTCCTAAATATAGGGCATCTCCGGACAAACCCACCAGCCTTGCGACACTCACAAGTGCGCAGCATGATCCAAGTCCAAATTGCCATAACGGCCAGTCCAAGGGAATAAACTCATCCTCTGTGGAGTCCCTCTCAAGAACAGCGTATCATGATATGATGCCGTAATCCTGCACCTCGACCCCTCCGGTGTCCTAGTCTGTCTCCTAGCATTCTTCGTCCACCGTCTGAGAGCAGAAAAGTGGTGGCAGAAACTCATCTCGGATCTCGCTGTGCATAACATCCAAAATACTCGAAGGCCCAAGCCTGAAAAGAAGAAGAAGAAGTCAGAAACAGGAAAAAACGACAGAGTGAAATGTGTAAAAGAAAAGAAGTCAAGGCGAGAGATACCTCGAAAGCCAAGTGACAACAGGTGAAATACTTCGCCTTCCCTCTGCTGACGTCATCTAGAGCCAAATACATCTCGGCTAAACCAGCCTCACCCCAGGACAGATTCCCCACAGCATCCCAGGCTCTCAGAAGCTCCAGCAGTGAGATCAGGGCAGTAGATGCGCTGTTGATAAACAGCATGTCAGAAAAGCCTACCCATACAAAGGCTCTCGCCAATCTCTCAGCTCTCAGTCGGCTCTCAACATGATCGTCAACCACAATGTAGTCCCTACTCTGCTCTCCAATCAAGCCGTGTAGCTCACCCAACTCATATCCATTCCCCTTCTTGATCTGGGGAACGAAACCAAGCAAACCCATAAAATCGGCATCAGCAATAGGCTGGGGCTCAACTCCCTGTGCAGGCTCCTCTATGTAGAGTGGCTCATCCGTAAAGGGCAATCCCGTGATGACCGCAAAATCCAACGGTGTGACTGTCGTCTCACCCCAAGAGAAGTGGAATGAGTGAGTGGTCTCCCACCAAAACTCTCTAAACGCCCTCACCAAATCTACGCTCCTCTGAGTGTCTCCAATGGCCTTCGCCATCTCAAAGAACCACCCTAGCCCAACGGCGTAAATCATGCCCTTAGGCGAGTGTATCTGCTCCTGGCTACCCGAAAAGCTCTGCCATAGCCTGCCAATCACCTCTGGAGAACCACGGGTGCGCAATCCCTGTAAGAAAACATGGAACAAGTATGAATATTTCGTGCTATTTTTCGAAATCATCTCAAATGAAAATGGGTCAAATCCTATCAATAAAAAGCATGCATTTTAGCATCACACTTCCTATTTCAATCCATGATTTCATGCAAATTTTTGACAATTCATAGCACAATCTGGAAAATTCAGTTCGAATCAATTTCACCCAAATCAAAAATTTTTCAAAAAACCTAGGTCACTTACCACATCTTTCTTCCCGACATCTGAGGTATGTTCATCAAGTTGCGGATAGAAATCCCCTCTTTGGGCTTCCGGAAGAAATGGCCTTTGGTTCCTTTGCACCCCCTTCCGTCGATTAGCTAACTCGGCGTGTTGAGGAGCCCTTTTGGTCGGATAGAACCTAGGAGGCATTTTCCAATCGAATCGAACTAAATGTGTTTGATTTCTCTCAATTTCTCTCAAATCTCCCTCGGATGTTTGCTCTTTCTCTCTTCTCGTTGTCGCCTCCCTCTCAATTTCAATTTCAATTGAGTTTCAAATGGCGACTGTGCGAATTTTTAATGAATCTGTCCACAGGGCCTATTATGTCGTGCGACATACTAAGCCCCTGTGGCTTGTTTTTACAATTTTGCCCCTGAAGGCTCCATTTTACAATTTTGTCCCCCATAGGCCTGTTTTGCCCTTTGTGCCCCTGGCATTTCCAATCATTTCCAATCCAATTTTCCCTCCAGTGCCCCCGTGGCCTATTTTTCAAATTTATCCCTGTGGCTCATTTTATTTGCCCTTAACATTTTCAATTTTCAAATAATAAAATCATCGGGTACGTCCCACTTTCTTTACAAAAATTATCGGGTACGTCCCATTTCTTTACAAAATTATTAGGGTACGTCCCACTTTTCTTTACAAAAATTATCTACCACTTTTCTTTACAAAAATTATCCGGGTACGTCCCACTTTTCTTTACAAAAATTATCCGGGTACGTCCCACTTTTCTTTACAAAAATTATTGAGTCCTTCCTACTTCTTTACAAAATCCATCCTTTTTCGCGATCTCCGTTATTCCAAGATGAAGGAATAACATTTCGCTCTATTTCGATCTCCGTTATTCCAAGGTGAAGGAATAACATTTCGACCTCTCTCGCGATCTCCGTTATTCCAAGATGAAGGAATAACATTTCGCTCTATTTCGATCTCCGTTATTCCAAGGAGAAGGAATAACATTTCGACCTCTCTCGCGATCTCCGTTATTCCAGATTAAAGGAATAACATTTCGCTCTCTTTCGATCTCCGTTATTCCAAGGTGAAGGAATAACATTTCGACCTCTCTCGCGATCTCCGTTATTCCAGATTAAAGGAATAACATTTCGCTCTCTTTCGATCTCCGTTATTCCAAGGTGAAGGAATAACATTTCGACCTCTCTCGCGATCTCCGTTATTCCAGATTAAAGGAATAACATTTCGCTCTCTTTCGATCTCCGTTATTCCAAGGTGAAGGAATAACATTTCGACCTCTCTCGCGATCTCCGTTATTCCAAGATGAAGGAATAGCATTTCGCTCTATTTCGATCTCCGTTATTCCAAGATGAAGGAATAACATTTCGACCTTTCTCGCGATCTCCGTTATTCCAAGATAAAGGAATAACATTTCGCTCTATTTCGATCTCCGTTATTCCAAGATGAAGGAATAACATTTCGACCTTTCTCGCGATCTCCGTTATTCCAAGATAAAGGAATAACATTTCGCTCTATTTCGATCTCCGTTATTCCAAGGTGAAGGAATGACATTTCGACCTCTCTCGCGATCTCCGTTATTCCAGATTAAAGGAATAACATTTCGCTCTCTTTCGATCTCCGTTATTCCAAAATGAAGGAATAACATTTCGACCTCTCTCGCGATCTCAGTTATTCCTAGATAAAGGAATAACATTTCGCTCTATTTCGATCTCCGTTATTCCAAGGTGAAGGAATGACATTTTGACCTCTCTCGCGATCTCCGTTATTCCAGATTAAAGGAATAACATTTCGCTCTCTTTCGATCTCCGTTATTCAAAGATGAAGGAATAACATTTCGACCTCTCTCGCGATCTCAGTTATTCCAAGATAAAGGAATAACATTTCGCACTCTCTTTCGATCTCCGTTATTCCAAGATGAAGGAATAACATTTCGACTCAGTAAAAGTTCGAACTACGGCCTGGCTTGATTCCTCCGGGATACGTAGGTAGCCTACTTTAGGTTCAGCCAATTCGTCACATATGACACCCCTTTCTCCAGTGGATTCCGAACTACGATTATGGCTTGATTCCCACTCGGGATACGTAGGTAGCCTTTCATAAAAGGTTCAGCCACTCGACCAACTTGGTCACTCAATCCGTCTCGGCATTCGCCAGATTGGATCCTTTTCTATCGACAACCCCACTCGCCCTGCAAGTGACGTTGCCGAGGGGCTTCTGTAAGTACCCAAATCTGGCTCATGCCTTCCGGTTAAGTTCCCCGGCAATTCCGGCAAGTTTCCCGGCAATTTTCCAGAATTTCCTAGAGTTCCGGAGCAATTCCGGAAATGTTCCAAACCTTCTAAGGGGTGAAGGGACTGCTTGGAGATTAAGAAACACGTTTTTCTTAATTCAAGAAAAACCTTCTAGAAAACTGCCACCTTGCATGTTTCTAGAAGGAACTGGAAGTGGCTACTTATGTCGTGCGACATACTAGGCCATGAAGACTTCTAGAAGCTTGCCACCTTGCATGTTTCTAGAAGGAACTGGAAGGGGCTTGTTATGTCGTGCGACATAACTTGCCAAGAAAACTTCTAGAAGCTTGCCACCTTGCATGTTTCTAGAAGGAAAACGGTTATGGCTTGTTATGTCGTGCGACATAATAAGCCCATGCATGCAGCCTATAAATAGAGGCCTTCACCTCTCATTTTGGGCACCTCTCCTTCACTCCTCAGTACCCCTCTACAAGAGAATATGCCCAGAAGTCTACTCCCTCCTCACATATCCCCCAAAACACACCCTAATCCTCCCAAAATCACTCACCATTCAAGCAATCCCACACACACTTCCCACACACACAAAGAACCAAAAGTTCTCACGGAACCAAGGCTCAATCCCAGCCCCGGAGGTTGCTGTTTTGAAGGATACTATATCTAACTTGATATAGGAAGTCGTGGTCTTCAAGGGTAACGATTTTCTACCCTTTTTCCTCTCTCTATTTCCTTTGAATGCAAAATTTCTATGCTAAATGCGTTGATAATGTTGTATTCTGATTAAAGTTGCGTGATTTAGTGTTATATCGCTTAGATCCATATCCATTTGCACATCATTTCATGTAAAAGCCCCGGCTTGGCATTTGTTTTTGCATGAACACTCGAGATGAGTGTGGATCCCTCATATCCACACCCTCTTGAAGTGTTCACTATTGAAATACTTGCTCTCTGAGATCTATTTGTGAAGTAACTTGGCTATATTAATGCCTTGTTACCTCTGTAGATCCCAGCTGTAAAGTCTCTGCAAAGTGGCTAAGTATGTCACGCGACATAGGCAGCCTATGTCACGCGACAACTTAAGCCAGTTTACAGAACCTTCATCTGTCCAGTTGATAATCTGATTTTAACCCTCATCATGCTATAATCTGATGTCTATATGCAATTTAGATAGTATCTATGTACATAAAATGCCATCTTTTTATTGAAATGCCATTTTCATACATAAAGGTGCATTCTTTTGCACCTAAAGCCCGTTTTCATGCATTAAAAATTATTCTTTTGCACTCAAATTAGCATCCTTTGCATTAAAATCTCTTTTATATTAAAGGTGCATCATTTGCATTAAAAGTCATTTCTACATATCAAAGTAACATCCTTTTGTCTTCAAAATAACATCTTTGTGCATCATTTGCACCTAAAATGCTATTTTTCCATAAAAGTACATCCTTTGCATTAAAATCCTTTCTTTACATCAAAAAGCACCATTTGCAATCAAAAGCATCCTTTGCAACCCAAAATGTCATCTTTTTACTTAAAATGCCATTTTTACATGCATTCCCCCATGTCCCCATTAGCAACCTTGGAACGGACCGGTGTAAAGATCCCATCTTTACGTCGTTTCTTCCATTAAAGGTGCCACAATCTCTTTAGAAAGGGACAACCTTGAACCCAATATCTCTGATTATCACTTAAGACGAGCATGAAGCATTCATATGAGCTCGATCGTCTTAAGGTGTAGGATTGATGGGCTAAGGACATTCCTTCCTAAAGAACCTCATTTTGGACTATAAAAGGGAGTCATTTCTCTTGATCACGCAAGTCCCGAGGTTAAAAATGCGATGATCACAAGTCCAAGATGAGGACGGGATCAAAATCCCGAATACATAAAATCCAAGAAATCCCGAGCGACAACCAATAAATGGTTTGTACTTCCGGAAGATAACTTGGGACATTCCCTCCCCTTTCATTCAAACACATGCACACAAGAAAGCATGCAAGCAAGCAAAATAAACGGAATCTAGGGAGACTTGCTACGGCAAGGCACCTTGGGTGAACGACGATCCGTTATTCCCAAGGGGTAACTTAACCTCCGAACCCATAAATCCTTTTTTTCAAAGTTTTGAGGAAATCAAAATGGCGTGGCGACTCTGTTTTTCAAATTAAACCGGATGTCTTCAAACTCGCGTGAATCCAAAACACAAATTTGGGCACACATTCACAGCTCCATAATCTCCCTCCTCAATATGATTGAATGTACCATCCCCCTGGATCAAAACAACCAGATCATCCAGTTTCCGAGGAAACCACATATCCATCGGAGGATCAACTGGGACCCGAGCAACACTGCCTAGACCATGCTGCCTATAAACTCTCTCTCCCAAATACAAGACATCTCCAGACAGGCCTACAAGAAGCTTGCGACACTCTGTAAAGTGCGCATCGTGACCCAGATCAAGCTCATCATACCGGCCAGCCCAGGGGAATAGACTCAGGCTCTGGGGAGTCCCTCTCAAGCATATCATCATGTCCGGATAAGAGGCTGTCACGCATCCTCTAGAGTCATCTGTCCTAACCTTCCTCCGTGCATCTTTCACCCAGTGCCTCAAGGCAGGAAACATGGTAGCTGGGTACTCATCCTGGACCTGCCAGGTGTAGCAGCCAAAGACCTCGTAAGCCCATGCCTGGAAAGAGAAAGATCAAAACAAGTGAAAAAACAGTAATGAATGACAGAAAGAAGAAATCCAAAGAAATGAAGTCAGGATGAAAAGTACCTCAAAAGCCAAGTGATAGCAGTTGAAGGTCATCGCCTTCCCCCTGCTGATATCATCAAGGGCTAGATACATCTCAACAAGTCCTGCCTCACCCCAAGATCAGGTCCCAAGAGCATCCCAGGTCCTCAGAAGCTCCAATAATGAAACCAGGGAAGTAGATGTGCTGTTGATAAAAAACATGTCAGAAAAACCGACCCACACGAAAGCTCTCGCCAACCTCTCGGCCCTCAGCCGGCTCTCCTCAGAATCATCCAAGTCTGCTGGATAGTCCCTACTCTGCTCAGCAACATGACTATGGAGCTCACCCAGCTCGTACCTATTCCCCTTCTTATCCTGGGGAACAAAGCCAATCAGCTCCATGAAGTCTGCATCAGTAGGAGGCAGAGGATCAGCAACAGGCGTCGGCTCATCCAAATAGAGAGGCTCAGCAGTAAAGGGCAGGCCTGTGATAACCGCAAAGTCGTAGGGCGTAACTGTCGCCTCTCCCCAAGAAAAATGAAACTAGTGGGTAGTCTCCCACTAAAACTCCCGGAATGCCTTCACCAGCTCAACACTCCACTGAGTATCTCCAATGGCTTTCGCCATCTCGAAAAACCATCTAAATCCAGCAGTATACACCATGCCCTTCGGTGAATGACCCATCTCATGGCTGCCAGGCAAGCTGTCCCACAACCTGCCAATAACCTCCGACGAGCCCCGGGTGCACAATCCCTGCAGGTAAACACAGCTCAGGTATGAATATCCCATTATCTTCTTAAAAGCAGGTCAATCAATATTCATACTTGCCCAATTTAAATAAAAAGCAGTCTTTTTTTTATACTTTGAATTTGTTTTATCCCTTTTTCAAGCAAAATTAGGTTAAAACATATGGCATGCATCCATAATCCTTTCCTAGGTCAGTCCATGCAGTAATTCATAATTTCACAGGCAAAGTTCGAATCTTTTTTTGACATAAAATCCAATTTACAAATCAATAAAAAGCAAGGGTTACAGAAATACCTTGGTTTTCTTCTTGGACGCAGACGTATGCTTCTTGAGCTGAGGATAGAACTCTCCCCTCACAGCTTGAGGGATGAATGGGCGTTGATTTCGTTGGACTCCCTTTTGACGAGCAGCCAACTCGGTTTGTTGAGGCCCTTTCTTCGTGGGGCGTGATCTAGGAGGCATTGTCTCGAGTAGAATCCGAATCAAGCCTTGATTTTCCTGATTTTTCAATCAATCCGTGCGAATGGTTCTCTTTCTCTCAAAGCTCCGTTCGTCTCCCTCTAAGCTGCAATATTCAAATGGCGACTGTTCAGCGTTTAAAAGGACTGTCCAAGGGCTTTAAGACGTCATGCGACATAACAGTCCCCCTTGGCTAAATTTTCAAAAAAAAACCCTGTGGTTTGCTGTTTTACACTTTAACCCCTGTGGCCATACTTTGCAGTTCCCCCCGCAGGTACAATAATCAACTGAGCACCATCAAATCAGGAGGACAGTCCCTCAGCCAAAATCGAGACAAAGATCCCAAATCTAACAGTCTCCCCAGCAATATTCCTCAAGATCATTGGCCCCGCCGCCAAAGCATTAGAAAAATCCGTTTTCATGATAATCTAGCAAGTAAAATTCATGTCCTATTAAGCAAAGTTCATAACTTCAAAGTCAGCCACCCATCAACAAAGGTCGTCCCTCACACGGAAAGCTAGCAATTCATCATTAGCAGTAGCCTAAGACCCTTGGCAGCTACTTTTCATCATCAAGCCATAGCATAAGTCCCTTGGTAGCTACCGTCCCTCTTCATAAACAGTGGTCTAAGTCCCTTCGGTAGCCACGATCATCAGCAGTAGCCTAAGACCCCTAGCAGCTACTTCTCATCATTAACAGTAGCATAAGTCCCTTGGCAGCTACCATTCCTCTTCATCAACAGTGGTCTAAGTCCCTCTGGCAGCTACAACCCTCCACGATCATCAATAGTAGCTTAATCCCTTGGCAGCTAAAGCTTTCTTGCATCTCCAACAAACAGTGGTCTAAGTCCCTCCGGCAGCCACGATCATCATCAACAATAGCATAAGACCCTTGGCGGCTACTCTTCATCATCAACGGTAGCTTAAGACCCTCCGGCAGCTACAACTCTCCATCAATCACCAGCAATTGTAGCTTAAGACCCTCCGGTAGCTACAACCCTCCATGATCATCAGCTGTAGCCTCAGTCCCTCCGGTAGCTACAGGTAAGCACAGCAAAGGTATGAAAGCATATCTCTACCATCTTTTTGCTCCTTGCTAGCATTTTCGAACTATGATCGGCTTGATTCCCTCCAGGGATACGTAGGAATCCTTTCGCCAAAGGTCCAGCCATTCGATCTCCCAGATCATCATCCAGCCATTCGCCAGGTCGCCAACCGCTCATTGGGATTGGGTCTTCTTCTATCGACAAACTCACTTCTTCCATAAGTGACGTTGTCGAGGGGCTCTGTAAGTATGCCAATCCAATTCGCTACCCTTTTAGGTGCATTTTAATATGATAAAATTGCATTAAGGGGCGTTTTGGTAAATTCCTGGTCTATTCCGAGACTTCCGGAAACATTTCATAAGTTTCTTGCTAAGGAAGTACTTTTCAGTACTTTGCTCATGCCAAAGGACCTACAAGGAATAAACCAGTTTTAGACCTTTTGGGTATTAACCTGGAATGTTCCAGAACCAGTTTTTGGCGCCAGAAACAGTTGGTGACACCTTGTGTCACGCGACAACTTGAAGCCATGGAAAGTGGTTATAGAAGGTTGTGCGACACCTTGTGTCCATCATCTGCAGCCTATAAATAAGACCCTCCCCCCCTCATAAATGGATCCACTTTTTGCCTACTGTTACTCTGCCAGTTTGAAAACATGCCATACACACTGCAAATACACACACCTCCCTCTCCTACCCAAATTCACCCAATCCTCCCTCCAATTCACCTCAATTCACCCATCACCATTTGGATCCTCCATCCATCAATCCTTTCCAGCTCAAGCAACCTCAGAAGCAGTTGTTGAAGGATTCTATACCAGAATTGGTATAGAATTCGTGGAATCATCAAGGGTAACTACTCAATTTCATCTCTCTCTCTCTCTCTCTCTCTCTTGTTTTACCATTTTCATAATCCAAGCATTTTGTTCTCTTTGGGTTCAGTAATCCAACCCCATCTGTCTTGATTACTGAACCCTAATCGCAATCTCTCTATTTAATCATTGTGTTTTGTATAATTGCATGCTTATGGTTTGATCATTGTTGGAATTGGTGTTTGATTCCCAAGGGAGTGTGGATCTCTCCATATCCACACCCCCTTGGTTGAATTATTATTGAATTGTTCATTTTGAAGCTTAATTGATTGTATAATTAGATTTGTGTTGGCTTCTCGTTCTTCTGTGTGCAGCTTGTCAGATCTCTGCAGATGGACATCCTGTGTCACGCGACACAATATGTCTGGGTAGATCCTGTGTCACGCGACATATCTAGCCAGGCATGTTATGTGTCACGTGACACATCTTGTCTATTTTCAGAGATCATTTTCCATTTGTAATCAGTTCTGATCTATGTAATTGGGATGTGGCCTCCCTAACCAAATGGCTCACAAGTTGTAAGATCTCAGTTCAATCAATAAAATTCATGTTTTACCACACTTGTTCCTTATCATTGTTTGCACACAGTTTGAATTATTTGGACGTTTAATTAGAAAGACTCGTCCACGGACGAGGCGTGTTGGGTGAACTCTTGGTTCTTCCCAACACGTAACCTGACGCCCGAACCCTTTTCTGTTTCAAAGGTTTTTCAAAGTGTACCTTAAAACATGGCGTGGCGACTCCTATTTTTTCATCATAAAAATTTCGGCGAGCGTACATTCACCAGGTTGCATCTCGACTTGGTCTTATATGAGGAAAAAGTTTCTGGATAGATTCTTGACAGCCGGAGCTCGTAAGATGACAGTCACCGACTTGAACAACTTGGTGCAGGGAAAGAGTGAAAGCTCGATGAGCTACTATACCAAGCTCAAGGAGATGGTCGACAAGATTGAGGAGGACCTCACGGATAGGGAGGTGATCAATTGTTTCAGAAATGGAATTGCTTTTGCAGATTTGGATTACGAGCTGACAGTTCGAACTGTGACTACTCGACAAGAGCTGTTTGAGAAGGCCTACAATGTAGCATTGGCCGAAGAAAGAAAAGAGAAGAAAAATGGGAAAGGCCCCAAGGCTGAGGTCGCTGATACTGATAAGAAGGACTCAGCCAAGAATGGAGGAAACAACAAAAATGGCAAGAATAGAACTAGGGCAACTGAGAAAGTGCCCGAAGCTTTCACTCCCTTAACGGTGAGTCGAACTGAGATAATGAATACGGTCGAGCTAGGCCCACCTGCCCCAATGAACCCAGGAAATAAGTTCAGACGGGATAACAGCAAATACTGTGAGTATCACAAGGATACGGGCCACACTACAGAGGATTGTATGAGCCTGAAACGTATCATTCAGAGGTGGGTCGACCAGGGAAGACTCGACGCGTATGTGAAAAGACTTCAAACAGGTAGTGGGGAGCGAGCTGCTGGTGGACATCAAGAGCCGAGGCAGCCTAGATTGAATTTGGGCGTTATTACGGAGCAAGCTAGTAACACTGCCATCAAACACAAGATATTCCAGCTCAGCAAGGCACCTCATGTACCCCCAAGAAGCTATATCAGAGACGAGATGATTAGTTTCTATTCGGACGAGCTGGCAACCAATGTAGCAGCTAGAGAGCAGGTTCTCGTTATCCCAGGATTAATAGATGGGTGTACGATGAGCAGACTCTTGATAGACACGGGGACCTGCAAGGATATTTTGTTTTACAAGACATTTCAGGAGATGGGACTCTCAAATGAGCAGCTAGAGTGATATGGTGGCAGAATGGAGGGCTTCACCAACCACCGGGTCGATGCCAAAGGACAGATTGAGTTGGACGTCGACATAGGCCAACATCCTTACAGAGTCGTCTCCAAGGTAAAATTTATTGTCATTGATGTGAATAGTGATTATGCTGCAATTCTTGGTATCCCAGGTCAGGTCACACTTGGAATGGTGGCTTCGATCCCTCATCAGCGAGTTAAGTTCCCGACGCTAGCTGGAGCCATCTGTGTACGAAGCACCGCTCGAGATTATCTTGACCACGTCCTACGAACTAGGAAGAAGAGGGAACTGGAGATTGAAACCGCTGAGGGATATTTGAAGATGTCAAAATCAGTCACCACAACTTCTAAACTATCTACAATCACCAGCGTGGAAGTGTCGACCTATCGCTCACATGACGAGGTCATGACTGAGTCGACACATCACTCTGAAGTCACCATGGTCGATCCAGATACATTTATGGTCGACCAAGTCTGCATAGGCGAGCTATGCCTCCAGATCGACAATAACTTGGGGGCCACCACCAGTGAGATCGCAGATGATCTAGATGACATGATTGTCGAGGAAGCTCCACACTTGGGGGCCAAAGAGAGACAGAGGGTTCGAGATATCATCATCAAGACCCTGCAATTCAGAGATGGTCCGGAGCTGGAAGCAGTGATAGCAAACCCTTCATATCCCGAGCAAAAATTTCAGATTGGAAAGCATTTGTCACCTGAAGAAAGATTGGAGATTGTCGAGCTACTCAAAGAAAGCAACTACGTTTTTGCTTGGCGAGTAGAAGACATGAAAGGGATCAAGGAGGAGGTTACCGTTCACAGGCTGGAGGTCAACCCGACCATAAAACCCAAACCTCAGGAGCTGAGAAGCTTTGCTCGCGACAAAGAGGAGGCTATAAAACTCAAGGTACAAAAACTTTTAAGTGCAGGCATCATAAAGGAAGCTACTCACACCACCTGGCTAGCTAATGTGGTCATGGTGAAGAAATCTAATGGCAAGTGGAGAATGTGCGTCGACTTCACCAACCTTAATCTTGCCTGCCCAAAAGACAGCTATCCCCTACCTCGGATTGATAAGCTCGTTGACACCATTGCTGTACATTCCACACTCAGCTTTCTCGATGCCTATTCAGGCTATCATCAGATCAAGATGCATGAAGATGATATTGTGAAGACGGCGTTTCAAGCTGCTGGAGGCATTTACTGCTACAATATGATGCCATTCGGATTAAAGAATGCAGGAGCGACCTACCAAAATAAAGACCGGACGTCACGTAGTTGACCTAAAGGAAACGTTCACCAATCTACAAGCAAACGACATGAAGCTTAATCCGAGCAAATGCGTATTTGGAGTAGCAGCCGGCAAATTCCTTGGTTTTATGGTGTCACAACGAGGAATTGAAGTCAATCCAGAAAAGATCAAGGCTCTAGTCGACATGCAAGAGCCCACTAGTATCAAGGAAATGCAGCGAATTAATGGTATGGTGGCGGCCCTAGGTCGCTTCATAGCCAAGTCGGCAGAAAGGTCTCTCCCCTTCTTCAAATCTTTGAGGGGGACGAAAAACTTTGAATGGACGACCGAATGTCGTTCGTCATTCCAACAGCTCAAGGAGTATCTCGCTACTCCACCTCTATTGAGCAGCCCGACTATTGGTGAGACATTGTTCGTATATCTATCTGTAGGTGATCAATCAGTGGCAGCTGTGCTGGTTCGGGAAGAAGAGGGGCTTTAGAAGCCCGTGTATTATATTAGCAAGGCTCTATCAGATGTTAAAGGCAGATAATACAATTCGGAGAAGGTTGCATATGCCTTAGTCATGGCTTCAAGGAAGCTACAAGCTTATTTCTTGGCTCACCCCATCGTTGTGCTCACAAATGCACCTTTGAAAAAGATTCTACACAAGCCGGAGAGTTCAGGTCGTTTACTCAATTGGTCAATTGCTCTCACAGAATTCGACATCGAGTATCGACCTCGAAAGGCATTGAAGGCTCAAGCCTTGGCTGACTTCTTGGTCGAGCTGACGTTCACCAAGGAAGACAGCGAGATGCGAGCTCAGAAGGAGAAAGTTAAGGGAAAAGAGCCAGGGTCCCAGCCCGTTACTAGTCTACCCGACGACTGCTGGAAGGTGTACTCAGACGGGTCAGCAACGAAGAATATTAGTGGAGCTGGGATAGTATTGATCGAGCCAGAATCTGGGACGGTCTATGAGGAAGCATTGAGGTTTAAGTTTGAGGCCTCCAAAAACCAGGCAGAGTACAAAGCTTTGGTCGCATCCATCGAGTACGCCAAATGCTTTGGGGCGACCAAAATCATAGCATATTGTGATTCCCAGCTGATAGTCAACCAGGTCCGAGGGGAGTACGAGGTGTTGAACTCTACTTTGATCAAATATTGCGACCTGGTAAAGGAGTTGATAAAAGACTTAGAGTTTTGGGAGATTCAGAGGATTGGTCGAGAGGACAACGAATTAGCCGACCTACTCTCGAAGCTGGCTACTACAGACGAGCCACATGAAGAACCTATCTCCTACCTCGAGAATCCAACATATGAAAGGGTTCAAATTTAGTGTGTGGAGGACACCTTGAGAAACTGGGTTTATGACAAGTGTTGGATCGAAGAAATGAAGGCATACTTGGAAATAGACGAGCTCCCTGAAGACGAGAAGACAGCTCGAGCCATAAAAAAGAAGGCTCCCAGATATGTTATTTAAGGAGACATGCTATTCAGGAGGTCATACACTAAGCCATTGTTGAAATGCATTCACCCCCAAGAGATAACTCAGTTAATGCACGAGGTGCATAGTGGGGTTTGTGGTGGACACCCGGGGGCCAGAACTTTGGCCGACAAGCTGATTACGTTGGGTTATTACTGGCCATACATGAGAGCTGACACTCACGACTTTGTTCAGCAATGTGACCAGTGTCAAAGGTTTGCCAACCTGCCTCATCTGCCTATAACGGAGCAAACTCCGGTGATCGCTGCCTGGCCGTTTGATATGTGGGGCATCGACTTGATTGGACCCTTCCCTCCCGCCCATGGAAACTGCAAGTACGTGATCGTGGCTATTAATTACTTCACAAAGTGGGTCGACGCCAAACCTTTGGCCAGAATCACAGAAGAAAATGCCATCAATTTCATTCATGACTTCATCTGGTGTCGATTTGGGATCCCTAGAGCTATAGTCGCAGATAATGGCCTACAATTCTCCCGGGCTTTTGAAGAAGAAATAAAATTGAGTAAGGATCAAGTATTGGCAATATTCTGTCGCCTATCCTCAAGGCAATGGGCAAGGTGAAGCAGCGAATAAGCTTGTCCTATCTTCACTTAAGACGGGCTTAGTTGGTCGATGTAGTAACTGGTTAGACGAACTCCCCCTTACTCTTTGGGCAGTTCGCACAACCACTCGGGGGCCTATGGGGGAAACCCCATTCGCTCTTACATATGGGTCAGAGGCCATGGCACCAGCCGAGCTACGATTTCCTACAGCCAGAGTTATCTTCTTCTATCAAGAGCAGAATGACACCAACAGATTGATCGACTTGGATTTGATAGACGAGAAGCGAGACACAGCTCACTTACGAATGGTCAATTACAAACAGAGAACAAAGAGTTACCATGATAAGAAGGTGAAGACAAGATCATTCTAAGTAGGCGATCACGTACTAAGAAAGATCAAGGCAACTGGAAGGAGAACCTAGCAGAACAAGTTATCTCCCAACTGGGAAGGTCCCTACATTGTTACTCGAATTATCAAGGAGGGAACTTACATGATTGCTCACCCAGGTGGTGAAGAGTTAAAGCACCCATGGCACGCCACTCATCTTATCAAGTACTACTTCTAATCCAGCTATCTAGTTCAGCTTCAAAGATTAGTTCAGTTTTCGAAGTTTGAGTTCGTTATAGTTTTAGCTCTGCACTTTTGATGTAAACATGTTTCTACTTCAATAAAAGTTGCCATTATATTCGACCCAACGTTGTGTTACACTTTACATTAATTTCAACAGACTCGATTCTTAATCAGTCTCGTTCTAACAAGCTCGATTCTTAATCAGCTTCGTTCATTCAACAAGTCCGACTCTTAGTCGACTTCGTTCTAACAGACTCGATTCTTAATAAGTCTCGTTCTAACAAGCTCGATTCTTAATCAGCTTCGTTCATTCAACAAGTCCGACTCTTAGTTGACTTCGTTCTAACAGACTCGATTCTTAATCAGTCTCGTTCTAACAAGCTCGATTCTTGATCAGCTTCGTTCATTTAACAAGTCGGACACTTAGTCGACTTTGTTCTAACGAGCTTGACTCTTAGTCAACTTCATTCATTTATCAGGTCCGACATCTAGGTCGACCTCGTGCTGACAAGCTCGACCTTTGGTCAGCTTCGCTCTCTTAAACAATTTCAACTCTTAGTCAATCTCGTTTGCAAAAATTATACAAGTCCAAGGTCGATTGAGTTATCAAAAAATCAGTCCGACCAAAGGCTTAGGGCGACTTACTTGCCCTATTAAATCTAGCTCGACATATATGCTGGAATCAAAAGCGTATGACTCAAAATGATAGAAAGTCAGCTACGATTAAATGAAGGCTCAGTCCCCCAAAATGGGCCAGGACAAGAGCAAGTTAAAGGTTATAAGTTAGGATGCCTCCCAAACGTTGGGGCTCCCAAAAGTTGGGCCAAGGCATCAACAGTTACAAGACAAGAAATAAAAATTGTTTTGAAACTTGTTTACATTACATCAGACAAAAATTATACAGCTGGCCCGTCATTAGCTTGGTCAGGTCGATCCTGGGCAATCCCCTCTTCAGTATCTTCCTCCATCTCTTCTGCAACCTCAATCTCCTGTAGAAGCACGTCAAAATTTTTGGGGGCTAAGAGAGGAGCGATCCAAGTTTCACAACCATCTTCTTCATCCTGCTGGGCAATAAAAGCCAAATCATTGTCTGTGTAAGGAACAACCGAGTGACCACATCGAGCAACCATGTCGTACTGAGCTTCTGATGCCCATCGAGCTAGCTGTTCCAAGGAGACCTCAGCAGTTGAATCCACCAGAGCTCGGCGATCCATGTGATGCTTACCCACGTCGAGGAAGTCCTTCGCTTATCAACGATATCATTGTAGTAGTCATCCCCATCCTTGAATTTCTCAACAGCGGCCTTAGAGGCGACTTGAAGCTCCTCCCTCCACTTGGCCCTAGCTACACTATGCTCCTCATTGACCTTGGTCAAGAAATCATCCCTGTCATGGAGAATCTTGGAAACGGTGGTAGGCTTCTTCTTCATCTTCTCATGCTCCAAGCGCTCAGCATCCCTCTTAGCCTTCATCTCTTTGAGCTTGGTCTCTGCAGCTTTAAGGTCTTCCAATGCCTTATCCTTGTCCGGCAGTGCTTTCTGCTTAACCATCTCTAGGGCATCAAAGGAGGCATCCAGGTCGTTATACTTCTCCTTCAACTCGGTCAGCTCGTTAGACTTTTTGGAGTACTGACTCATGGCCTACCTCTCCCTTTCAATGGACGCCCTCCAAGAGCTCTTGGCTTGCTCCACCATGGTAAGGGACTGCATTAAAAAAAATCATTAAAGTGTAAGCTAGACAAGGACTCATAAACTAAAGTGACGATCTCAAGGAATAAGCGACCAAACAGATAGGGGGAACAAAAACTTACCTCACTCTGCACCAAGCCAGATCGAGCAGAAAATTCTTCTGGGGTCATCCCCTTATCAGCAAAATGGGCAAGTAGGTCGACGTCTATCGCCCTCCTAACCACGACTTGGCCAAGGCTCAACTCTGGGTAACGGCGGCTCATGCTATTAACCCCACTGAGAGGGGGCACAACACTCAGTCTCCTTATTTGATCCTCAAGGGACTCTTGGTTAGCAGGCGAGGAGATTGGGGGAGGAAGTTGGCTGGAAGAGACAGTTTTTCCCTTATCAACCCTCGATCTCTTCTTCGAATTCAAAGGCCGATCATCCTCTTTGTCGAGGTTATCATCATCAACATTCACCACATTTAAAGGGCTAACCCCACCAGTCCCTTGTCCAGAGGTCGCTGTAGTAGTCTCAGGGGCTTGATCGGAGCTCGGGCTTGGCCTGATCGACCTATTGACCTCATCACCCTCTTCAGTGGCCCCCCTAGCTTGGCTACCGCTTTCCAATGGATCCTCCGACCCAAGCTCCTCCATCGGCACCATCCCACCATTATCTTTGGACAATAAATTATTCCTCTTTTCAGCCTCTCTCTCTCTATTGGCTCAGGCATTGGCGGCACCATGAGCCTTCTTGGCTTTCTTTTTGTCGGACACTCCCACTATGTGACCCATGTTGGCTTCTTGTTCAGGGGTCAGAACTGCACATGACCAAGACAATAGAGGGTTAGGACAACAAATAAAAGTTCTACATACGAGCTATGAGTTCTATGTACGAGCTAGCCACATACGAGTTAACAATGGACGAGTTAAGGGTTGCACACACAATTCAAACTAGCTAGATATGTAAGAGCTACGAGTTCTACATGCGAGCTAACAATTGACGAGTTAAGAGTTACACATACAATTCAAGCTAGTTCTATGATCGAGCTGCGAGTTCTACATATGAGCAATTAATAGGCGAGTTAAGAAATAAAGACGAGTAAACTCTTACCTCCAACATGCTCCCCATTATCTTTACAGTAATTGGGCGTCCTCTGGCAGAATTGGCACTTCTCCTCAAATCTATCCAAGGCATGGGTAACCCAATCAGGATAAATCTGGCACCTAACAACGGGGACCAGAGGCAACACTTCCCCCTCACCAGCCATCATCCCAGCTTGGATGTAATTATACTTGGTGGTTCCCAAGATTTCCCAGCTAATAGGCCCCCTATCAGCCAACTGGGCCAGTCTTTTATACAGATCATAGTGCCAATGTGGCTCCCAATAATCCTCCTCGCTTATAACTTTAGTTGTAGCATTGGGCAGAGGGAATTCCCAACCTAACCTACTCTCTACTACCACAACATGGGAGTTCCACCCACTTGCCTTACTGGGAAGGTTCATAAATAACTTGGGGGAATTTGGCTTAGAAGGGGTGCTGATTCCCATATCAGTCTTGTCAAACTTGACACTGAAAAACTCTCTAAAAACCCTCATACAAGGCTCATATCCCAAAAACCTACATACCATGGCAAAGCACACCAGGACCCTACAAGTGTTAGCTCCCAGCTGAAGAGGCAAAGCATCCAATCACTCCAAGAACTCGTTGATGAAAGGATCAAGTGGCAACCTCAGGCCAGCTTCGAATTGGCCGTAAAAGAAAGCCACCCTAGTGGCATCCTTAGTGAATGTACTACGGAACCGAGCCATAAAATATTTCTTACTATATATAGTCACCCTAAACTCTGCCATATCTACCTCACAAAAATCGTAGATCATGGCATATCGGGACTCCATATTCTTCTTCCCTCTCATTGGTCTTTGAGGCACATAGCCCCTTTCATTTCTCCCCGGTACAACCAAGGAGTCAAATGCATCCACAATTCGGGGACTTGAGGAGGTAGATGTTGTAGCTCTTTCCTGAGCTGCCATATCTGTACAAGAAGAAGAGGAAGCAGGGGAGTCAGACCTATGATCACATTCAGGAGACCTACCTAAGGGCGACCTAGACTCCCCTGGGAAACCTTTCCTATTCCTAAGGAAGAAATGCTTATTAGCATCCCTCACATAAAATAGTGTTATGTGGTCAAGCAATTCATGGAAGAGATGAAAAGAGACAACATTTGAGTCGTCAATTACCAAATCTCCTACGTCTTCTCCTGTGGGCAGTCCTATTTCACTAAAGGTCAACCCCCACCTTGTCAAGATGGAGGCACACTCATCCAAGGACATCTCTCTCCACACTCCACTTATCTGTTTGTATACTCGATGGTTAACGGCGCATTACCCATACCAAGCTCCTGGCTTACTACTGAAGGTTCTAGCCATGGCGAAATCAGGAACAAAGCAGAAATTAAAACCCTAATGCAAGAGGACGAGAGAAATACCTTACTCAGTTTTACAAGAAGGGATTGTTGCAAAGGACGAAAGCTCCAATAAATCCAATTGCTGCTTCACTGCTGTCACTAAAGAGATACGAAGGATTGAAGAAAGTAAAAATTCGAAAGGGAGAAGGATTTGGGTATTTATATTTTCCGAAAATGAGAAGGAAAAAGGAAAAATTCAAACGTTATTTTCCTAATTAAATGTGGAAAATAGTTCCCAAGGCGGTTCCAAAACGTCAAAATTACAATGATTACAGAAAAACGGCGCTCTTCCAGATCTGACCGTTCGTTGTAAACGTTCATGATTGAGCCACGTTACCTTTGGTCGACTAAATATCAGCGCGAGCATCGAATTGCGAGTCACGGCAAGCTTCATCAAAATTTCTTTAACTTCCTGGTCGACAACGTCAACTCATAAAGTTGGGGGCCACAGAACATACCAAAAGTGTCGAGCTGGGCCAAGCGAGTAAAGCCCAATCCTCAATCAATTATTGTCACCACGTTCTCAGTGGGCTA
Source organism: Adenophora triphylla var. japonica (assembly GCA_022495995.1). Taxonomy (NCBI): domain Eukaryota; kingdom Viridiplantae; phylum Streptophyta; class Magnoliopsida; order Asterales; family Campanulaceae; genus Adenophora; species Adenophora triphylla. The sequence goes on from JAFEMH010000844.1 coordinate 339,835, forward strand.
GGCCCAATTAATGCATGGCTCAAGGCCCATCTTCTTGATCAGTCGACTTAAGTTCATTGTCCGACCGACCAGGTCCCGACCTAGCTTAGTCCGACTCTACGATCCAGATTCTATTTCGGGTACGGTCCAGCCCTACCCATCAGTCAGGTCGACCTAATCCCAACAGGCGACCTCGACCAGCCAAGCAAGCGTCGACCTATTGGGTCCAGGCGTACGCACCACTCTTTCCATAACCGGCTCCCTACAAATCAGGAGCCACTCATGGACACGATCTACAGACACGTAACTGTCCCACAAATTACGGGATTCATGTAGTCCTACCAAATATACCACACTCATCAAACAACTATAAATACATGACAATCACAACGGCTTAAAGGTAACTGTAATTTTGTCATTTGAATATCTCTGTTCATTAACAATATTTTCTCTCCGAAATACCATACTTACGCTCACGCCCGAGGGTCTAAGTCGGAGACCATTTCGACTAGTCGTGGGTTCTGATTTCAGGTCAAGAAGTCAAGTGTTTGGTCCTGCCACGTGAACGAAGATTGATAAGCACCTTTCCTGCAGCATCAACCACCAATATCAACACCACTATCAATACCAAAATCAATACAAGCACCTTTCCTGCAACATCAACCACCAATATCAACACCACTATCAATACCAAAATCAATACAACCAGATCAACACCGCCTTTTCATCTACTTTCGCTCTCTCTATCTCTCTTTTTCTCTCTCTTTCTCTCCTACAACCTTCCTCCAACAACAATCAATAACAAAATCAAAAACTAAATTGGATTCTCTCTTTCTCTCTACTACAACCTTCTTCCAACAACACCAGTGTTGTGGGTATTTTTCAGCATGGTGACATCTTCAGTTGATCCTGCATATCAAGATGCCATTCCACTGTAAGTATCGTTTTAATATTTATTTATTTAATATTTCCTAATATCTGTATTCTTATTTTCCAATAATTAAGAGAGAAATACGGGATATTTTCCACTCACGTTCAACACATCTTCAACGGCAAGGACGAATTGGTCTCACGGAGGTTGAGGAGGATAAGCTTCTATCCCGAGATTGTAGGAACCGTATTTGACTTATTCATACTTACTTATATTTAAGGGGAAATGGAGACGGAACACACTCACTCCCATATACGCACACACTTTACACACAAGCTACTTGTAATCCTCTCTATTATCTTCCAAAGTTGTATTCGTGATCATCATAGTGAAACTTTTAAGGTTGGAGACCTAACTCCCGGGGTTTTTTCCAAAGAGGTTATCACCTCTAAGGTTTTCCTCGTTAACAAATCGTGGTGTTATTGTTTCTTTTCTTGCTTTTGTTCCATATAATTGAATTCCACAGTCCCCTTCTTATTGTTTAATCCACACACTAGTCAAAGTTAAGATTCGACTAAATTGTTTTTTCTACCAAAACAATTTGGCGCCCATCGATGGGCCTCGTGGTTTATCGGTTATTTGGATCATTTCCTAAGCAAATTCATTATGTCTGCACCCCCCAATGTGTCCGCCGCCGGCAAGAGTCCTGCTGTTGCTCCAACATCAGGAGGTAGAACTAGCTTGTTGCCGCCACCTCCTCAGACCGGACCTCAGCAAACTCAACCTACGAAGACTCCACAAAAGGGAACGACCCCTTCCAATGTAGATGCCGACATCCGGAGTATCCTGACCAAGTTGAATCGTAGGTCTGGACCAACAAGACAAGCAATTCGAAGGTCTTTGGTCGATTCCATGATTAAGATGCAAAAAGATCAACAGTTCATCACATCTCGGCTTGACAACATATCGCCATTACGTGCGAGGAACCTCAACTTCGACAACACCGAAGGACCTACACTTCAGAGTGAATTTATTCCAATGGGTAGTCCGCCTCAAACTCGTCGGTGACATCCTTAATCATGTCAACATCTTTGCCCGGGACACCCCGATGACGCCACCTTCGCAGGATACACTCGGTTCATCCCATTCATCGACAACACAACCTGGCACAACTACTACGAACAACTCTGGTTTGCTGAATAATCTTTTCAATAATAATAATTTCAATTGTATTCCTATGGCCGACCCTTTTGCAGAAAACCCACTAGCCAAACAGATGCGGGGATCTCGCAGAGCCGATAATGAACGTGCCGGGCGTAACTCCTCCAATCCAACCAAAGTGACTCAAAACTCAAGCATGTCCAATCCCTTGCGTTTGTCCCAGCAATTGCAAATGTCGACATCCCGAAGCGATTCGGTGTACCATCTATGAAGTTGTACGCACGGTACCACGGATCCGTAAGAACACGTTGCCCACTATCAAGAAAAGATGGACATCATCCATATTCCTCTTCAATTCCGGGAGGCCAGCTTATGCGGGGATTTGGATCAACCTTGTCCGGACCAGCCCTCAAATGGTTGATTAGGCAACCTCTAGGTTCAATTGGTTCTTACGCCAAGCTTATCAACATGTTCTATAACCAATTCTCATGCAGTCGACAATTTGAAAGGTTGACAAGTGATCTCTACAATGTGACCCAGCAGCCTATTGAAACTCTAAAGGACTATGTCCACCGGTTCAATAAGGAAGTGCTAGAAATTCCCAATCTTGACAAGTCGACAGCCACAGAAGCATTCAAAATGGGGCTGAAGAAGGATTCACAGTATTACCGAGATTTGGTGATGACTTCTTGTAAGCGGTTGGAAGAAGTCAGGAGCAGGGCAGTGAGATTCATAAGACTGGAGGAAGACGAGCTGCGAAGATCGAAATCCTCATCCAAGATGTCGACATATGACAACCCCGACAGAAAGACCGAATCATCCCATCGCAGGAACAACCGTTCCAATCCTTATCCGAGAATTGACACTAGCAAAATTAATTCAATAGACGGTGAGGATGAAGATAATGATAATGTGCCTAACATTTCTGATTATTGTTTCTCTGTTGACATTTCAGGTATACTCTGTGCAATGGGCAACCTTGGGGACAAAGCCAGATGGCCAAAAAAGACGGATAAAGCCACGGGATGGCGTGACAAATCAAAATGGTACGCTTACCATGAAGACTTTGGACATGTCACCGAAGATTGCATCGCATTAAGAAAGGAGATCAGTTACTTGCTCTCGAAAGGACATCTTAAGGAGTTGCTGGGATCCAGAAAGAAGAAGGCTGAAAATGCGGAAGCTCCTCATGAAGCCGAAAGACCAGTCTCTCCCCCAGCACCAACAAAGGTGATTAATTTCATTAGTGGAGGTTCAGAAATATGTGGAACATCCTATTCTGCTGCAAAACGACATGCTAAGGAGTCAAAAGAGGAGAAACCAGAAAGACAAATTTCTGGATGCCGACATCTTGCCAGGATCCAATCACCTTTGATGAAAGCGATCGAGATAACTTGCTGGAACCCCATCACGACGGTCTAGTTATTTCCTTGCAGATCGCCAACTGTACAATCCGGCGCATCCTAGTTGATGGGGGTAGCTCTGTTAATCTTATCATGTTGGGCACCCTTAAGGAAATGAACATCCCAGAATCGGAGATCATTAAGAAATCCTCAGTGCTGGTAGGCTTCAGCGGTGAAGTCAAAGAAACGATGGGGGAGATAAAGCTTCCAATATACTCGAAGGGTCTCAATACCATGGAACGATTCTGCGTAATTGATTGTGCAACATCTTACAATGTCATTCTTGGAAGACCGTGGATTCATGGAATGAAGGCCGTACCCTCCACTTACCATCAGTGTGTGAAGTTTCCAACACCTTGGGGTGTCGCTAAGATTTACAGTGATCAACAGGTGGCCAAGGAATGTTACAAAACTTCAATGAAGGCTTCGACATCTCCAAAACAAGCATATCAATTACCGAAGAAAGTACGTGAAGTCCTGGAAGCCAGGGAGGATGATGTGAAAGAAGTATTGCTAGACCCTTCCAACCCGGACATGAAAGTACTTATAGGCACTGACATCCCACCGTAAATAGAAGAGAAGCTTGTGGACCTATTAAGAAGCGTAATAAAGAGTTTTGCTTGGAAACATGATGACATGACAGGCATCAGCAAAGATGTCATCACTCACAAACTTAACGTAGATCCTAGCTTTAAACCAGTACACCGAAACGTAGGAAGTTTGCGAAACCGTAAACCAGATCATCAAGGAAGAGGTAGAGCGCCTACTCAAAGCCAACATGCAGATACGAGAGGTCGATTATCCAAGATGGTTAGCAAACGTGGTTGTGGTAGAGAAGAGAAACGGGAAATGGCGAGTCTGTGTCGACTTCACAGACCTGAATAAAGCCTGTCCAAAAGATCCTTTCCCTTTGCCACACATAGACTCGTTGGTTGATGCCACTTCCGGACATGAGCTCCTCACATTCATGGACGCATCCTCGTGGATTTTAACAAATCCAGATGGAACCATCTCGACCAAGAGGACACCGCCTTCATAACACCCACAGGTATTTATTGTTATATTGCTATGCCTTTTGGTCTAAAAAATGCAGGTGCAACATATCAGAGGCTCGTCAAAAAAATGTTCAAAGATCAGATTGGGGACACAATGGAAGTATACATCGATGACATGGTAGTAAAATCCAAGAAAACCGAAGATCACATAAGAAACTTATCCCAGGCCTTTGACATCTTGGATTGTTTCAATATGAAGCTTAACCAACTAAATGCAACTTTGCAATGAGGGCAGGGAAGTTTCTGGGCTATATGGTTACTAAAAGAGGCATTGAAGCCGCCCCTGACAGATACGTGCTATTATCAATCTGTCGTCACCTCAATCTGCCAAGGACGTCCAAAGATTGACAGAAAAGATTGCCGCACTCACCTGTATTCATTTCAAAATCCTCGGATCGATGCAAACCTTTCTATGATATCCTAAGGAAGAACAAGAAGTTCCAAGTGGGAGAACCAACATAAAGAAGCCTTTCAAGAACTCAAAACTTACCTGTCGACACCTCCGTTATTGGCCAAACCTCAGGAGGAGGAACATCTTTACATCTACTTAGCAGAGAAGGCGCTGTAAGCGCAGTCTTGGTGACAGAACGAGATGGTAGTCAGCAACCCATCTACTATATAAGTAAGACACTCTTAGATGCAGAGACCAGGTATTCTCATTTACAGAAGTTAATTTTAGCTTTAATAACTGTTTCTATTAAATTAAGGCACTATTTTGAAATACATACTATAATTGTACGCACTAACTATCCTATTAAGAATGTTATGAGAAAACCAGAGATGTCAGGTCGAATGGCGAAATGGTCTGTACAATTAAGCACGTACGACATCAAATATGAGCCTTAACCGCAATAAAATCTCAAGCCCTAGCTGATTTTGTGGCTGATTTTAGTCCAACCATGCAACAAGAGGTGGAATTGGAAGTACAACAACTTTAAGATGATGACATCCTGAAAATTTGGACTCTCTACACATATGGTGCCTCTAACATGAGAGGTACGAGTTTTGGAGTTGTACTAAAATCGCCACAAGGGGACATAATACCACAATCCATCAGTTGCAGTTTTAAGGCCACTAATAATGAAGCAGAATATGAGGCATTAATTGCAGGTTTAACAGCAGCCCAGGACCTAGATGTCAAGCATATCCGGGTGTTTATGGATTCTCTGCTAATTGTTAACCATTACAACGGATCCTACACAGCGAAAAATGCTAAGATGACGACATATTTGGAAATCGTAAAAATTCTTTCGGCAAAATTCAAATCATTTTCTTTGGACCAAATCCCACGAGAAGAAAATTCTCAAGCAGACGCTCTGGCAAACTTGGGTTCAGCCTTCAAAAGCATTTCACAAACAAGTATTCCAATTGTGCATATTGACATCCCAGCAATTGACCATCTTGAGATGTTCGCTCTAGATGTCGACGTACCTTCCTCTCCAGCAGCAACCTCTTGGGACGGCTCCTATTATCAAGTATCTCTTAGATGATACGATCCCAGCCGAGGAGAAAAATGCTAGAGCCTTCAGGGTAAGAGTATCTAAATATTTACTTATTGATAACCTCTTGTTTAGAAAATCTGCTGCAGGTCACTACTTAAGATGTCTAGAAGCAGATAGAGCCCATCAGGTTCTCAAGGAGCTGCATGAAGGACAATGTGGAAATCATACCGGGGGCAGAAGTCTGCATACCAAGGCTCTTAGAATGGGCTATTTTTGGCCCACAATGAGAAAAGACGTCGTCGATTACGCAAAGAAATGTGATTCCTGTCAACGACATGGGGACATCCTACACCAACCAGCTGAATTGCTACATCCTATTCTGTCTCCATGGCCGTTTATGGTTTGGGGAATGGACATTGTAGGAAAATTACCCAGGGCACCAGGTGGAAGAGTATTTTTACTGGCTATGACAGACTACTTTTCTAAATGGGTAGAAGCTGAGGCATACGTACAAGTTCGTGACAAAGAAGTTATATCTTTTATCAAAAGAAACATATTCAGCCGATTTGGAATACCATCAGAGATAATTTGTGACAACGGCTCTCAATTCATTAGTAAGAGAACCCAAGATTTCTTGACATCTTGGGAGTCAAGATGGTGACATCTTCACCCGTTCACCCTCAAGCCAATGGACAGGCAGAATCTAGCAATAAAATAATCATAAGCAACTTGAAAAAGATACTGAACTAGAAGAAAGGGCGATGGACAGAAGAGTTACCAATGGTTCTATGGGCTGACAGGACGACATCTAAGAACGCTACTGGGCAAACCCCCTACTCACTTATATTTGGAACATAATCAGTTATTCCAAATATAAGTCCTTGTACCTACGGCCCGATACAGTTTGTTGACATCTGAACATAATAAAGACATCCTGACACATGACTTAGATACCGTAGATGAACTGAGGGACATGGCCAAAGTTCGCATGGCAGCATATCAACAAAGGGTAGCCAGATCTTACAACAAAAACGTAAGGATTAGAAGGTTTCAAGTAGGAGACTTAGTCCTACGAAAGGTATTCCAAAATACAAAGGAGCTCAATGCAGGCAAGCTCGCCCCAAAATGGGAAGGACCCTAGCTAATAGATGCACAGGCCGGGAAAGGAGCATATCGCCTGGCAACCTTGGATGGCCAAATGATACCACGAAGTTGGAACGCCATTCACCTTGAAAGGTATTACATCTGAACGAAACCCCCCTTGAATTCATCTCTTCCCAGGTATGGACAAACTTTTATTTATTTATAACCTTTTATTTTTCTATGTACTCTTTCATTACTTTATTGCAAATCAAGATGTCACTAACGCACCTTGTGGAGAGGCGTCAACATTAGTTGACGTCCATTATTAACATGTTTTTATCTTATGAGGTGTTGACATACATACGTGGAGACATGTCGAGAGTACACAAGGAACAACGAATTCTCCTCCGTTAGAGACTGGCCATCTCTTCTCAAGTAAAGGTACACAATCCCTTCTAAGGTTTAAAGAGTTAATTACCTCTTTCTTAAGATGTTAGGTTACCACACCTTCGCCTGGAGCGCAAGATATCTCTTTAATTGAGGTGTGGGGTGGGCCTATATGGGTAAACTCATATAGCTTACCCATTCCCACTCAGTTAAATGATTGATCTAACGTATTATTCTTATGGTTATGACATATACGTGTCATCTAAAGTATCTACGGGTTATGGCATATACATGTCATCTTAAGTACCTACCGTTTTGACATATTATCATGTCACCTTACGAGCATAACGAATAACCAATACAAAGAGAAATTTCATCCAAAAGAAACAAGCCTTGACATGCTTGAAAACTACTAAACTTTAACTAGATTAAAGTAACCATAAAAATATCCAAGCTACCAACATTAAAGTGCAAAAGTGTTGGACCAACCCAACACGTAAAAGAAATTGTCTTTGGTCCTTATGGACCTATTACATAACCAAACTAAAATTAAAATTGTCTTTGGGGATTCCACCCCAGTAAAACCATTCAAAAACCAGAACAAATTTATTTTACCTTTTTCAGGTAGCATCCGCCGCAGGTGTTGCATTAGGAGTAACTTCTCCAAACTTCTGCTCTTTCTTATTAAGCATCCTACTCTTTTCCCATCCTAAGAGTCATCCCATGTCGCTGTCATGATCATCATCAATCTGCTCAAGATCCTTGGAGGCTTCGTTCGCCTTTTCGTCATGGATCCGCTGCAAAGCTGTTTTTTCATCGTTCAGGTTCCAATTCACATGCTCTCCCACCTGATATTCTTCAATCATTTGGATCCTAGTTTCGAAAACTGCTTTTGCGGTCTCATGCACCAGGTCATCCCGAAATGCTTCCATTTCCCTTTCATGACTGATGTCGACACTCGCAAGCCTGGACCGCCATTTTAGTATCTCTTCATTCTTGTCTCTGATTTCCAAACCCTTTTCCCTTATTATCCTTGCAGCTTCTTTCAAATCCTTCTCATATTCAACCCTACTCATATCAAAGGTATCGCATTTTTCCCTCCATATCCTGATTTCTTTGGACATTAACTTAGCCATCGAGACAATCTGTCATCAACAAACAAAAAGAGGCATTTTACTAAAATGAAAGAGGATCAATGTACCAATGACCCAAATTAATTCTTACCTGATTCTCCAACACGTCTTCTTTCCAAATTTGTTTCTCCACACCGGAGATCTGTTCTACCCTTTTTCTTTTCGGAGTAATCTTATCCGTCTCTGGTTTGTTCTCTTCCGCTTTCATCTTGCCTTTGTATTTGGCTACAATATCACTCGTCGTGAAGCCGGATCGAGTCACTGCATGTAAGGATATATGTTAGCAAGGATTTTATAGAGTCGCAAATTCAATAAACATATTGATTCTGGCTCACTTTTTTGGAGAACGTCGCAACTATGTATTGAAGGAGGAGGGATAACAACTGCGCTCTTTGGGGCTACTCTCACCGTAATATAGTAGGAGACGTCAGATTTAGATAAGAACTGGGAGAAGATTTGATGGTTATCCAGAATTACGGTTACTAGTTCCTATAAAGACTCTTCCTTTCTAACCGCCTCGTATCCCTAAACCGTCCTATCAAGTAAAGCTGGCGGTTGAGCATTTAATTGGAGAGAAAAATATTTTGCCTCTTCAGTTGCCTACATAGCCAAATATTTTTGGGGACAAATTGTTGTGGGTATTTTTCAGCATGGTGACATCTTCAGTTGATCCTGCATATCAAGATGTCATTCAACTGTAAGTATCATTTTAATATTTATTTATTTAATATTTCTTAATATCTGTATTCTTATTTTCCAGTAATTAAGAGAGAAATACGGGATATTTTCCACTCACGTTCAACACATCTTCAACGGCAAGGACGAATTGGTCTCACGGAGGTTGAGGAGGATAAGCTTCTATCCCGAGATTGTAGGAACCGTATTTGACTTATTCATACTTACTTATATTTAAGGGGAAATGGAGACGGAACACACTCACTCCCATATACGCACACACTTTACACACAAGCTACTTGTAATCCTCTCCATTATCTTCCAAAGTTGTATTCGTGATCATCATAGTGAAACTTTTAAGGTTGGAGACCTAACTCCCGGGGTTTTTTCCAAAGAGGTTATCACCTCTAAGGTTTTTCTCGTTAACAAATCGTGGTGTTATTGTTTCGTTTCTTGCTTTTGTTCCATATAATCGAATTCCACAGTCCCCTTCTTATTGTTTAATCCACACACTAGTCAAAGTTAAGATTCAACTAAATTGTTTTTTCTACCAAAACAACCAGAAATGAAATCTGGCTTTCGAAACCATTTTGATCTCTTCAATTGTGGTTTTGTTAAATTTGCCATTACCGAATTCCTTACTTTTCTCCACCCATAACTTCAAACAATCCTTCAAGATTATTCTCTTTCACCTTTGATGATTCCCCAACATAAACTTAAAACATTACAATTTACAACAACAAATGATTACATTCGACCCTAGAATCAACTACAGTTCCACCAAGCTTCATAGTCCAATTCAACCCATTTGTTCAAACGTTTTTCTGTGAAATTCGCCCTCCTTCTCCCCCAGATCTGCTTATACAGCTCCAATGTATGATTTTTACTGCAATGGCTTCTTCTGGGTTTACCTCATAATTTGGTCCCTATTTTACTTTGGCTTTGTAATTTTCTTTTTATTTTTAACTCATTTTTTCTACATTATTTGCATTTATTTGAAACTTATTATAATACAACATTATAAATACTATCAATAATAAATTATAGATGTTTATTCAAATAATTAAATTAATTTAAAATTATTTTTTTAAAATACCTTCGTAGTATTAATGGAAAAAAAATATGAAAATCATTTAGAGGAAGTACTTTATAATAGTAGGTTGCAAAACCAACCAAAAACTAATACTACTATCGAACAAGTTGCGCCTGCCCATTTTGTATGACATGCTAACAACAAAAAAAAAATAAAAATAAATAAACAACAAAATAAACTAATAGGCACTCCTTATGACCTAATTAAAATAGTTGTTCCACGAGTTTTGCTGCATATTATTATGACTAATTGTTGAAATATAGTCATCTCATATTTTGTAAGTCAGGGGATTGAAATAAATAAAATATCAAATTAATCTTAACTGCACATTTTAAAAATGAACAATGTGATAGTAACTTGCACTGTTAGTGGTAACAAAACTCGTTGTGAAGGAGTTATTCCATTTCCACACCCCTATTACATTATTCATGGAAAGAGAGATAAAATAGGAGTGAAAAATAAAACAAAACGGTATCAAAGAAGTGGCTCAGTGATAAAATCAAGTTATATATTTGATGAGCGCTAGAGTTCGATCTCTCTTCTCACCTTCTAGCGTTTGACATCGTAAAAAAAAAAAGAAGCAAATTCCTAGTTGAAGTAGCAACAATTAGTAAGTACCGTCGTCTTTTTATCCCATTTTAAAGACTAGAAAATTAAAGATCAATTGGTTAACAAATTGAGTTCTTAATCTTGCCGCTAGGACTCTAGTTTCTTCGGGCACCTTAATTAACACCTTATCTACTAATATTAATAAACACATTGATCATCCGATGATAAGAAGGGGTGATTTAGTTTAATCAGAGACTCGAATTTCAGTCCTGAAAATGTAAACCCAATATAGTGTACGAATATCCGAAGGAGAGGATTTATAGCATGTAGTGGGGTGCAAGTGCAATGAAAGAAAGAGTGTGGTTTTAGGAAACAAAGTGTTTTCTTATTTCGAAATCAATATTAAAATGATAAGTTGATTTTGGGACTTTCATGAAAGATTTTTATATTTGTTAATATTGTAAATATCTTTTATTTATGTACATATATTTATACTAGGGCTAACCTACTAACAAAAGATCTTTCCTTGTGAGTGTGCTTCATATTTTCTTGTAGGATTTGGAATCTCACAAAAGGAAAGCTGTTGATTGCGTGAAGATCTTCTCAAAGTGCATATAAATACAAGGACATCAGCACAAGAGAAGACGCGATTTTTAGAGAGAAAAATATTTTGTCATTCACGGATTTCAACATTGTCAATTTAGGTTGTGAGTGAAGGTTGTGACATACATCCGAACTCACATCTATATGTTTGTCAAGTTCTTTGTTTTACTTCTGATTGAAATATAGTCTACTTGGAAAAGAGAGTCTGTTTGTGTCATAGAAGGTGATTAGAACTTGTTTAGTATTTTCGTCTTTTAGTTTTCACTTATTCGTATTTTTGTAAGCAAAAAAAGTTTTAATAGTGGCTTTAGTCACTATGTCAATGAGTGTGCTAACACACTTAAAAAGAAGGGAATGAGCTTAACTGCTACCCTTAGTGATAGTGAGGATGAAGAAGAAGTGGCTAACATGTCCATTATCAATTGACATTCTGTGTTTAATGCTTTTTCTGCAGAAATCAAAGAAGGAGTTCCTGAAGAAACTGTGGATGTGGTCCTAGATGTGAACACATCTGGTGTCATATTTGACCTGATATTTAATTGTTTCTCTGTGAAAGGAGATTTTAATGATGAGGATAGGGACATACCCTATGAGGAGCTCTTTGCAACTTAATTACAAAGAATTGCATGCTGACTAGATAAAGAGAATGGACAAGATTGAGGTATTTGCTAAGGTAAACAAATCTCTTTCTGAAAAATTAGCTGCTTGTGAAGATGAAAAATCCATACTTTCAAAAGAGAATGATGATCAAAAATATACCATTGTCAAACTTGAAGTTTTAGTGACCAAAAAGGAAGTTGAACTTGAAAAATTCAAAATTGAATGTGAAAAAGCTGAAAATACTTTTACCAAATTGAACAAAAGTAAAATGAAACTTGAGGAAGCTATTTCTATGGGTCAACTGAACAAAACTGGTCTGGGCTTTGAAAAATGAAATTTTATAAAGGAGGGATGTGAGGCTTCATTCTACTTCAAAAAGTGTGGAAAAATAAAGTTTTAAAGAAAAATATTTTTTGAGTGAGAAAAGACCAAGAAAAAGGCACTATATTTGTCATTATTGCTTTAATCCTGGGCACATTAGACCCTTCTGTTACAAGCTAAAGACTGATAAGAAATCTGGTTATATCAATCAGCCTCAGATGTGTGAGAAGATGTATGCACATTCAAACACACATCCTAGTAATCTGAGACCTCTGCACCACAAAAAGAAAGCTGAAAAGCAGTGGGTGGCCAAACCAAGTGCTACCTGCAATGGTGTTTACTCTTCCCTCAAGAGTAGTGTCTCTGGTTCTTGGTATTTTGATAGTGGGTGTTTTAGGCACATGACTGGGAACCAAGCTGTTCTTACTGAATATGAGTTGATCTGTGGGGTGAAGGTGAACTTTGGTGGTGGTGCTCAAGGCAAAATTGTTGGGAAAGGAACCCTAGATGTCAAGGGTCTCCCAAAACTGCACAATGTATACCATGTGGAAGAATTGAAAGCCAATCTGATTAGCATCAGTCAGCTATGTGATGATGACCTTTATGTGAAGTTTGATAAACATCTGTGTGAAGTGTTTGACAAAGACAATAAGTGTGTGTTTACTGGTCCTAGGTCTGCTGATAATTGTTACCAATTTGGTGACAATCTTTCTTGCCTAAGCTCAAAAGCTAATGATGTCAATCTGTGGAACCAAAAATTAGGGCATGCTAGCTGCAGAACTCTGGAAGAACTTTAAAGATTTGAAGCTGTTAAGGACCTCCCTAAGCTGAACTGCAAGGACCCTGATGTCTGTGGTTCATGTCAAAAGGGAAAACAAACAAAAGCCTCACATAAAAAGGTCCAACAGTGCTCCACATCCAGATGCTTTGAGTTAATTCATACTGATTTGATGGGACCTATTGAAGTAGAAAGTTTTGGTAGGAAAAAGTATACTTTTGTGTGTGTTGATGATTACTCTAGGTATACTTGGGTGATGTTCTTAAGGAAAAATCTGAGACAATTGGAGAGTTCAAAAATTGGTACAAAAGGGTTAGAAATCTGTATTGTCTTAAGGCTATGAGGATTATATCTGACCATGGCACTGAATATGAGAACTCAACGTTTACTGCCTTTTGTAATTCTAAAGGAATCACACATGAATTTTCTGCACCAATAACTCCACAGCAAAATGGAATTGCAGAAAGGAAGAATAGAACTTTGCAAGAAATGGCTAGGGTTATGCTAAGTTCTTAAAATCTGTCCAAGAAATTTTGGGCAGTAGCTTTGAACACTGCATGTCACATTGGCAACAGAGTGTTCCTTAGGATTGGTAGCACTGTCACTCATTATCAAATCCTTCTTGGCAAGAAACCCACCTTGAAGTACTTTAATGTGTTTGGGTGTATATGCTACATTCTTAATGATAAGGAATACTTGTCCAAATTTGATTCAAAGAGTGATAAAACAATTTTCATGGGATATTCCACCAATAGTAGAACTTACAGAGTTTTTAATCTAAAAACAAAAATCATTATGGAATCTGCTAATGTTGTTTTTGATGACTCACTTGATCTTAACCTCAAGACTGCTGAGGATGATGTTTCAGGTTGCTTACTGGACTGAAAAGATACAGAAACAGGTGCTGAAGAACCAAAAGAAATTACCAGAACTGAAAAACCTGATGAAACAGCAAAGGATGTAATAAAGGATGTGGACACATCTGCATCCACATCTGAACCCACATCTGCTCCCACATCCACTCAAAATCCTGAAACTGAGGACAGTTCTTCTGAATCTGATCAGGATGATGCTCCAGAAGATAATGTGAATGGGGGTGTGGATAGATCAAGGGACATTTCCTCTAAAATTCAGAAGAACCACCCCACTACACAAGTTGTGGGAGATGTGCATGCTCAAGTGAGAACAAGGCAGAAAGACAAGGTAGACTATAGAAAGCTGGCTGGTTTGTGGAGTTGCTCATCAGCATACTCCCTGGTAAGTTTTTGCTGTTTTGTGTCAAAGATTGAACCTATGAATATCACTGAAGCATTGAAAGATGCTGACTGGATTCTTGTTATGCAAAAAGAGCTGATTCAATTTGAAAAAAAATGAGGTTTAGAGCCTTGTCCCTAGGCCCTCTCATGGAAATATCATAGGAATCAAATGAATTTTCAAAAACAAAACTGATGAGAAAGGAGTGATTACTAGAAATAAGGCTAGGCTAGTTGCTCAAGGTTATATCTAAATTGAAGGAATTGATTTTGAGGAGACTTTTGCTCTTGTTGCAAGAATTGAGTCCATTAGACTCTTGTTGGCCATTGCTTGCTACCTCAAACTTACTCTCCATCAAATGGATATTAAGAGTGCTTTTCTAAATGGGGTATTAAATGAGGAAGCCTATGTAGAATAACCAAAAGGCTTTGTGGACACCAAGTTTCCTAACCCTGTTTACAAACTGAAGAAAGCTCTGTATGGGCTGAAAAAAGCCCCTAGAGCTTGGTATGGTAGGTTGACTGATCATTTGATTCACCTAGGATTCAAGAGAGGCGAGGTTGACAAAACCTTGTTTGTAAGGAAAAATAAAAAGGAGATTCTTGTGGCACAAATCTATGTGGATGATATTGTGTTTGGGTCAAATTTCGACTTTATGCTAGCTTAGTTTGTGGATAGCATGACCTCCACATTTGAGATGAGTGTGGTAGGAGAGTTGAACTATTTTCTAGGCCTACAGATAAAGCAATTCAAAGATGGCATGTTCATCTCTCAGTCCAAATATGCCAAAAATCTTGTGAAAAAGTTTGAGCTTGAACATTTCTCACATCTCAAAACACCAATGGGATCTTCCCAAAAGCTGAGCCATGATTCAGATGGTGAGAGTGTTGACCAAACCTTGTACAGAAGCATGATAGGAAGTCTGTTGTACCTCACTGCAAGTCAACCTGATATTATGTATAGTGTGTGTTTCTGTGCAAGATATCAAGCTAACCCAAAGGTGTCCCATTTTAAAGCCTTGAAGAGAATCATAAGATATGTTGTACTGTGAACCTAGGGCTGCACTATTTTAAGGAGACAAACACCAATTTAGTTGGCTATACAGACTCAGATTGGGCTGAAAACAGTGATGATAGGAAGAGTACTACAAGTGGATGCTTCTATCTAGGAAACAACCTTGTGTCTTGGTACAGTAAGAAGCAGAACTGTGTGTCCTTGTCCACTGCAGAGGCTGAA
Source organism: Adenophora triphylla var. japonica (assembly GCA_022495995.1). Taxonomy (NCBI): domain Eukaryota; kingdom Viridiplantae; phylum Streptophyta; class Magnoliopsida; order Asterales; family Campanulaceae; genus Adenophora; species Adenophora triphylla. The sequence goes on from JAFEMH010000844.1 coordinate 355,458, forward strand.
TATGTTGCCCTTGGAAGTTGTTTCACACAACTGCTTTGGATGAATAAAATGCTGAAAGACTATGGATTGAATTGCAAAATTTTGACTGCTTTTTGTGATAACAAAAGTGCCTTAGACATATCTAAAAATCATGTCCAATATTCTAGAACAAAATACATTGATATTAGACATCATTTCATTAGGGATCTTGTAGAACAAAAAACTGTGTGTCTGGAATTTGTTGGGACTAACAATTAATTGGCCTGATATATTTATAAAGACATTAGATTTGGAGATATTTTCCTCCTTTAGGAAGTCTCTTGGCTTGTGTGATATTTAAGGTTGTGTGTCCAAATGTGCACACATCCTCTAACACATCTGTATATTATCTAACTGAAAAGAAAAATATCATGCATGAGCACGAAATATCTCAGTGTGGTCACTTGTGAGTTTTCATCTTAGACATTTTCTGATCACTTAACTGTGGGCATTTCCTGTTCTTGTTGTCTTTTGATAACATGATATAATCTTATTAGATATCTCACAGTGGGTGCCTTAAAAATCAATGAGAAACAGCTGGTTCACCCTTAGTATTCACAGCCAAACCATTGTGATCAAGTGATTCTCATAAGAAATCTTGAAATCAAACTTGATAAGATCATTGAGAAAAAGGGCTATCTTTGGGATTCAAGAAAAGCGAAAGCTACTCACAATGCAAATATCCACAATAAAAAATAGGTGGATGCATCCTAGAGGTTGTGCAGATTGAATTATTGCTCATTGACTTTCTGTGATCTAAATGTGTCCCCAAATGTGACTCACATCCTATGCCACATATGTGTGCTGAGATTTTTTCCTTCACTTTTGTGTTGCATCATGCTAGTCATTCTGCATTTTAGGTCATATAGGGTGCTTTGTAAATATGATAGTTAATTTATTTTCATTTTTAACTTACTCTTTGATTTAACATGTTTTTATTTTCCAATATCTCCCATTAAAAAGAAATATGTGTATCAATCCTTATTTGAAAAGGAAAGACAATTTTAAAAGGATTCAGTTGAAAAAGATATGACTGAAGTAATTTTTGTTTCCATAAAAAGTTGACAAAATCTTGATTTATTCTAATCCCTAATTTTTCGAGGTTTGTTGTGTGTGAAAATATCAAAGGGTTATAGCCGTTGGAGGATCTTTGTGGTATTTCGTTTTTGTGAGACCTTTTTGGAAAAGGAATCCTAAATTCAGTTGGAAAGGGGGAGCTGTGAGTATTAATTTGCCCTCACATCCGTCCCATCATCTTAAACCCTTGTTAAACCTTTTCCCCCCTTCTCCCTTAATTGCTCACACACACACAACAACAATCAATTTCGTTTCTCATGTTCTACCTAACCAATTTTTGCAGATTGAATGGCGTCTTTTAAAAAAAATCGTGAAGAGGATGTGCTCGACATTGAGCCTATTTATGTTGCCATTGCTGATCAACTAGCTCCATCTCAACCTGCTAAACCTAGTTTCTTCATCGGGGTACCCCCTTCATCATCCTCGTCTGATTCGTCAATGGAGATTCCTCCCTCAAATTCCCCTACATTAGAACCCTCTGCTGCTCCATCGTCCCCAAATATCTATATTCCTCCTCCATCTCATGTTAATCAACCACCTGTTGAACTCTCATCTGTGGCCCGTGTTCCACATTTGAAAACCCCCTTAACCAAAAAGAGGAAGCTGCCTACCTCTAAACCAAATGGGCACTTTGTCAATCCTGCACCCCCAAGAAATCTACGAAGATCTCACAGGGTGAGAAGACTCTCAGAGGCTGACAAGGCCAAAAAATTAAAGAAACCTGGAGGCAAACCATCCACAACCATTGCCTGTGATGAAGAAGAGGAAGAAGAGGAAGAACAACAACTTTCCAGAACAAGAAAGCCAAGTGCTCCACCAGCTGTTGCTGCTCCTCCAGCTAACAAAGATGAGAAACCCCTTGCCAACATTCTAATGGAGCTTAAAGGGAAGAAAAAGATAGCTGAAGCTGATTTAGAACCTATTGTTGAGGAGGCTGAAGATTCTGATGGGAGCTATGAAAGTGATGACACTGCTGAGGATGAAAATTATAAGCTGGGTCGTGAAGAGTTGGACCAAGAAAAGGAAGATCAATCCCTTGATGCCCCCTCTGATGATGAGCCTGAAGCTGAATCTGAGAAGGTACCCTCACCTTCAAAGGATGTGACTGCAAATGTGCACACATCCAAACACACATCCACCAGGAAGAAAGCTCAAAAGGGTACTTCTAAAATCCTCACTATCTCTAATGCTTTAAAACCCATTTCATCTAAGTTTTTATCTACTGATGCCTCTGATAGGCTGGGTCAAATAGTTAATAAGGCCTTTATTTTGGAGATGAAAAGAGATAGGAAAACCTTCTCTAAATTGGGTCTTAATAAATTTTTTGAGGAATGTGGTTTATTCCTGATTGTGGATCACCCTATTCCCTTCCTTCCCAAGCTGGTTCATGAATTTTATGCTAACCTGTCCAAAGATTTAGATAAACCCTCTTCCCCCATGTTCCAAATTGTGTATGTTAGAGAAAAATTTATCAACTTTTCTCCTTCAATCATCAATGATATTTTAGGTCTAGAGGGAGGTTATGATGAACCTTGTGTGGTTTCTGAAGATGAGATTGTTTCTACAATTATCCATGGGAAAGTGACTTCTTGGCCCATTAAGCCATAAGATTTGGGAAGTGGTTCACTCACATCTTTTTATTGCTTTTTCCACTCCATCCTAACTGCCAACCTCTGCCCCTCCAACAATAAAACCTCTGTCACTAGGGTTCAAGCTGACCTGCCCTTTAGGTTGGGTGCAAAGAAGAAAATCAATTTTGGTGAATTTATTTTTAGGAAAATTTGTGGGTATTGTGAATCTCCCTCAAAGAAATGGTCTCTTCCTTATCCCTCTCTCATTTCTCAAATTCTGATTGCCCAAGGTGCAAAGGCTGAAAAATCTGAGGCTAGAATTGATAAGTTTGATCTATTTAAGGAATCCAAAACCTTGTTGGATGAAAAACAGAGGTTTGTTGATCTCCCATTGGGAGTTATCCCTGAAATTTCTATGCCAGATGTGGGCACATTCAGCCCTACTGTGATGATGTGCCCGCCAAAATATTTTTCGAAAGGGTTTTAACTTTGAAATTTTTAGTTTCTTTGAAAAACCAATCGGAAAAAGACCGGAGTCGCCACGCCATTTTTGTTTTAAGGGCCAAAACTTTGAAAAATGCCCGAGATTAGAGATTTGGGTTCGGAGGTCATGTTACACGCCGGGAAGGACGTTAGTGTGCACCCGGAATGCCTCGTAAAACGAGTCTTCCCAGCTAAAAATCATTTGTGTGTGTGTGTGTGTGTGTGTTACTTTGGCCAAAAAAAGTTGAAACTGAGGGAAGTAAAAATTGAGAATTCTTTATTAGACTTTGGACAGATTCCATGATTTTTGGTGTGATTTTTGGGTTGAGTTTTAGTACTCAAAATATTTTTGGAAGTTGGAAACCACTTCTGCCAGAATGAAAAAGGCAGTGGACACTTGATTTTGAAATGGATTTAAGGGCTTCAAAACTTCGTAATCTGAGAAAACTCATAGATGAATGTTTTTCCAGACACCTCAAATAAGATTTCTATGAAAGAATTTTCATTTTGGAGAAGATTTGAGGACCCAAAACCTTCTGGAAATCTCAGATATGAGATCTGGACTCCCAGAGACTGGTGATCTGACCTTCAAAATAAAATTTAAAAAAGGGAGTTTCACTCACGAAAAAAATAAAGTAAAAATATATCTGGAAAGCTATGGATGTTGGGTACAAAAAGTGTTTTGTAGTCAACACCAAATTCCAAGTTTATCTGTGTCCAAAAAATTAGACCATGGACTGGGGTCTTAGAAAATTGCTACTGGACAGCAACTTCTCCTTGAAGAAAAACATGATTTAAAAGGGGATTTGGCATCCATGCTTGTCCCCATTTCCCTAGGTTTTGATTAGTGATCACTTGACATTTTAGTGGTGAATCAACTATATCAAACCATCCTTGGGGTACATTAAGACTAAGCACTTCATTTGCTTGGGAAGGGGAATTTTATCCTTTGGAAATGAGATTTGATGTATGAAAATGAGTTTTAGGGTTTTGAAAATGTGTTTTCTTTGCAAGTAAGTAAGAATGCTTTGAAAATAACGTTGATCCTTGTAGAAGATCATCCATGGAGATGAACTCACATGGTGATCTTCTTGGATCTAAGACAAGAAGATGAACAAACTACATTTTGTAGCTTGAAAATGCATGCATGGATGAGAGATTTAGGGTAAGAAGAGGGAGGTTATACCTATCTTCTTTGTGTTTTGGAGTTTTTGGCTTGAATGCAAGAGTGTTTGAGTGGGTGTGATTTTGGTTGAATAGTTGAGAAAAAGGTGACAATTCTAGAGACTTCTCACTGTTTTCTCACTATTTTTGCCAAGGTGCAGTTGCAAATTGTGTTTCTTCTTTTTTTTTTCTGAGACTGAAGGCCTCAATTTATAGCCCTCTGAAATTACAATGATGTCCGCGCGGATGGGATTGTTAGCGTGCACTGTTCATTAATTACAGCTTCAGGCTTTGGACAGGAAGAATAAAATTTAAAAATCCAGCAGTTTATGTTTTTCAACTTGCCCAATTCGGTTTTTTCCAATTTCTTTTTCTTTTTTGATTCCTTTCCTTGGTTTATCCTTAAATAACAATGCCCACTTTTCCCTTGCTTTGTTAGAAATGTTAGGAATGTTAGGAATTGTTAGGAATGTTATAACTTTCGTTAATTTTCTAACGAAAATACTAACAAGCTCAAATTGGAGCACTTACTGTAGCCCCTCGGCGACGGCGCTTTCGAAGGAAGCGGGGTCGTCGATAAGAGTAAGGCTCCATATTTGGCAGGATGATCAAGTGATCGAGTGGCTGAACCTATTTAATAGGCTACCTACGTATCCTTAAGAGGAATCAAGCCGGCCGTAGTTCGGGTCTTTGACCCTGGAGATGATGGCGTTTTAGGTGCCTCGAACCTGATGAGCGAGTTCTGCAGTCGGTTGCTGGAAAGAGACTCTGCTGGGGATAAGAGATGACCATTTTCGGTCTGATGGCTATCCGCTCTGCTGGGGATAGAATGACCATTTTCGGTCTGATGGCTGAAGTTGCGTATCCGCTCTGCTGGGGATAGGAATGACCATTTTAGGTCTGATGGCTATCCGCTCTGCTAGGGATAGGAATGACCATTTTCGGTCGGATGGCTGGAGTTGTATATCCGCTCTGCTGGGGATAGGAATGACCATTTTCGGTCGGATGGCTGAACCTAATGATAGGCTACCTACGTATCCTTAAAAGGAATCAAGCCAGTCGTAGTTCGGTCTGACCTGGAGATGATGGCGTTTAGGTGCCTCGAACCCGATGAGCGAGTTCTACAAAGTTGTCGGGAAAGAAACTCGTCTGAGATAAGAGATGACCATTTTCTGGCCGGATGGCCGAAATTGTCTATCCGCTCCGCTGGGATGGAATGACCATTTTCTATTCGATGGCTGAAATTGTCTATCCGCTCTGCTGGGGATAGAATGACCATTTTCGGTCGGATGGCTATCCGCTCTGCTGGGGATAGGAATGACCATTTTCGGTCGGATGGCTATCCGCTCTGCTGGGGATAGGAATGACCATTTTCGGTCGGATGGCTGAACCTAATGATAGGCTACCTATGTATCCTTAAGAGGAATCAAGCCAGTCGTAGTTCGGGTCTTTGACCCTGGAATGACTATTTTGAGGAGTCAACCTGGAGATGATGGCGTTTTAGGTGCCTCTGACCTTGAAGATGGCGTTTCAGGTGCCTCAGACCTTTGGGGATGATGGCTTTTTAGGTGCCTCGGACCTTGACGATGGCGTTTTAGGTGCCTCGAACCTTGAAGATGGCGTTTTAGGTGCCTCGAACCTTGATGATGGCGTTTTAGGTGCCTCGAACCTTGATGATGGCATTTTAGGTGCCTCGAACCTTGATGTGGAATGGCCTTTTGGTGGACTTTGTCTGCTGCCGAAGGAGGGGGTGACCGTTTTTGTCGAGTGGCTGGACCTAATGATAGGCTACCTACGTATCCCTAGTGGGAATCAAGCCCTTTCGTAGTTCGAGTTTTACTCGAGATTCCGTTGGCTTTTGGGATTCCGTTGACTTTGCTGGGGATTTTGTTAGCCTTTGCTGCGGGAAAATCAGACGTATTCGTCGGGGAAATCGGTCTTACGTTTTACTGTCGTTGAATAATCTTGATAAAAGATGCGGGATCGCGTTATCTTTCTCGGGGAGATCGGTCTTACGTTTGACTGCCGGGGAATGATTTTGATGAAAGAAACGGGATTCCGTTAACTTTCTCGGGGAGATCGGTCTTACGTTTGACTGCCGTTGAATGATTTTGATGAAAGATACGGGATTTCGTTAACTTTCTCGGGGAGATCGGTCTTACGTTTGACTGCCGGGGAATGATTTTGATGAAAGATACAGGATCTCGTTATCTTTCTCGGGGAAATCGGTCTTACGTTTGACTACCGTTGATGATTTTGATGAAAGAAACGGGATTCCGTTAACTTTCTTGGGGAGATCGGTCTTACGTTTGACTGTCGTTGAATGATTTTGATGAAAGAAACGGGATTCCGTTATCTTTCTCGGGGAGATCGGACTTACGTTTGACTGCCAGGGAATGATTTTGATGAAAGATACGAGATCTCGTTATCTTTCTCGGGGAAATCGGTCTTACGTTTGACTGCCGTTGATGATTTTGATGAAAGAAACGGGATTCCGTTAACTTTCTCGGGGAGATCGGTCTTACGTTTTACTGTCGTTGAATGATTTTGATGAAAGAAACGGGATTCCGTTAACTTTCTCACAGAGATCGGACTTACGTTTTACTGCCGGGGAATGATTTTGATGAAAGATACGGGATCTCGTTATCTTTCTCGGGGAGATCGGTCTTACGTTTGACTGTCGGGGACTAATTTTGATGAAAGATACGGGATCCCGTTATCTTTCTCAGGGAGATCGGACTTTCGTTTTACTGCCGTTGAATGATTTTCTTGAAAGGGGGTTGACTTTGGTTAACTCTGTTAAGTCTAGGATCAAATTGCAGAGTTCTGGATTTTTAAAGGGCAAAAGGGTCATTTTGACCCTTCAAACCTATCCGCGCGGAGGAGATTGCAAGTCAGATTGGTTTTAATGAGGGCCAACGCCCTTCTTCTTCCCCAAGCAGTTTTTTCAAAATTTACGAGAGAGAGAGAGAGAGAAAAATTCGCCCAAACCGCCATTGTTGGTCCTAGGAGCTCCGAAATCTCCCGTTTTTCTTCGATTCTCGAGCAATGGAACACGCGGGAGTATCCATTCAAGGCCAAGGACGCGGCCCGGTCGCGGAGAGGCGATTGGAGCTTGTCCGAATGAGGAGACATTATACTCTTTCGCAATCGATTGCGGAGGAGCATTACCCCGATGCGTGGCAACATTGGGCCACTGATCCGAGTCTTCGCACGGTATACTTCGAATCTTTTCGATCCCTTTGTCGATTTCTTGCTTGAAATTGATTTTTTGGTGATTTTTGATTTTTTTTTTTTTTTTGAATTTCGAATAATTGATGTTCTTGGCCTTGGATTTTGATTTTGATGCTTTGCATGTTGTAATGGGTAATGCATTTTGCTTAAAAAAAAGAATGGGCATTTTTGCCAATTTTTTTTTTTTTGAAATATGAGACTATGAAATTTTTTCAAAATTGGGACGGACCTTTTTTTTTTTGTTGCAATGTTGACATGAATGTGTGCATGCTCTTTTTTTTTTTTTTGCAATGAGATGATGAATGATATGAATGCATTTTTTTGAGAATGTGATTTTCTATGAAAAGTGGGACGGATTTTTCGTTCCCTTTGATTGAATGAATGCTATTTCATGAAAAATGGGACGGAGTTTTTGCTTCCGTTGAATGAATGTATGCATGTTATTTTATGAAAAATGAGACGGAGTTTTTGCTTCCGTTGACTCCTTGTATGAATTTTTTTTTTCATGTATGAATGAATGTTGATTGAGATTTGCTGAAAACTGCTTTCTTTTGTGCAAGAAAAATGGGGCTAGGTTCATTGCATGCTGTTATGCTGCTGAATTTTCTTCAAAATTTCATGTCTATGATGCATGTGCATGCTCTTTTTTTTTTTATTTTAATGCTCTTTTTTTTTATTTTAATGCAATTTTTTTTTTTGAATGCAAATTTTTTTTTTTGACTCTTTCTCTTTTTTTTTTTTCAATTGCAGGGTGGAGATCACTTTGTGACGCAACAGCTGAACAAGATGAAGACTCGGGGATCAGTGGAGTCTGTGATTGGTCTATGGGACCGGCTTCCAGATGTGGGCAGATGAGCGATGATGAGTCCGAGACAGATTGTCATCGAGACAGGATTGTACGAGTTCATTGAGTGCTTGAGGGGGTTGGTCAAGTTTCCCAAGAGCAAGGGTCTGGTCTTCGCTTTGGCACATCACTGGTGGGACGTGACCCACACATTTCACTTTTCCTGGGGCGAGGCGACGGTTACGCCTTCTGACTATGCTGCGATCACGGGTCTGTCCTTTAATGGACGCAGCATTGAGTGGAGAGACGGCTACAGCGATCAGGATCTGCAGGCCCTGCTAGGATTTTCCCCTATTCCCAAAAAGGGGATGGGTATGGAGTATGCTGTGGTTGAGGGAAAAATTGTGGAGATCATTGGGAGCTACGAGGCTGGGGATGAGAGGATAGGCGCCGAGCAGATTGCTAGGGCCTTTTTATGGTTTGCTTTTTCGAGCACTCTTTTTGGACATGCCGAGGGGACGGCTGTCTTTGCTTTGCTGAGGTCCTTGGAGGACGTGGAGAGAACCGGAGAGATCTCTTGGGGAGAGGCAGGGCTGGCAGAGCTCTATTTCGCTCTAGATCGGTATAGCCGGAAGGCTGTCAGTTCCTTGACATGCTTCGAGTTCCCTCTGGAGGTATAAGCTTTCCTTTTGCTTTCCCTCTTTTCTTTAAGCACGCATCTTTTTTCGCACTTAATTGATTTGATTTTTACCTTTCGCAGGTATGGGCGTTGGAGTTCTTTCACGTCACGATGTGGCGAGAGACGGCGGAGTACGTCGGGGCGTATCCAGCCATGCGTTCCTGGTCCAAGTTTGCCCGGGAGTAGAAGGGTTCCAGAGGGCGCACGACCCTCGATACGTGGACCGCCCGCCTTTGACTGGGCCGAGACGGACGAGGAGATGATATTTTATCCCCTGGGATCGTTTCGATGTGGCGCACTCGAGGGCGCTGAGGTATGGACCGTGCAGCGGAGGATTTTGAGGTGCTTGACTTGCGACGTCTATTACCTGGGGGAGAGGGTGACGCGTCAACATGGCGTGAATTCGCCTTTGATGACACCGGTGGAGCCTCCCGCCGACATGATGTATCCGAGCGAGAGATCGGAGACCTGGGGCGATTACCGAGGCGGCCAGCACTTCTCGGCATTCGTGGCGATTGAGCCATATCCGCTATTTGTCTTGAGGAGGCTGAGGACGCCCCGTGTTCTTGATAGAGAGGGGTTAGGGTCCCGCTGGTACTCCCTGACGGACTTTTCATATGTCCAGATGGGGTCCGATTGAGGGTGCAGATCCTCACTGAGCGGCTTCCACGAGCTTTCCGGCCTCGTCCGGCATGAAGGTATGGCTTCTCCTTCCCACCTCTTTTTTTTGCTTCGTCTTTTCTTTTCTTTCCCGTCGTCATTTTTCGCTTCAATCAAGCTTTCGACGCTTTTGCTTTCGTGCGCTTCCGGAGGTGGTCGTGGAGAAGCCGACGAAGCAGTGATCGGGCTAAGAGCTTCATCAGACGGATGGTGGCTTGTGGAGCCCCTCGGGCTAGAGCGAGGCAACCACAGCCGGCGCCTGTCAGGCGGGAGGCTTCCCCTATTCCTTCAGAGACTTCTTCCGAGACTCCTCTTTCTCCTCTCCTTGATCCCCGCGTGGTACTACCTTCGGACCACGTCATTCTCGGAGATCCTTACGGACAGGGACACGTCTGGCAGCATGGGGGATCTTCTTCGCACGTCCAGGAGTCTGACGCATTCACCTTTGGATATGATTTCTTCGCAGATCTTGGCTTGCCCTATCAGAGCGTGCCGGTTGGTCCTGACGAGCCTTCTTCCGGGGACGAGGACGATGATTCTGAGCCTGAGATCTTCATGGCTACAGAGGAGGCGGGCCCGAGCCGCAAGAGGGACCGGGGAGAAGGCCCAACCACCGAGGACTCTGACTGACGATCCTTCGAGACTGATTTTTTTTTTTGGGATTGATTTCTGAGACTGAGATTGTATTTATTTAGATAGATACGCATTTTTATGCACCTTTTTTTTTTTGCTTTTTTTTTTAATTTTTTTTTTTTTTTGGGAGTGTAATAATTTAGGATTATTATTATTTTCTTTTTATGAATGCAATGCAGTATGAATGCAATGTTGCATGAGCCTTGGTTTTTTGGCAAGGGTGTAGATGTTTGGTGTATGGAGTGGTTTGGACAGGCTTTGGCTGGGACAAAATATTCCTTTGGTGCAGCAGTTTGGACTGTTGCAAAGATTTTTTTTCTCGGTGGCAAACATATCCGCGCGGATAGGACCTGCATCTGACATTGTCCTTTAATTTTGCTTCAGATCTGGTCTCCCTTTATTTCAAATTCAAATACCTTCTTCAACCACCAGTTCAAACAGCCATTTTCGGGGAGAAGGAGGGAAAAACCATGGAGAGAATTGTGAGCATGAGAAATCCACCCAAATTGTCCCAAAATTCTCAAATGCAATTCTTCACCAAGTTTAAAGAGTGGTCTCGGGAGATTATGCATGAAAGGAGGTCATTCTTTGAAGAAAGGTACAAGGTGAAGTGCTTATGGTCCCTCAAAGAATTGGTTCCGGACTACGACCTCTTGAGAGCTTCTTCCTCATTTTGGGACACTAGAAGGCATATCTTTTGCCTTTCTTACAATGAGATGGTCCCGACTGTCGAAGAATTTCGGGCCTTGCTTGGTGGTCCTGAGGTGGAAGAGATTGCAATTCCTTTGCCCGGAGGAGCCTCTTTTCTTGACAAGTTGTGCAACCTTCTTCATCTTTCCCCGGAGGAAGCACAAGGTATGATCTGTGGTCCCGATCATTTTAACATTTCTGGTCTCCCTGATAGATTTAGGGGCTTAGGCTTGCTTGACGATGCCTATTGGGATGCTTTTGCACTTTGCATGTTCGGGACCTTGTTCATGGTTTATTCTTTTGGGATCTGTCATCGGGCTCTGCTAGATGTAGTCGTTCACTGTCGCTTGGGCAGAGACGTTGTACCTTTGATCTTGGGAGAGACTTTTCATGCTCTCGACAGGCTGGCTACCGGGAGACGGTATATGCATGGGGGCAGCCCATTCCTCTTGACTTTGTGGTTGATGGAGCGCTTGGGGATTTTTCGGGAAACTTCTGATATGATCAAGCCTTGGACATTCGCCAGGAGAGGGGTTTTGGTGGATTTTGATGATCAGGGCTCATGGGAGCGTTGGATGGCTGGTCGCCGACGTAAGATATCGATGGTCGCGCCTTGTTGGCGGGTGGAGACTCGCAGAGTACTTCAGACGGGTCTCATGTGGTCATGCTTCCGGGGCTTTCTCAGTCCAGCTTCTACATTCCGGCTTTAGTTCTGAGACAGTTCGGCCTGGAGCAGGTTCCTTTGGAGGATTTTGATGATATAGCCACCAGGGTGGTGGCTTCTGCTTCTATGGATGATCCCTCGGTGTTTCCATTTCTTTCCCGAGCATGGAGGTATGACGTCTTTCCTTCTCGGGTTATCCTCAGGCGTCCGAGACCTGTGTTCTTGACCACTTGGTACCTGGATTGGTACGAGAGGCATCTGGGAGAGACTCAGGTGGCTATTTTGAGGCGGCGTGAGGCCATTGTGGGTGCGGAGGACCTGACAGTTTCGGAGAGGAGGAGGGCCGAGGCGAGGGCCAACCCTCATGACAGGAGCGGAGATGTTGTGACCGACTATGAGGCTTATGTCAAGAGGCAGGAGAGGAGGACTCCTATGCTACCAGCTAGGCTACAGGAGATGAGAGATGATGCTAGGGCCACTAAGGCCCTGACAGAGGCTGGTTTGGTAGATCCTACTCCTATACCAGAGCTTGGTAGGAGGAAGACCGACATTTTTCCCTGCTCGTAAGAAGAAGACTCGAAGGGGGAAGAAGAGGGGAGAGGCCAAGACGAGTGGCATGGAGTGACTCCGAGGTTTCCGAGTATCCCTTTCTTGTCATAGCAGACACATTAGTTTGATTATGTATCTTAGTTTCTTTTTAGCAAAGCTGCCGCTGTAGGAATGAACCGGGCTTAGACTCATCAAAAAGCTTTTAACTTGTAATGAATATTTGAATTGCTTCGCAGTTTTTCGAGACGCTTTCATGGTCTCGATCGGTGTATTGATGTCAAAGTATGACTTTTATTTGTGCTTTAGACCGAACCGTTTCCGCCGCCTACGTTCCTTCGGACAAAAGGGCCTGTGTCTCCGTAGTTCGACCCGGTCGATTTTGTTTTTGTTTTTTTTTTTTTTGTTTTTTTTTTGGTTTTTTTTTTTGTTTTTTTTTTTTGTTTTTTTTTTTGTTTTTTTTTTTTTTTTTTGTGCAACCCCGTTTTTTACCTAGGCCGCCCTTTTCGGGTTTTCAACCTAGTTGGGTATTACTCTTTTAGCACTTTTTTTTCTTTTTTTTTTTTTTTTTTTTGACTCAGTGTTTTTACGCGTAGTATTTGCGTAGCTTGGCACCATTCACTGGGTGTACAAAGGGATTTTCGTCGAGGTATGCAAGTTGCATGGCTCCTCCGGAGGAGATCTTCTGGACGAGGTATGGCCCGACCTGCATGTGCTCCCATTTACCAAGGGGGTTGATACGGATTGGGGGCTTCTCTTTCAAAACGAGATCACTTTCTCGGATCTCTCGATGCTTTACTTTCTTGTCGAAGGCTCTGGCCATTCTCCCTTGGTAGGCTCGGATGTGTTCCATTGCTTTTAGCCGGCGTTCATCTAGCAGGGCCAATTCATCATGGCGACTTTGGAGCCATTCGACCTCGTTGATCTGGCTCTCCAACAAAGACACCTGAGCGAGGGATTTCTAGCTCGATTGGGAGTACGGCTTCCATTCCGTAGGTGAGGGCAAACGGTGTTTCTCCGTGCCGTTCTGACGGATGTCTCCGTAGCCCCAGAGTGCCAGTGTAGCTTCGGGCCAATCTTCGCCTCGGACACCCATTTTCCGAATAATGTTTTCCGTAGTTTTGTTTGCTGCTTCGACGGCTCCGTTGGTTTGGGGCCTGTAAGGATATGACTTGTGACGGGTTATTCTGAACTCTGCCAGCAGCCTTTCACATTCCCCTTCGAAGTGGGATCCATTATCCGAGATGATTTCGGCTGGTAACCCGTATCGGCATATGATGTTCTCTTTGATGAAAAGGGCTACTTTCCTTGAGTTGAGGATTTTGTAGGACTTGGCTTCAACCCACTTGGTGAAATAGTCCACGTCTACCAGGACGAATTCGTGGCCGTTGCTGCCTGGTGGCGTGATTTTGCCTATGACATCAATTCCCCAAGTGACGAAAGGCCAAGGGGTTGTCATACAAGATAACTCGTGAGGAGGCAAATGATTAAGATTTGAGTATCGCCGGCATTTGTCGCAGCTTTGACGAACCGGATGCGCCGGTTTCCATGGAGATCCAAAAGTACCCCATTCTCGCATGATTTGCATCGTGGCTCGAGCATTCATGTGGGGGCCGCAGGTACCACCATGTATTTCTCTCATGAGTTTCGTAGCCTCTTGTTTGCCGATGCATCGCATGAGGGGGCCTTGATAACGCTTCTTGTATAGCATATTTCCCAAAAGAACATAGTGGGAGGCGAGTCGCCTGTGGCCGAGAGGCTCTTTGCTTTGATTCCTTCTTTATATTCCCCATCTTCATTTTTGAAAGAGGCCTCGCCATCCTTCAGGTACTGGTAGATCTGAGTGTACCAGGGATCACTGGCCGGTTCGGCTTCTGCTTCGATTTCAAAGCAATAAGCGGGATTTTCTCTTCTCCCGACTCAATGGTTTGAGACTTCCCTTCGGGTATTTCAACGAGGGAGGCTAGTGCTGCCGCAGCATCCGCAAACTGTTGCGATCTCTCGGGCAAGTAATGAAAGCTGATCTCCTTGAATTGAGTTACTAGCTCTTCCATGTAAGTGTGATATTTCTGCAGACCCGGGTCTACGGTCTTCCATTTGTTAGAGACCTGATTGATGATGAGAGCAGAGTCACCATACACCTCCAATTCCTTGATATTTCTTTCAAGGGCGGCTTCCAACCTGGCTATGCAAGCTTCGTATTCAGCAGCGTTGTTGGTGACCTCGAAGTTCAGCCTTACTGCTATGGGGGTGTGTTCGTCGCAGGATCGACCGTAAGCATTCCTATTCCGTTCCCTTTTGTTTGAAGCCCCGTCGAAGAAGAGTTGCCGCGATTTTCCCCTTCTAGAGCAAAGATTCCATCATCGGGAAATTGAGGTTCAGTCCCTGACTCATCACTTGGGAAATCGGCCAAATGTTCTCGCCATTATGCGTCCTTTTACGGATTTCCTTGAAACATAAGTGATGTCGTATTCACCAAAAAGAACGACCATTTTGCCAACCTCATAGAGATGGAAGGCTTGTCGAATGTATATTTGATGGGGTCTATCCTTGAGACGAGATGTATCGGGTGAGACCGCATGTAGTGTTTCAACTTTCCCACTACCTGCACTAAACCTCGCACAAGTCTTTTCACAAGCGTAGTAATTGAGTTCGCTTCCCGAAGCTTTCGCTACGAAATAGATGGCGTTCGACCTTGGAATCTTTCTTCTCTTGAGCTAGCATAGCCCCAATTGCTGTATCCGTGACAGTTAGATATAGCAATAGTGGCTTTTGGTGATGTGGTGGGCAAAGAATCGGGAGATTCACGAGGTACGCTTTGATCTGTTCAAAGGTGAGTTGGCATTCTGGAGTCCATTTTATGTAGGCATTTTTCTTCATCAACTTGAAGATCGGCTCGCAGATCGAGGTCAGCTGATTTACAAAGCGGCTTATGTATTGCAGTCTTCCCATGAAGGATTTCACTTCTATCAGTGTCCGGGGTGGCTTCATTTCAACTATCGCCTTGATTTTCTGAGGGTCTACTTCAATTCCCCGTTATGTCACCATATATCCTAGCACCTTGCCTCGTCTTACACCGAAGGTGCATTTGGCAGGATTCAGTCTCATGCTGTGGTCTCGGAGGCGGCCGAAGAATTTTCTCAAATCAACAAAGTGTTGGCCATTTGATCCTCTGGAGTGTATTATCATGTCGTCCACATAGACCTCGATTTCTTTGTGGATCATATCATGGAACAAAGCTGTAGCTGCCCTCTGGTACGTAGCCCCAGCATTCTTTAGTCCGAACGGCATGACCGTGTAGCAGTATGTGCCCCAAGGGGTCGTGAAGGATGTCTTGGCTTGATCTTCTTCTGCCATTTTGATTTGGTTGTAACCGGCAAAACCGTCGACGAAGGATTTAACTTCATGGTTGGCCGTGGAATCTACCAAAATGTCAATGTTTGGTAGGGGGAAATCATCTTTGACCGGCTTTGTTCAAGTCTCTCAAGTCTACGCAGACCGGATCTTTCCGTTAGCCTTGGTTACCGTTACTATGTTGGAAAGCCATGTAGGATATTCAATGACCCCGATGAACCCCGCCCGAGCATCTTTTCTATCTCCTCTTTCACTTGTAGGGACCATTCGGCTTAATTCTTCTTAGCTTCGCTTTACCGGCTTGACTTCCGGGTCGAGCGGTATTCGGTGCTCAACTATGGAAGGATCGAGGCCTGGCATATCTTTATAGGACCATGCGAACACATCCACGAATTCCTTTAGCACTCAATTAGGGCATCCCTTTCAGTCCCTTCAAGAAACTACCAATCTGGCGTCTCTTTAGGCTCTTCCACAGCTCCCAAATTCACACTCGTCAAAATCTCTTCGGCAGCTTGGGCTCGATTTTCCTCTTTCCTGACAACCCGCTTAAAGATTTCTTTGATATATTGTTCATTTAATGTGTCTGCTTCTTCATCTAGTGAATCGTTATTAACTGTTTTTAGATTATTAGTTAATTCATCATTAGTTAAAGTGGCAATCAAGGGATACTCGGAAAGGTTCGTCATTTCATTGAGAATAAAAGGGAATACAATATTGGCTACAATTTCGTGGTCTTCAGGCGTGAGGCCATCGGACGACTCGGAAGACTCAAACTCAACAATGAGAGACTCGGAGGACTTTACAAAGGTTGACACAAAGGGACGGGGTACCAATCCAAGCTTGGTGATCATTTCTTCTTTGGTCGTGGACGGGCCCGAGAGAGTTTCCCAATTCTTTAGTGGCATTGCCGTCGAGGCCTCATGACTCGGGGCCGTCTCAAGTTTCGTCCTCCTTCCTCGCCATTGCTATCATCTCTTTGTCTCGAACCAGAATCAATTGTGTTTGGCGCCCGAAAACCGAGCATGTGGATGTAGGATCTTCCTCAATTCTGGGAATTCTATCTCGTCACAATCCGACCGCTCAATCCGTATAAGGACGTATTGCGTCTCGGTGTGTCAGCTGGAAAATCTCATGTCCCATGCTCGAGCGGAAAGGCTTAACAGTGCAGCCAAGAAGGAGGACGTCCCACACGACGATCATAGATTCGAGTTGAGTATGACGATGCTTGTCGATCTTTGTCATGAAAATTTCCCCGGCTTGGCGGTGGTCGAGAGTGGGTTTGAAGAATGGTGACAAAGCCGTGATTAGGGACCGGGGTTTGTGTGCTCGTATCATGGCGGTGTTCAATGTTTCCTTCCAAAGTATGCCTCCAAATGTTGGAAATGACAATTGAATTTGATGAATCGAACTTCTTCTGAGTCTCAAGCTCGCTTGAGTGCGTTGACATAATTGGCATCACCGGATTCGGGGGATTCTCGATGAGACTTGCCCCGATAGTCCCTTGGTCGACTCGGAGGAGGTAGCCCCTTGTCCGGCCGAGAGCATGCTTAGTGACGGTCTCGCTTCGCTCCCTATGAGGAAACCGGTCACCCCTTATGACTTCAAGGTCCCCTCGGTTTGCTAATGAATTTGACACATTGGTGGAGGGTGGAAGCTATGGCTTTGATGTGATGCAACCAAGGGCGTCCTAATAGGGCCGTGAACTCGGATGGGATGTCCATTACATGGAACTTCGCCGGCACCATTTGGGTTTCGTACCTGCAGTTCCAGATTACCGTCCCCAGTGATGGGACGAGATGAGCCGTCGTAGGCCTTGATAATCCGGGTAGATGGGATCATATGCCTTTAATTGATGCGCAGGCCCGCATCATGCTAAGGGGAAGGACATTAATGGCCGATCCATTATCCACCAATACCTGTGGAGCGATACGGTGTTGAGCTTAATGGTGATGTGCAAAGCTTCATTGTGCTGGGAAACATCTCTTGGTAAATCTTCATCGCAGAAGGTGATCATGCTACCATATAGGCGGGGATCATAGATTTGGTGCTTGTCTGGAGAAAGAGAGTCATCGAGCCAGTCACTTCGTGCCTTTTTCTTGCGAGGTAGAACCTTGGCCAAGCCCCGGGTTATACTCGAGGCCGTTTGTGGCGGTTGCCATCTCCAATAACATGTTGATTGAGTGGGAGCGCCAAACGGCGTTGGTCTTTCTTTGTCGGTGTACACTCGGGAAGCTGGACAACCGAATCTTGGTTGATCCCGCGGGTGATAGATTTCGACTTCGATAAAATTTCCAGATCTACAAGTATTTCGGTGTCCGAGGGTCTCAATTCTATCGTTGGCAAGGCTTTTCGGCTTTTCTATCCCTGTTTGCTTTGGGGAAGGCGGGTGGAATAGAGTACATAGTAATCAAATCCCCGCATGGCTCCCGAGCGTACCCACACCGGTATCACCGGCCTCGAACCTCTCTTTCAATTTCTGTGGGAGGAAACTTTCTTCTTCTTAGGAGGACGATCCTCGTGTATCCAATCTTGATAGTCCCTTTCAAGGCGGTCGGGACGATCCACGAGATATCCCACCAAATGTGTTCTACTTGCGGTGGATTTGGGACCTCAAAGCCGGTTTGGCGAGCTTTGGAATGACTTTGAGTTGAACTGAGGTCCGGGAGACTGCTAGCTGTTGGAAACAAAATCCAGGGCGAATGGTTGGACTCTTCCGGATAATGAGAGGTATTAAGATCCAGGGGAACATGCATATGCTTGTCCTTCAGGGGAGCCCCAGTCAGTTGGGAGATTGTTAAGGTCCCGAAGTGGCGTGTGGCCTCTTCAATCCAGGCTTGCTGTCTATTCTGGCGTTCCTCCAGGGCTTTGATGGCTGACCATATTTCTTCAACTGTTTCCTGATCTTCATCACCCAGGCTGATATTTGCGGGATCATCACTTTGAGAGGGGACAACTGATGATATGCCGAACTCTTTCGTCCCTGACTGCTGTTGGAATGGTGGCCTTTTGGACTGCTGTTTGGGGGCCAGTTGCCCTGTAAGCCGACGGGCAGGAGTCCCGGCGGTGGAGACATAGGAATCTTGGGGTAGCATCTTGATGTATCTGGGATGATTAAGAAGAGGAGGAGAACCTTCTTCCTTCTTCGCGGTAAAAGTGCCATCAGGAATTGAGGCGATAGTCAAACCATGACTTGCGACAACCCCGGAAGGTCGTTAATTTGAGCCTCATGTCGAAGTCTCATATGTTCTACCAACTGGATCCCATCTTTGAGTGCATGTCTGAGGGATTTTGGAGGATGGAGTAACGTTGTCCCCATCATTACCGGCTGACGCAGACATTCTGAAACCCGGAGTCGGAATAAACGGTGAAGCTGATGACGCGCTTGACTCTTCCCAACTAATCAAACGGTGACCCGGTGTCCGGAACCAACCTTTGTGAGGAGCTGCGGGGGAAAAGGTACGAGGGTTCGGATGTGCAGGAATTGAAGGAGGGTAGGTGTTTGGGCTTTGGGCTCATGCAACATACGATTATTTGTTCACGTTTACTTAAAACATGTTTTATTAACCTAATCGGTTGGAAAAAGATTGCTCTTCTTTTTCGCAAACTACTCTGGATCTGGATCGGTGGGCCGTCACTACGTCTATAAGCCCCTCGTATTCCACCCTGTATTTCGACCTCCCGGGGTGGACGGCCCGGCGAGGGTCCTATAGGGCAAGCGGGTCCCACCGACCGAAAGAAAAACGATCCTAAAAGTCCGGCGGGTAATCGAGTCTTAACGAGCATTCGATGTAAATTACGGACAAAGGCCGACGTCAAAAGTCAAGATCATGTCCGAGGGCTCGCGAAAAGTCGGCATGATTTGGACGATAAGCGTCCCACATTGATCTTGACTTGTCGTCAATTAGGCCGTAATTAGGCATGGAATAATCATTAATCCTTGATGACTCGGTGTCATCTTTGGGAGTCGGTGTATAATTTGTGCCGGTCGAGCCGAAGTCAAGGCGCCGGTCAATATCTTGGTCGAAAGTCTGCGGCGGAAAATCGGCGTAACTTCGGCGATTAGGGTCCCGAAAGATATTGAGTCGGTATGCCGACAAGGCTTGAAAGGAAAGGTCTATACACAGACAGGGCATGACACAGACCAGACTAAAAACCAACCGGGTCTCGGACAAAAGTGTATCACGGACAAGTGCATGGTCGACACGAGGCTCCATGGGATGTTTGGATATTCCTGTGCTTGCACCGAGAGGCGTAATAAGACCAAACGGGCCGCGGCAAGGATTTCCCCGGGTTAGGGACGTAGTGTGCAGTGTACGGTCACATGCGCGTAGTGTGCAAGCAGTCTATCTTCTTTTTCTGAGTAAAATAGAAAATTTTTTATGTGTCTTAAAAAGTATGATGCATGATTTTTTTTTGAAAATTTTCTTTTTTTTTTTTTGAAAAATTTTTTTTTGAAATTTTTTTTTTTGAAATTTAATGAACACATAAGCACATAAGCACAAGAATTCCGACAGTTAGGGACATGATTCCGACAGTCAACATTTTGACTTTTTCCGAGGCGGCCAAAACAACACGAAAATGTGCAAAAATCAACACACACAACAAATGATTTTTAATGCCGGGACGGAAGCTTGACCCTCAAAAGCTTTTTTTTTTTTGAAAATATTGATACCGGTACGTGGGATTGTTAAACCACAATTTATCCCCGACTAGTGTTAGGAGGTGATAACGGGAAGTTTAATGGTTTCCACCAATATACCAAATATCAATTTTATTAGAAAAAGCTTATTTGTTCCCCAGCGGAGTCGCCACTGTGATGATGTGCCCGCCAAAATTTTTTCCGAAAAAGGTTTAACTTTGAAATTTTTCGTTTCTTTGAAAAACCAATCGGAAAAAGACCGGAGTCGCCACGCCATTTTTGTTTTAAGGGCCAAAACTTTGAAAAATGCCCGAGATTAGAGATTTGGGTTCGGAGGTCATGTTACACGCCGGGAAGGACGTTAGTGTGCACCCGGAATGCCTCGTAAAACGAGTCTTCCCAGCTAAAAATCATTTGTGTGTGTGTGTGTGTGTGTGTTACTTTGGCCAAAAAAAGTTGAAAATGAGGGAAGTAAAAATTTGGAATTCTTTATTAGACTTTGGACAGATCCCATGATTTTTGGTGTGATTTTTGGGTTGAGTTTTGGTACTCAAAAGATTTTTGGAAGTTGGAAACCACTTCTGCCAGAATGAAAAAGGCAAAGGACACTTGATTTTGAAATGGATTTAAGGGCTTTAAAACTTCATAATCTGAGAAAACTCAGAGAATAAAAGTTGTTCCAGACACCTCAAATAAGATTTATGTGAAAGAATTTTTCATTTTGGAGAATATTTAAGGACCCAAAACCTTCTGGAAATCTCAGATATGAGATCTGGACTCCCAGAGACTGGTGATCTGACCTTCAAAAGAAAATTTGAAAAAGGGAGTTTTACTCACGCAAAAATTAAATTAAAAATATATCTGGAAAGCTCTGGATGTTAGCTACAAAAAGTGTCTTGTAGTCAACACCAAATTCCAAGTTTATCTGTGTCCAAAAAATTAGACCATGGACTGGGGTCTTAGAAAATTGCTACTGGACAGCAACTTCTCCTTGAAGAAAAACATGATTTAAAAGGGGATTTGGCATCCATGCTTGTCCCCATTTCCCTAGGTTTTGATTAGTGATCACTTGAAATTTTAGTGGTGAATCAACTATATCAAACCATCCTTGGGGTACATTAAGACTAAGCACTTCATTTGCTTGGGAAGGAGAATTTTATCCTTTGGAAATGAGATTTGATGTATGAAAATGAGTTTTAGGGTTTTGAAAATGTATTTTCTTTGCAAGTAAGTAAGAATGCTTTGAAAATAATGTTGATCCTTGTAGAAGATCATCCATGGAGATGAA
This sequence comes from Adenophora triphylla var. japonica, assembly GCA_022495995.1. NCBI lineage: Eukaryota > Viridiplantae > Streptophyta > Magnoliopsida > Asterales > Campanulaceae > Adenophora > Adenophora triphylla. Next base: position 376,942 of record JAFEMH010000844.1, read on the forward strand.
CTCACATGGTGATCTTCTTGGATCTAAGACAAGAAGATGAACAAACTACATTTTGTAGCTTGAAAATGCATGCATGAATGAGAGATTTAGGGTAAGAAGAGGGAGGTTATACCTATCTTCTTTGTGTTTTGGAGTTTTTGGCTTGAATGCAAGAGTGTTTGAGGCTTGAATATGAGAGTGTTTGAGTGGGTGTGATTTTGATTGAATAGTTGAGAAAAAGGTGACAATTCTAGAGAATTCTCACTGTTTTCTCACTATTTTCGCCAAGGTGCAGTTGCAAATTGTGTTTCTTCTTTTTTTTTTCTGAGACTGAAGGCCTCAATTTATAGCCCTCTGAAATTACAATGATGTCCGCGCGGATGGGATTGTTAGCGTGCAGTGTTCATTAATTACAGCTTCAGGCTTTGGACAGAAAGAATAAAATTCAAAAATCCAGCAGTTTATGTTTTTCAACTTGCCCAATTCGGATTTTTCCAATTTCTTTTGCTTTTTTGATTCCTTTCCTTGGTTTATCCTTAAATAACAATGCCCACTTTGCCCTTGCTTTGTTAGAAATGTTAGGAATGTTATGAATTGTTAGAAATGTTATAACTTTCGTTAATTTTCTAACGAAAATACTAACAAGCTCAAATTGAAGCACTTACACCTACATCTGAAGATCCCTTTGCAGCACAAATGCAGAAACTGGATGCAGAAATAGCTGTTGCTGAAGCCCTCACTTCAACCTTGTCCACTCAAATACAAGCCTCCAAATTCCATGCCAACAATCTCAAGGCTCTCAAAAACAGACTCATGAGATGGCACTCTAAACTTTCTAGTCAAAAAGAGGGAGAAGGATCTAGTGATGATGCTGATGCTACTCCAGATTACTTTTCATGGAGAAAATGGGACATGTGAATTAAGGGGAAGATGAAGTTTTTTTTGAAGTTTTTTTTTGCTTTAATCTGTGATGGTTGTTTAAAACAATTTCAATTGTTTTTAATTTTTTGTTAGTTTAAAACAATAGTCTGTAATACTTAAAACAGGTTGCTGAATGGTTGCTTCTAATTTTATTTGCTGAACTGCAGTTTTAGTGCTAATTTGTTCTATGCAGTTTTGTGTGGATGCGTAGACACATCTATACACACATCCATTCAGGGGAAGTTTTCATTTCTGAAAATATTGGTCATAAATGTGATTATCATAAATCTTTAATTTTGACTAGAAAGTCCAAAATAGGGGGAGATTGAAAGAGTGTGTTTTTAGAAAACAAAGTGTTTCCTTATTTCGAAATCAATATCAAAATGGTAAGTTGATTTTGGGACTTTCATGAAAAATTTATATATTTGTTAATATTGTAAATATCTTTTATTTATGTACATATATTTATACTAGGACTAACCTACTAACAAAATAATTTTCCTTGTGAGTGTGCTTCATGTTTCCTTGTAGGATTTGAAATCTCACAAAAGGAAAGCCGTTGATTGCGTGAAGATCTTCTCAAAGTGCATATAAATACAAGGACATCAGCACAAAAGAAGACACGATTTTTAGAGAGAAAAATATTTTGTATTCACGGGTTTCAACATTGTCAATTTAGGTTGTGAGTGAAGGTTGTAACATACATCCGAACTCACATCTAGATTTTTGTCAAGTTCTTTGTTTTACTTCTGATTGGAATAGAGTCTACTTGGGAAAGAGAGTCTGTTTGTGTCATAGAAGGTGATTAGAACTTGTTTAGTATTTTCGTCTTTTAGTTTTCACTTATTCGTATTTTTTAAGCAACAAAAGTTTTAATAGTGAAAAATTTTTGGGCGTAAACCTTGTTTGTTGGTTTCATGACCAGTGAACGTATATAATTCTTGTTTTATTATTTTATTTCGCTGCATTATTTGTGGATGTATGAACAGTTGTGAGACACATCTCTACTCACATCCGTGAATTGTTGAGTTGTTTGAAACTTTCTAGCTACACGAAACTTTCATGCACAGTTTTCTTACTTAATAGAAATAAATTATATTTATATATTATATATTGTTAATGCACACGCAAAATAAAAAGTTTCCTAGTGCAATTGCAAGTGCTCAAGGACAAATATAAATACTCATACAATAGGTTCAAACCCCACATTCCACACCTGTCTTTTTCATTTCCAATAATTTATTTGTTTTTTATCTGCCAAACATATACATATAATTTGTTCCTTCACCTAGTTTTTTTTTTTAATTTTTTAAATCATCTTTTACCTAGCTTAGTTAATTGGTTTAATTTATATGCAGTCAATAACAAACTATCCATGGTGTTTAAAAAATAAATAACTTAATTTCTATGTTCTTATGGTTAGTAGCAAAATGCCCCATCTGTCCCAATATAAAAATTACTAATTTTTTTTTTTGGCATCACAATATAAAAGTTACTAACACAAAATAGACAATATGATTCACTTATCACACTTACAACAAAAACTTCTTACCGCACTTTCTCTGCTACTTTAATTTTCATACTCACAACACTTACTTTTTTCTTATTATCCGCGTATTCACAATTTGGTATCTTCTACATTGGGTCAAAGAGAGTATACATCATAGTTTACTTTTGATTTCTTTTTCCTATTCCTCCATAATTCTATTAATTGAAATATCAAATAATTATATTTTAATGCAAACAATTATAATTTGAAAATTTAGTGTAATTCCTGCGAGAAAAAAATTCTAAATTCGCCACTAAATTTCGTAGGTTTGGACCTAATTTTTTTTTTTTTATGTACATGGATAGGCCAGCTTCAAGTTATTTACTCTTTAATCTTCGGTTATGTGTTTTATTTTACATTTGATTAATTTATTAAAAAATAAACATCAATTTTCTATACAACTTTGAAATTGAATAGGGTCCCACATATTATCCATATAGGGCGAACCAAGAGCCAAAATCAAGGGGCTTCATAAATTACATTAGCTAAAAGATTTAAAAAATTAGTTATGTTCTATATTACTACCTACATCGATTACAACAAACAAAAAAAAAATACTAAATTAGTACATTACGCATTTTTATACTCATTTTAAAAAGTCCTAATTATAAAATCCCAAATTAATCAATAAATCAATAATATGAACCGTAAATCAAATAAGAAATTGAAATCTCAAAATAAAATCCTAAATCAGAAATCTCAAATTACTCAACAATAAAAATACTAAATTTAAATTCCAAAAAATTGAATTCCTTCTCTCTTTTGCTTTTATTTGTTCTCTCCCTCTCCGTCGTTTTTTTTTATGTTCAGCGTAGTGTAGTGTTTGTTTCTATTCTTTTATTTTTGTCAAGGGGATAGGCTGGAGCTAGTAAGTAGGGGTGCACTTAATAACAATTTCTTTTTACCATCAACATAAATTTGGGGGGGGGGGTGTTTCACAGCCACCCCCTTTAACATTTTTGTGTCCGCCCATGGTCCAAATAATTTTGATCACGACTTATTAACTAATGGAAAGTATAATCGCATCTCATATCACAGTAACTATAGCCTTGCCGCAAAATTCGTGAACCTGACTGTTCCACCTCCATCCATCGAAGGGGGTTGGAGACCTAGGATCCGTTTGTTTGTGGGAAAATATTTTCCGAAAAAAGGTTTATGGAAAACATTTTTTAGGAAACATTTTCTGGAAAAATGAAAATGTTTTTCGGAATATAACATTCGATTATTTGGTAAATCTACGAAAAATGTTTTTCAGAAAATATTTTAATATGAGTAATTTTTTATTTTAATTTTTGAGGGGGGTTGGGGGTTTGTAACGGCAAGAGAGTTGATAAAAAAATTGAATTTTTTCCCAAATAATTCCGTTTTACTTTTTTATTTACGAAAATGACTTATTACTGTTCAAACTATTGCCCAGAATGTCCTTTTTTTGAAACTCGCTACACCGTGTAGCGAGTTTGACTAGGGTTGGTCAAAACTCGCTACACCGTGTAGCGAGTTTAGGGTAATTAATTTAGGGCGTTGGAAAATTAATTAGGTCATTTAATTAAACTAAATTCGCTACACCGTAGCGAGTTTTGACAGATTAAGTCAAACTCGCTACACCGTGTAGCTAGTTCAATTTAAAACCCTTACCCCTTCTCAGTTCACGCATTCAACCAAAGAAAACAAAAAAACTTACTCCATCTCCATAGCCGCCGAGCCAAGGAAGAAGAAGATCACTTCGAGCCAAGCCAAGGATTTTGTGAAGAAATTCAACCTTTTTATTAATTGTAAGTTTAAATTTCTATATTAAGTTGAATTTTAGTTTTGATTCCGAATTTATGATTTATTTTTTTAATTCCGAATTTATGTGACTAATTTCTATATTGCCAAGAAGAAGAACATTGCAATTTAGGATTTTTTTTGGTTGATTTGTTGTTGAAATATTGTTATTCCCATTTATGTGACTAATTTTTATTTAATTCGAATTTTTTATTATTTTGGTTGATTTGTTGTTGAAATATTTTTATTCGAATTTATGATTTTTTTTTAATTCCGAATTTCTTGACTAATTTTTATTTAATTCTGAATTTTTATTTAGTTTTTGGTTGATTTGTTGTTGAAATATTATTATTCCGAATTTATGTGACAAATTTCTATATGCCAAGAATTTTTTTTATTTTTTGTATGATTTTTTTGGTTGATTTGTTGTTGAAATAGTGTTATTCCCATTTATGTGACTAATTTTTTTGATTTTTTTTATGACATTGCAATTTAGGATTTTATTTTTGGTTGAACTATTGTTAAATATATAGATGTAAATATTATTTCTGATGAATTAATTTTGCCCTATACATAGTTTAATTGTTGAGAATAATTAATTGATGCATTCAGATTTTAATTTATTTAATATAAAGATGAGAAAAAATTATTATTTCAAATATTTTAATAATAAAACTAAAAAATCTTGTGCGAAAAACTAATCGAGGATAGATTAGACCGATTGTTATTCCCATTTATATGAACTGTATTTATTTATTTTTATCAAAAAAAAAATAATAGCAAATTTAAAGTAAATTGGGTCATTCATTTTAGAAAATTTTAGAAGGGAGTATATAGCAAATTTGCTCATAATAGAAATAAATAGCAAATTTGAAAAGATTTTTGAATATTTTTTTGGGACGGAGGGAGTACAAAGTTTAACTTGTGTGAGATTATAGGAAATTTGATTACCGAGATTGAAACGTGAGCTTGTCCGAACAAGGTCCAAGTGGATTGTGCCCTAATGACTCTTATAAGTTATAGGTAATCAGAACGGAATCCTTAATTCGTGAAAGGGGTACATAAGGTGAGGCATGACGTCGAAGGAATTAATTAGGCGTCATATATACCATATTGTAAACCCTAAACCCTAATTTCTCGTCACGAAATCCTAAATCCTTAAAATATGATTTAGTGATAGAAAAATAGAATAGGAATTAATATACATATAACAACATCCTAAATCTCATATACTTATATTCCAAACCCTAAACCCTTAAAATATGATTTATTGTTCAAACATTTTATAAAAAAAAAAAAACTTAATCCTATTTTTCAAAACCGCATGAGGATTACTCTTGAAGTATTACTTAGTATATAGGCTGGAAATCAAGAACTTCCCCACATGCACTTCTTGGAAGTGTGGGATAACTTTGGATTACAATGCCACGTACTAGTAATTACATTTTTTGTATTCTTTTATTTATTTTCTTGCCTTATAGAACAATAACCAACCTTGATATTGAAATAAATAGATGGAAGCGTTCATTGATCCCGGGCCTATCGATACATCTGTTCTGACCCGCCATGCAGACCATAGGGCTAGGTATATTTGGTCCGGGTGGCCGGTTTCTAGTCCCCTCGTTTTTCGTCATGGTGCCGCCTTGCCGCCTGTATTAGCTCCTGTCATATTATTGAGACTGGCAGAGTGTGGATTTAGTGGAGTGCACTACATAGGCCGGATACAGTACGATTTTGCATTGTTGGAGGCCTTGATCGAGAGATGGCGTCCGGAGACCCATACGTTCCATCTCCCTTCGGTTGGTGAGATGACGATCACTCCTACGGGATATCGGCATGATTTGCGGGTTGCCGATTGATGGGGATGTCAAGTATCGATGATGGGTTTCAAAGCATATAGACCGGCGGGCTGAGTGTCGTGGAGTATTTAGGGGCCGTCCCTGGAGACGGAGATATAGATGGGAGCAACAAGCTCCGATGGATTACCGTACGTTTCCCACGCTTTAGTGACCTCGATGATGATACCGCTCCAGAGATTGTGGATCGCACGTACGGGCTTATATCTTGCTTGCGTTGGGTTCTACGATCATGCCCGATCGTACGAACAACAAGGTTAAGCTATGTTATCTCCCGCCGCTAGGGATGTTTCTAGGGTCGTGGAGTACATGGGGGAGTGCGGCGCTTGCTTTCCCGTATCGAGAGTTATGTAGTGCGGCAGACCCTCACACGAGACAAGTGCGGAGGATTTCTCAACGTTCTACTGTGTATTTTATTTCATTTTAATGTTCATTATGTTTTTAAGTTTTATTTCAAATTTGTGGCATTATTACTTAGTTTTTGATATACATTTATTTCATATAGATCTGGGCTTGGGAGAGGTTGACATGTGTGAGGCCGCAGATCCGTTATCGCCCTCGTAGACCAGGACTACGTCATCATGCCCCTCGGATGCATGTATGCATATATCATACTTTATTTTCTCGTCGTTAATGTTTTTATTTTTTTGAACAAAATCTTATAATTATTTTGTTTATGAAATTTCAGTGGACGCAGCTTCGCTTGATCTCGAGAGAGGTTACCGCACATAGCCTGCGAGGCTATCGGGATCGCCCGGCTCGGCCGAACGAGGGTCACGTGGTGTGGCGCCTTTACGAGGAGACCCGCTCCTAGCCTACCGCACCGAGGGGGAGGAGATATGGTTGGCGAAGGTCCCTCTCATATGCTTTGAGAGGGTTGAGTGGCATCCGCCCGATCGCGTGATGAGGCGCTTTGGCTCGAGACAGCTTTATCCCAAAGCACCGTTCGACACCGGCCTGGAGTTGCACCGTTCGGATCGGCGGGAAGGCCTACGGTGAGATGGGGTGAGCACCATCGCCCACTTGTTACACTATGGGGACGGCGCCACGAGAGGTTGGTTTCCGGGTGTTCGGCTTCCACGATATGACCTACACCGACCCATATATGGTATGGTATAGGGACATAACGTGTAGGTTTGCTCAGGCGGCTCACTCACGTAGAGGTGGATGGATACCGCCTCGTGCCCGCCCCCGCCATGTAGTTTATGGTAAGTTTTTACATTTTTAAAGTTTTTTTTTTCTAATATTTTTTTTTAAGAAAACATCAATTATTAACTTATGTCTCTCGTTCTTATATATATTTTTGATATAAAAACGGTGCAGGACCCTTTAGCGCCCGCATGTCGCCAATGAGAGGGATGAGCATCCCCACCAAGCCGAAATGCGGGAGATTGTGACACACGGGTTCGGGAGTTAGGGAGCTCCACCGCCTTCGCCCGCCGCACCTCCCCCACCGCAGATCGCGCATGTGGACAACCTCGACAACGTCGGCGACGTCGTGGACAGCGTAACCACCCACCCCGGATGGATTTACACGATGAGCCCGAGCCCGAGCCCGAGCCCGAGCCCGAGCCTCGTGCGTGCACCTGCACCGATACATCTTATGATCGGCCGTCATCACACCACAGTCACAAGTATGATTTTGAGCGTTGGAGCGGGGTTTCGGGACTGGACTGGGGCGCGGAGGGCGGCTGGGGTGGCTGGGGGGGGGCGGCAGCTGGGGCGGCCGGGGGTGGCAGCTGGAGTGCCCTGTGCACCCTTCCTCGGGACCATCCACATCCACTATGGGCTTCGGCGCTTATACGAGTGGAAGTGGGTTGAGGACTCCTTCTTCACATGGAGCGTTCCATGGTTTCGTCGATCCGGCTCGTATGACCCCGAACAAGAGCTTCAGAACAAATGCTTAGAAGAGGGTCTCTGGCTCCGAATCCGCGTAATCCCTACACCCCGTCTTTCTATGATAATAGGTAGAGAGTTCACTTTTGTTTTTTTATTATTACGTAATGAAACTTTGTTGTATTGGTTTAGTTTTTATTTGAATGTTTTTTATTTGTATTGAACTGTACTATTAGTTTACTTTTTATTTGAATGTTTTTTATTTGTATTGAAATTTTGTAACTTTTTCTTAGTAGTTTAGCTTTATATTTGATTTGAATGTAATTTTCCAATTCTTAAAAATGATTTTAGTTATTTTAATGAATATTTAAAAAATTATAATTGATGATATTTATTAGATTAGGGAGTAATAAAAGAAAAGTTTATTTTCCATTTAAGTTTTAAGGTTCAATTTATGTTTAGCATAATTCCAAAAAAAAATGTTCAAATGTGCTCTTTTGTGTAATTATTATGGACGAATCAAAAATTGTATTTATTGGGCCAAAATTGGAGTGGCCGCCTTGTTCTTCGGCCAGCTTTGCGGGCGCCCAAATTCTTTGAAATCGCTACACCGTGAAGCGATTTTCACTAAACTCGCTACACGGTGTAGCGAGTATAGTGAAAATCGCTTCACGGTGTAGCGATTATAAATGTACATTTCCATTCCTTGTATTCCAGCCTAAGTTTCTGTAAAAGGAGCGTCCGCTCCCACTGTGGCGAAGCGTCCGCTCCCAAGCTGCCTGTAATGTAATATGTACCTTTTTTTTTTGTAATTATGCCAAACATAAATTAAAACTTAAAACTTAAAACTTAATTAAAATAAAACTGAAACTGAAAAATTACATTCAACTCAAATATAAATTACATTGGACTTTTCAAGTTTAATGAAAACGACATATAATAAAACTGAAACTGAATCCAATTCAAGCCAAACATAAATTACATTAAAAACATTCTTCTACTCCCTAAGGTTCGGGCATCTACGACGATTGTGCCCTTCCTGATGGCATGATGAACACATACTCTTCCGTTTATCTGCTTGAAAGTCCATAGAATTACGAAAGCGTCTTGATCTAGGTCGTCCGGACTTCGCGAACGTCGAAGTAGGGATTAGGGAAGAAACTAGGCACCAAACCATCCACGCCCCAATAGTCCTCATGCTCGATTGGTTCGAATGTTCCCTTCCATGTCTTGTAGTATTCCCCAACGGTGTAATATTCAAACGAAATCTCGACCATCAATATTTTGTGCGTAACAACAAGCAAGGAGATGGGAACAAGGCATGCGATAGCAACCCATTTACCACATGTGCAGTGCGCTCATTAAGTCGGACAATCTGTATATTTCCTCCGTGATCACCCCGACGTGCTGTTGTCACTTGATACACCCCCATTTCGTGATTGTTGAACCTCCCGACGTGATGTGTTGCCGCTTTTCCGGTGTTCTTCAAGTAGTGATAACCGACTTTCGTGGCCGAATTGGTGTCGGGGATTGATGTTAGGTTATCAGATTACCTCCTAAGGCATTGATTGAAAATCCATGCCTTACTTGAAAGTACTCCACACAACGATAGAAGGCGCTTTCAACAATTGCCGTGATTGGCATCCCACGAGCTCCCTTCATCACACCATTGAAAACCTCGTACATGTTGGTAGTCATGATGCCATACCGTAACCACCATCGTGTGCCAATGTCCATTTTCTAGCATCCAAATGTTGAAACCATGCAATTGCCTCGGGCTTAATTCCACGGATACTCTCTAAGATAGATTTCAATTTTCTATCTTGAGTTGCTCTACCCGCTCTCCGCAACGTATACTTCAACCCTTCCCCTCTATACTTTTCCAAGAAATTTGCTCGCATATGTCTCAAGCAATATCGATGATGCACGTTTGGCCACCACGTATCTTCGCCTACGCCTTCGAATGCCCCAATGACGGTCGAGATATCAAGCATACTTCACGACTCTTGATAATATGCTTGCAAACCAGGTATAAGAACCAACGCCAGCTCGCGCCCTCCTTTTCAACAACGGCAAAGGCAAGCGGAAGTATGCCGTCTTGGGCGTCAACACCTACGGCAATCAAGATACCCCTTTATATCTACCATGCATAAATGTTCCATCCACGTAAAATGACTGGCCGACAATGAGAGAAAGCTTCAATGCAAGGCCCAAATGCCGTAATACTGTCGAAATAGGAGGCTTCACCGACAGGAGGAGGAGGTGTAGAGTACTCAACAATTGTCCTCGGATTGTATTTTTGAATGGTCGCTAGGACGCGGGGTAACCTCTTATAAGATTCCTCCCAATCTCCAAAACCTCTCGCAATGCCATTCCGCTTTCCACACCATGCCTTCTTGTAAGTAATTACCTTGTCGAACCTACTAGAGATGTGTGCAATAATGACTCCAACCTTGACATCCGAATCGGCCTTAATAAGACCAACGACTTCCCGACCGATAAACTTGGCATCTAGATTGGGGTGATCTTGACTTGCTCCGAATATAAGCAAGCGGTGAGGAGCCTTATACTTGGTCACTTCCCAATAGCCAAACTTCTTCCTACTCACACGAACATAAAAATGACATGGATAATTTTTTAAATGTACACTCAATTACCCATGTGTTCGGTGTGCTCTTTCTTACCCCGAACCTGCGATTGTTTTTAATATGGAACCTTTTCATATCAAATTGTGCCTCGTTCTTGCCAGAAAGCGTATCCCTTTAGCAATCGGTTGTTGTTCCGGATCCCAACCGGAAAACTATGTGCATGATCGTAATCAATCAAGCCTTGTTCTTGCCGAGCGAGATGTACCAATATCACCGTAAAAGGGATAACTCGCTCTCTCATATCTTCGATTTTGCGGCACTTCATAGTGAACAAGAGGTGCTTCCACATCATCATCAATCGGCCCATCATCACCGGCTCCCAAATCGACATCGTAATCACTACTACCCTCCTCATATTCATCATCATCATCCTCTAGCATTGCATCTACATCAGTGTGCACTTCCTCTTCTTCACAGTCAACATCATAATCATCATTAACGTGATCATTATGCCCAAATGCCCGATCATCATCATGGACATGATAATTATGGCCAAATGCCCCATCATCATAATTTGGTGTTTGAGTTGATACAAGAGTTTGGGAACTTGGACCAACCCCATCATCACGGTTACCGCTTGGAGAAAACCCGAAAGTACTCTCGTGTCCGTGTTTCAAACTCGGATTGGATCGATTTTCAATTAATTTTACAACAACATACAAACCGCAAATTACCAATCCCCCAAATTTAGCAAACGATCGAACATTACTTCCATACACGCATCATCTTCAATACGGAAAGGAAGGTACTCACCAATCCCGCTATCAAAAGAATGAGGGCATCTGTAAATGACTTTCAAATCAAATTGAGACCGATCTAAGTTCGCCTTTTTATATAACTCATCAATCAACTCATTGTATTTTCATTGGCAATTACCCCTTATTGCACATTTTGGCCCCTTTTTGAAATGAGGACCATCAAACGGTTGTTCATCATCACCTCCCCAATAACACATAAAAATGATTGGACCCCCGTTCATATTTAACCCTACATTACGAAATCAAAGTGTTAAAACCTACATAACAAAACTCTTACATTTATTATATCTACAATATAATAAAACACAGTTAAATCATTAAATTTTATATCTAAACACAAGTCAAAATAATAATTAAGATGATGTTAATTTACCTTGATTCTTGTTGATCTTCAACAATTCTGATGAAATAAAATAACTTGAAGAAGTTTTATTTTGAATTAAGGGAATTTAGAAAATGGTGATTGAGAGAGTTGATTGAGAGAAAGAGAGAAAGGTAGGAGAAGAAACAAATCTGAGGAGAAAAAGAGAAAGCTGAGAGAAAGTCACGGGGTTTGTTGTTCACTTCAGAACGGAAAGTATTTTGGCTTACTTAAACTCGCTACACCGTGTAGCGAGTTTCAATAAAGCTGAATTAAACTCGCTACACCGTGTAGCGATTTCAGCTTTATTGAAACTCGCTACACGGTATAGCGAGTTTAAGTAAATACAAAACCCTTTACAGCAACAAAATTTCAAAATTTTTTACTTCTTTTTGTTTTTTCATTCGCGAAGGCATTTTGAACAATAAATATAGGTTAATTTATGTATCATAATGAATATCTAAAAATTGTTACTTGAAGTACATATAATGTTGTAACAATAACAACTTTTAAATTTTAATTTGGACAATTAAATCAGCTTCAAATTTTTGCTCAAAATAGCTTCGTAGTAACATCAAAAAAAAATTTCGTTATTCGCGAAGCTATTTTGAGCAATAATTATAGGTTAATTTAGATATCATAATGAATATCTAAAAATTGTTACTTGAAGTATATATAATGGTGTAACAATAACAACTTTTAAATTTTAATTTCGACAATTAAATCAGCTTCAAATTGTTGCTCAAAATAGCTTCGTACTAACAAAAAAAAATTACATGTGTTAAAAAATAATGACATGTGGCTGAATTTTTATAAATATTTATTTTTCATATTTTAAAACAAATGATAACATAGGAAATCTTACATAAAATTACAAAAAATAAATATTTTCGAGTTAGTGGCCACATTCCGACCACATAGGAAATCTACATAAAATCAAAAAAAAAAAAATATTGTCAAGTTAGTGGCCACATCCCGGCCACATAGGAAATCTTACATAAAATCACAAAAAATAAATATTTTCAAGTTAGTGACCACATCCCGGCCACATAGAAAAATCTAACATAAAATTACAAAAATAAATATTTTAGAGTTAGTGGCCACATCCCGCCACATAGGAAATCTACATAAAATCACAAAAATAAATATTGTCAAGTTAGTGGCCACATCCCGCCACATAGGAAATCTTACATAAATAAATAAATTCGGTGACCACATTCCGGTCACATAGAAAAATAGTACATAAATTCGGGTACATATTAAATCCGACATAAATTCAAATAATACATGTCCCAAAGATGAAATTAACAATCCTTAGGGAAGACCTTACAAACATTGGAAGGAACAATGTTAAGTAGTTTTTTGAGCGTGATATGGCCCAAACAACAACCTAATAGATGAACAAAACAAAACATTTAGAACAAAAAGGTAAGGATATATTTAGGGAGTGTAATGTTAAGGAAAATATTTCATACCCGAGTAAGTATCGAACGACACCTTCACCAATGTCACTTCCGCCCTCGGTTTGCTTAAACACTTTGTCACCTAAGTAAGCTTCAATAGTCGGTAGGATCCTTCAAAATCACGTGAAAAGAGCCATTCTCGCTGGTGTGCACTTCTTGACAACAACCACAACCTAATAGAACAAAAATATTATGACCAATTAATTGTAAATTTCAACCTTAACTATAATTAATGTAAAATATTATACACCATTCCCACCCTTTCATGTTGTTTGCATTTCTCCTTGATCATTTTCAACGGATAAAATGTACCCTCTCCCGATGAGATAATCCATTGCGAAAGCCAAGCTTTGCCACAGGAATTCATCATCGTCCTCCGACTCTTCAAGCTTTCTACGTATTGCCTCTTGGAGTCGACCGAGCTGGGGTCCCCGGAGAGACATGAGCTTTTCCGTGTGATGCCGACGCATGGCTAACCGTAGCTTCACCACCGGGACCGGGTATGATATGACGCGGTGGAGATCTCTCTCGTTCAATTTGAGGCGGTGGAGACGGTGGAGATTGAAACTCGCTCACCAATTTGAGAGAGATTAGATAGGCGATTGGAGGTTTGGCCAGGGTTGTACTGGAAGAGGTTTTCGTCCACGATACCAGCGGGGTTTTGATGGATCCATTATGAGAGAGATAGATGAAAGATGGACTTAAGAAAGAAAGAAAGAAAGAAAGAAAGAAAAGGGAGAACTGGGCTGAGAAAGGAAGAGAATGGTAAGTTTTGTTGGGACGGACGGAGGGGGTTATGTAGGGGTTTGGAATATATTGAACTCGCTACACGGTGTAGCGAGTTTGACTTAATTCTGGTCAAAACTCGCTACACGGTGTAGCGAATTTAGTTTAATTAAATGACCTAATTAATTTTCCAACGCCCTAAATTAATTACCCTAAACTCGCTACACGATGTAGCGAGTTTTGACCAACCCTAGTCAAACTCGCTACACGGTGTAGCGAGTTTCAAAAAAGAAGACATTCTGGGCAATAGTTTGAACAGTAAGTCATTTTCGTAAATAAAAAAGTAAAACGGGATTATTTGGAAAAAAATTCTAAAAAAATTAATATGAGTAATTTTTTTTTTTGACAGGGTGGGGTGTTGTAGGGTCGACAGGAGAGTTGATAAAAAAAATTAATATGGGCAAAAAAATTTTGACGGGGGTGGGGGTTGGAGGGTGCGGCAGGAGAGATTGATAAAAAATAATATGGGCAAAAAAATTGACGGGGAGGGGGTGGTGGAGGGGGGTTTGGAAGGGCGGTAGAAGAGTTGATAAAACAATTAATATGGGAAAAAATGACGGGGGCGGGTGGAAGTTGTAGCGGCAGCAGGATAGTTGATAAAATAATTAATATGATAAAAAAAAATTTGACAGGGATAGGTGGGGCGGAGGTTGGGAGGGAGGCAGGAGAGTTGATAAAAAAATTACTAATAAAAAAAATTGACGGGAGGTGAGTAGGGGTGGGGGGAGAGAGGTGGGGGTGTAGTGGGGTGATGATGTTAAAAATCATTTTTTGAAAAATATTTTAAGTAGGAGAAAGTTGAAAAACATTTCCTTATTAAACAAGCATATTTTTCATTGAACAAAAAAACTTTTCCGTTGATTTATTTTCCAATAATTATCAACTATTTAAAAGTGGAAAAAATATTTTTCAAAAATCATATTCTCCGAAACAAACAGAGCTCTACGGTCAATAAAATTGATTCTTGGAGGGAAGGAAGTTCACATGTGTGCATGTGCAGAACTATTTTTGTCTCGCCTTCTCCACCTCTATTCAATACCCCTCCGTTTCTTTAGACCATGTTTAATAAATCAATTATCAAAAAATATTCAATTATTCTAATATTACGATACCTTATCTTCTCTCTCCATTCACTTAATCATTCAACTACTTTCTCAACTACACCCCCCACAATAAGCTAGTTTAGTTTAAAATTCAACTCCTCCTAACTCATCATTCTTTACCCCACCACTTTTTATTTTATTTACAATATTTAATTTTATAATTAAAAAAATAATAAAAATAATAATAATTTATTATTAAAAAATAAATTATTAATATTTTTATTTATAAATTCGAGATTTTTTTTAATTTTTTTAATTCACACTTAATTAATTTTTTTTTCGAAGCAATTAAATAAATACGAGATTATTTTAATTAAAAAAATAAGGGGTTAACACAACACGGGTGGAAGATAAAAAGAAAAAAAAATATGGAGAACCAATCAGAGCTCACCATGTGTCATTGCAAGAAAAAAAAAGCAAATTATAATGCGTTCAACCAGGTTGAAATGATTCAACCCCTCCCCTTCAACTACCCCCTCTCAACCCCTTATTGTCCCCTCTCAACTAGTTTAATCCCCATTCAGCCCCCCATTCAACCCTTTATTGTCCCCTCTTAACTAGTTTAATCCCCATTCAACCCCCCATTCAACCCCTTATTGCCCATGGTCTTATACTCCCTCCTTCCAAAATGTTTGTCTCATTTGATTTTTTTGTTGAACTTTGACCACAAATTTATAAGAGATTAATCATGTTCATGAAATTCTAAAAGTTGTTGTTGATAATATTATTAATGGTGAATCAAAAGGAATTTTTAAAATTTCATTTTTGTGTTCATTTACAAAATGTCCAAATCTAAATTGAAATTTTTTAATATTTATTTATTTATTATACCCACTTATCATATTTATATCATCCATCCATTTATTACTCTCATCTCACAATATACTTTTTTTTTTTAAAAAAGTGTGTAAACTACTACATTTTATGTTTTTTATAATGGGACCGAGGAAGAAATACAAATTAACCGACCATTTATCAACTCCCTTTTTCCCAGAAATTCTCCCGACCACTTTTAATGAGTATTTATTAAACTAATCAAATTTTAGTTAATTGGTTTTCTGAAAAGAAAGATGGACATTTGCGTTTGGAATAAGATTAGACTATGTCCTAGAGGCACTGTGGCCTCATATAAATTTGTTGTCGGCTTCTTTGTCTTTACTAATACGTCCGTGTGTAATGCACGGGGAGATATACAGTAATGCATACTCCCTCCGCCTCATCCGACTTAGGATTCTCTCTCCCGACACGGAAATTAAGAAATACTATTATAATAAGAGGAGAGAGAATGAGTGGAGGAGGTATTGTGAGTATGAAAAGTAAAATAGGAGAGAGAATGAGTGGGAGGAATAGTAAGTGGATTGTTGTTGTGAGTATGACAAGTGGGTCCCATTAAATATAAAAATAATATAAACTTGCCATTTTGGGACGTCCTAAGTCGAATGGGACGCCCAAAATGACAAATTGTCCTAAGTCGGGTGGGACGGAGGGAGTATGTTACTAACGAACAAAATAAAAATTCAATAACATATATTGAACAATATAAAATTGTTAGAACATAGATTAATAATATGTGTTATTTAATTTTATATGTTATAATTATTTAATAATGTTAAAGTATAGATCAATATGTAGAATTTCATTAGGTGTAAGTACTATTAAATGATAGGCATAATGGTAACTTCACACCATCATCTTTATGAAAGGGTGTAGTCCCTAAATGAATTGCCCCTTATCTATCTATATAAAGGCTATCCATCAGCCATTTAGAGACCCTTAACATCATTTACAATTCAGTCAAAATATTCTTCATTCATCTAAAAAGAACAAGTGTGGGCACTATCATTTAGAAGTACCATCTCCCTACTCTCTTCTTTCATTCAAGAACAAGATCAAGAACACAATCATGGATTCTTCAGGTACACGCTTCCGTCTTCATCTTCCTCTCATTCTTAATCTAGTTGTGAGTCGGTTCATGGTTTGATGGATCATTATGTTCCAACAATTGGTATCAAAGTCTGGTTATATACTAGATTGAGTTTGAAATTATTATAGAGCCTTGTGCTTTAATTTATTTCATATTTGTAATCCTTGTGTGATTTCATTTGGTTTTGTTCTTGTTCATGATACTCATCTTGTCTAAGAGTATCATATTCATAACTTCATTCTATTTCTGATTTTTTGGTTTTACTCAAAAGGCTTTCAACCCTTAATGTAAGATTATCCCATTTTTTGAACATAGCCACCATCCTTGGATGCGTTGTGAGTTTGTTCATATGCATAGCCACGCATTTTTTAAAAGTGTTGTGAGTATGCGGATCTACTTACTTTGAATGAAAATTGAGTCACCATTAAATTAAGAACTTCATTCAATTTCTGAAAATAATGGTAAAATCAATAGGCACAATGGTTCATACAAGATTACCCCAAGATTCATACTCGATGTCCTGGCAAAGGGTCCGACGCCCGCCGACGTGTAGACTGGTATCGGACCACAAACCCCCGCGGTATGGTATGGCTCTCTCTATTTGGTTCAAAACTGTTCATAAAAGGGTGTTAAAAATGATGACTTTTCGTCAAATCTGGGCACTGGGCACATGGGCGGTCGCCCATCTTGATCTGGGCGATCGCCCATGTGTACAGCAACTTCAATGTCTGTGGAAATGCAGCTTGGGCGGTCGCCCATCTTGACCTGGGTGATCGCTCATGTGTACAACGACTTGAATATTTGTGGAATTGAAGCTTGGGCGGTCGCCCACTTTGACCTGAGCGACCGCCCATGTATGTAGAAGCTTAAATGTTTATAGAACTACACCCTTTTGGTCATTCGTGCCCTTTTGGTCATTTGTGATAATTTATTAATAAATTATAGTATCTGGACACCAGTCGCGCTTCGGCGGTTCTTAGAGTTATCAAACTTTAAGAATGGACGGGTAGAACAAAAGGATATTGTCTTTTATTAATAAATTTCGTTTGTTTTTTTACCATTTAAAATTTTCAGAAATTACTTTAAAGTCTTAAGTGCCCTAAAGTATGATTAATTATATGCTTAAACAAATTTATTCATTGTTTAAATAATATTGTTGCCAAAGCAATTTACGTTATTTAAATATAAATTTGTTAAAGTGATGAATATAAATATTGATATGTGATAACATGCTTGTTTTCCAAAGGAGACCTTGTTATTGACTAAGTGTTTACATTCATGGGGTAATAATTGAACTAAACTTTTGATCATTTTAAATGCTGTGAACAATCCCAAAGAAAGGCGGGTGTTTAAAGTGAATTGTTTAAATTTTTTATTGCCGGGTAACAAGTACCTTAAATTTTAGGACATTTTTTATACTTCAAACCGGTCCAAAGGAAGACAAGTATTTAAAATGTATTGTTTGAATTATTTGTTCACCCTAAGATAAATCAAATTGTGAGTCAATTCGCAATCCAAAGATTAGTCTTGATGTCATGTTGATTATCTTTATTTGGATGGAATTCATTTGATATAATTAATCATAATGTAGTTTCTTATATATGTTTTGTTTCATTCTTGTTCTTCTCCTTCAGATTTGATTAATGCTTCATCCGTAACTACTGCTATAAATGATGTACCTTTGCTTACTGGGACTAAACTTAAAACTTGAAAAAATAATATAACAATGATCTTAGGCAATATGGACATCGATCGCGCATTAGGGGAATCAAGTCCCGCTGCTCTCACTAAAGGAAATACCGTTATAGAACGAAAAAATGTTGAGCAATGGGAACGGTCCAACCGCGTGAGTCTAATAATCATGGAAAATGCAGTTTCAAAGACATTTTTGGACAATGTCTCTGGGGTCGAAAATGCTGAGTTTTTCTTTGAATTCTTGTGGAAACTTGTTTCCATACGGTACAAGGGTGAGGAAAATCTACGGGAGTACATTATTGAATTATTTCAACTTTCGATCAAACTAAAAGCACTTAAGTTAGAGATTTCGGAAGATTTGCTCGTGCACTTAGTTTTGATCTATCTTCCTCCTCAATTTGGTCCTTTTGAAATGACCTATAAATGTCAAAAGAAAAAGTGGAAAATTAATGGATTACTTTCACATATGACATTAGAGGAAGATAGGATGAAATATCTCAAATTAGAAAGTACTCACTCAGCATTTACTTCTTCTCGTGGGATTAAGAGGAGAGGGAAGGAAATTGCGGTTGCAAGTAAGAAGCATAAGGGATCATTTAAGGGTCATAAAGTCAAGAAATGCTTCTTCTGCAAGGACCTTACTCGCATGAAGAACGACTACCATAAGTATCGCGAATGACGAATTCAGAATGGTATGTCATTTGGTTTTGTTTGTACTAAGGCAAATTTGGTTTCAATTCCTTAATATACATAGTGGTTGTATTTGGTGCAACAACTCACATTAGTTCATGTATGCAGGGTTGCCTGAATTACCGAATCCCCAGTGAAGATGAGAAATACATCTATATGGAAGCTGGAAATCCGGTTGAAGTTATAGGCATAGGGACTTTTGGATTATTGATAAGTACTGGCTATTATTTTGTATTAAATAATACATTCATTGTACCATCTTTTGATGGAATTTAATATCTATCACAATTTTGACAAGGAAGGTTACTCTTGTTCTTTGGTAATAATAAATGTGATCTTTATTTTAAATTCCAAACTTGTCGGTACTAGTAATTTGTCATATATCGATAATTTTAATTTACTTGACATAGTCAAGAAAATGAATGGGTCCCATAATAATGAAATCAAAACTAAAGGCACTAAGCAAAAGTTATCAAGTGAAAATTCTTGTATTCTATGGCATAGGCGTTTGGGTCATATCTCCAAAGGGAGAATTGATAAAGCTTATGTCGGAGGGAATCCTAAAAACAGCTTGATACTCCGGATAAAACTTTTGCATTAGGTGTTTTAAAGAATAAATTTACAAACATTAAAGGAAATAGAATATGAGAGCATCAAACGTCTTGAAACTAATTCATAGGGACATTTGTGGACCATTCATTAACCCTTGATGGAATGGTCAACAATATTTCATTACGTTCATAGATGATTACTCTCGTTATGGATACATTATTTTCTTCATGTAAAGTTTCAATCATTAATCGTTTTCAAGTCTTTTAAGGCATAAGAAAGACTATTAAGAACGTTAAATCCGATCATGGTAGTGAAAACTACGAACGATATAACGTATTGGGTGAATAACGTCCGGATCCTTTATATTCGCTATTTTGAAGAGTGTAGGATTGTCTCTCACTACACCATGCCGGGTAGACCTAGCATAGTATATTGGAGAGACATAAATCCTTAAGGATATGGTAAGAAGTATATTTTCTTGTACTTCTTTACCTCACTCATTATGTGCGAAGCATTAAAAACCGCAGCTTATATTCTCAATAGAGCACCTTCAAAAGTTATCGACAAAACCCCTTATGAGTTATGGACGAATAAGAAATCGTCCTTAAATCATCTTCATGTATGGGGGTGTCCAGCAGATGCTAGACCTTATAGGCCTAATGAGGACAAACTGGACCTTAATACTGTTAGTAGCTATTTTGTAGGGTATGCCGAGAGATCTAGGGGATATAAATTTTATGACCCGAAAAATAGAACATTTTTCGAGACTGACAATGTTAGGTTCCTTGAGGATGTTGAATTTAGTGGGAGAAATAGTAATGATTTTGAATTTGAAGAGTTAGAGGAACCACTCTTTATTACTCAAACTTTAGTTCCTGTTGAAAATCAAGTAATTGTACCTGAAATTCAACAAAGAACATACAATTTAAAATAATATAGAGACTCCCGTAAATAACGGACAACATGAAAATGTTGGACATAATGAAATTCAACAATCTCAAAATGAGGATGAACCGGTGCCCTTAAGGAGATCTACTAGAGAAAGAAGAAGTGTTATTTCGAATATTTATGATATGTATCTTGCGGAGAATTAGAACACCTTAGGTTTAGTGGGAGATGATCTAATCACCTTCCATGAAGCCATTAATAGTCCTAATTCTCATAAGTGGATCAATGCCATCAATGAGGAGTTAAAATCAATGAAAGACAATGACATTTGGGATCTTGTCCCATTACCTGAAGCTGTAAAACATATTGGTTATAAATTGATATTTAAAATCAAAAGTGATTAGCAAGGTAATATGGAAAGATATAAGGCACGTCTTGTTGCTAATGTATTTACTCAAAAGAAAGACATTGATTATAAAGAAATATTTTTTCCGATATTTTCTAAAACCTCTTTTATGATCATTATGGCATTAGTGGCACATTATGATCTTGAGCTTCATCAAATGGATGTTAAGACAGCTTTTCTCAATGACGACATTGAGGAAACTATCTATATGAAGAAACCAGAAATAGTGACTAATTCGGATCAAACTAGTCAACTGGTTTGTAAACTTAAGAAATTCATTTATGGGCTTAAGCAAGCATCTCGTCAATGGTACTTAAAATTTAACCAAGTTATTCTTTCATTTGGCTTTGAAATGAATCTTGATGAAGATTGTGTGTACCATAAGTTCAGTGGGAGTAGATTTATTATTTTGGTCTTATATGTGGATGATATTTGGATGATATTTTTCTTGCTAGTAATGATAAGGACCTTCTAAAAGAAACTAAGAAATTTCTCAAACAAATTTGAGATGAAAGATCTTGGTAAGGCATCTTTTGTATTAGGAATCCAAATTCATCGTGATCATTCACGAGGTATTTTGGAATTATCACAAAAGAGCTATATAGAGAAGGTATTACAAAGGTTTAGCATGGAAAATTGTAAACCACATGACACCCCTGTCTCTAAGGGAGATAAATTCAGTTTAAAGTAATGTCCTAAAATTAATTTTTGATCCAAGTATATGGAAAATATCCCTTATGCACCGGCAGTAGGAAGCTTAATGTATGCGCAAGTCTGTACTCGTACAGACCTTGTATTTATTATTGGGATGCTTGGTCAATACCAAAGCAATTCGGAAAGAAGAACATTAAGTCGCATCCAAAAGAATGATGAAGTACCTATAAAACATTAAACTACATGCTTATGTATATAAAATCGGATCATTTTGAGATCATTAAGTATTCCGATTATGTTTTAATGGATGCAAAGATTTCGAAAGACATCATATGGTTATGTCTCTTGTTAAAGAGAAATAAGTATAAAATGAACAAATAGATATACAACTTATAGGATCAAACTCCATGTTATTGGATCCATTTTGTAAAGCGTAATCTCTTTTGATGTTTCACGAGCATACTGCTCATATGGGTGAAACAATTTTTGATAATGCTTAATCAGTGGGAGTTTGTGTTGTTTTCTATTTCTTTGTGTTGTTTTATATTGATCTCATTTGGTTAAATAGGACTAGTTGGAGAATATATATATGCGTTCTTCATATATATTCATTAATATTCCATGCTACATATCTATACTTAATCTATGTCATTTAGTTGGATATATAAATGTGATTAATGTGGGTTTAGTTGCGAATCAATTACAACGACTGCCCCTTTAGTCCCTATACTTATAAGACTAATGGACGGGATTGTATTGGATGACAATAAACGTGCACATAAGGGTTGTCGTTCATATTATAAATGATTTAAGGAATTTATTTAGTAAAAGATACATATTAATATTAATTCAAGTGGGAGATTGTTAGAACATGGATTAATAATATGTGTTATTTAATTCCATATGTTATAATCATTTAATAATGTTAAAGTATAGACCAAATATGTAGAATTCCA
Organism: Adenophora triphylla var. japonica; assembly: GCA_022495995.1. Taxonomy (NCBI): domain Eukaryota; kingdom Viridiplantae; phylum Streptophyta; class Magnoliopsida; order Asterales; family Campanulaceae; genus Adenophora; species Adenophora triphylla. Next base: position 399,731 of record JAFEMH010000844.1, read on the forward strand.
TTAGGTGTAAGTACCATTAAATGATGGGCATAATGGTAACTTCACACCATCATCTTTATGAAAGGGTGTAGTCCCTAAATGAAGTGCCCCTTCTCTATCTATATAAAGGCTATCCATCAGCCATTTAGAGACACTTAACATCATTTACAATTCAGTCAAAATATTCTTCATTCATCTAAGAAGAACAAGTGTGGGCACTATCATTTAGAAGTACTATCTCCCTACTCTCTTCTTTCATTCAAGAACAAGATCAAAAACACAATCATGGATTCTTCAGGTACACACTTCCGTCTTCATCTTCCTCTCATTCTTAATCTAGTTGTGAGTCGGTTCATGGTTTGATGGATCATTATGTTCCAACAAATGAGTTATGAACGTGAATTCGTGTCCGGATAAGGTCCAATGAATTGAGATCAAAATATAACCCATACAAGTCTCAATTACGACAAAAAGAATGAAATTTCCTTACCTTTGCTCGTCATGCCTTCTCGTCATTCTCACTTTGTCGACCTAGATATAGAATAACGTATAATGACTGAGGCCCAACAGAATTGTATGCCGACGAGTCACAAATCTAATATCCTGAGCAAGGCATCCAACAATGTCGAGTAAGGCCTCCTCTGAAAACGAGGAGCTCCTCCTCGGTCTCCATATATAACAAGGAAATGGGCTTCCCTATCCTTACTCTCCACTTCACTGGCGTCAACCCAATTCGACCAAGCATGGTACGACGAAGAGCATGCCTCAGGCGCACGTGCAGATTGCTATTAACCAATCCTATTCAAATAATGACTGTGAAAAGTTATAATCCCCCTAGGATTATAATCTTATCTTACAAGCTTTCTTATCCAACAAGGACTGAACAGTTATAATCCCTCTAGGATTATAACCTCCTCACCTATGAATTCCTATTCAACAAGGATTGTATAATGATATGCCTATAAATACAAGCCATAATTCACATTATTTTGATAATCTATCTTTTGAATCTAAACTCTTGTCAATTGATTCCTCTCTCTAAAGACAAATTAATACTTACTCTCACGCCGGAGTGCATTCGTCGATGAAGCCCCCGCCTAGTTTACGTGTTTGTTCATCTTTTTCAGGCTATTCAATCTTTCAGGATACAACCTGCCGCTGAATTTGGGCTAGCCCGAACGTTTTTTGCATCATCAGTTTGGTTCCATTGCCTGGAAACGATTCGAAACACCCATTGAATAGCTTGAAAATTTCTGCTCTAAATCTCCTAGTCCTAATGGAAGACGGATGTACTGCTAGTATTACTCCTGAACATGATAACGTTCTTGAGGAAGAAACTCATGGCAACACAAGGACTGCTTTTTCTTTTCCTAATGGGGAACTGCCTCCTCCACCACCGCTGATTAATGGGTTGCCACCCCTATGAATGAATATACATTCTAGGGGACAGCCGGTAACAGACAAAGTGCAGATGAATCCACCTCATTGTTGGCGTCGAGGAAGGCCTGCCGGTAGCCAGATGACGAGGAATGTTGTCCAGGGGGGAACTAGGGTCCCTCCCCCACAGGTTGATCGCAGAACTCTAATGCATCAAAAAATGGAAACTTTGCAATGCATTTACGAAACGTAAAATGCCTTGCTTCAATTAGATCCTGAACATTCTCTGACGGAATTCATAAGGCCTACGAGGACTGGAAATTTTATTGGAGGGCAAACTCAGGTTGATAAGCGTGGTAGTCAGGTGATGTGTACGCTGCGGAATACAATAACAAGAATCGTCTAAACGAATCTCAAATGAGACTTCCAAAAGAAATCTCAGAAAACAAAGTTAAACTAGACTTTGATTAATAACCGAAAAGGGACAATAATTGCAAAGCAATAATTTGTTTATATAAAACTTGATGATTAAAACAATGAAGACTAACGTATTTATACTACTTACAATAAGGAAGAACCTATTTACAAATGTATGAAAAGATACAACATGAATCAGACATGTCCCTTCGATGAACAGGTGCGAACTCAACAGACACATCCCTTCCAGGAACCCCTCGGCCGAGTCACTGACTTCGCTCGGCCGAGCAACTGCCATGAATCCAATAGACACAACCCTTCCAGGAACCCCTCGGCCGAGTCACTGACTTCGCTCGGCCGAGCAACTGCCTTGACTCGACCGAGCAACTGCCTTGACTCGACCGAGCAACTGCCTTGACTCGACCGAGCACAGCTATTATCAAAACCCAAGCTTCTGCCTTCTTCTCCCTCGGCCGAGTCAATGAATCAGCTCGGCCGAGCACCATTGCTTTAGACTTGTGTGTCTTTTAAACACCACAATCTTCAAGTGCCATGCCATCCTGGTCCCCAAGTTGTTCTTCTTCAACACGATCTACATCATGCTCCCCTACTTTAAAAGAATTTGTCCCCGAATCCATGTCATTATAAAGAGGCTCATCCGGGTAAAAAGCAACTAAATCCGCCACATTAAAAGTTGGGGAGATATTCCACCCAGTTGGTAATTCTACCACATAAGCGTTGTCGTTGATTTTCTGAACAATCTTGCAAGGGCCAAGTTTCTTTTGATGTAGCTTGCTATATGTTCCTTAAGGGAATCTCTCTTTGCGTAGATGGACCATCACCATGTCACCTACATCGAAGACCTTCAAACGACGTCGCTTGTCTGCATGTTCTTTGTACTTTGCATTTGACTCCGTAATATTTCTTCTTACTTCTGTTTGAACTGCCTCGATCATTTCTGCCATATGATCAGCAACAACACTATATCCTGGAACCTTTGGTAAAGGAATCAAATAAAGAGTATACGTAGGAGGCTTTTGATAAACTATCTCAAAAGGTGACTTTTTCGTAGTACGATTTACCATGTTGCTGAAAGCAAACTCAGCTGTGGCCAATGCTAAATCCCACTTTTTAGGAAAATCCCCACACAGACAACGAATCATTGAACCCAACGTCCGATTCACCACCTCTATTTGACCATCTCTGAGGGTGAAATGAACTACTATATTGTAAGAAAGTCTGAAATATATGCCAAAGAGTATGCCAAAAGTGACTCAGAAATTTTGTATCTCGATCTGATGTGATTGACTTAGGCACCCCATGTAGGCGAACCACCTCCCTGAAGAATAAACCCGCTATATGTGCAGCATCCGATATTTTTCGACAAGGAATGAAGTGAGCCATCTTAGAAAAACGGTCAACCACCACAAAACCGAATCATTACCTCTCTCGTGTTCTAGGTAGCCCCAAAACAAAATCCATAGAAATGTCTTCCCACGGACCATCCTAATGTAAAGGAGAATATAATCCCGTATTCTGGGACTGTCCTTTATTGCGTTGACAAATCATACATTTTTGAACAAAAGTGTGCGTATCTTTGCGAAGTTGTGGCAAAAAATACTTCCGGGCAACAAGTTCAACTGTTTTGTCCCGACCAAGGTGACCATCCTTATGTAACTCCGCAATAAGGCTTTCGCGAATGGAACCGTGAGGGATGCACAACTTGTCACGATAAAATAAAAACTCATCCTGCAATAAATATAAGCCAACCAGACCTCCATCTCTACACTTAGCCCATATCTCTACAAAATCAACATCTGTCGCATACAAACTCTTCAAACAATCAAATCCCACTACCGACGTATGCATAGTTGTCAATAAACTAGCCCGGCGACTTAAAGCATCCGCCACTTTATTAAGCTGTCCACTTTTGTGTTGAATGACAAAAGTAAACTGCTGTAAATAGGATACCCAACGTGCATGCATGCGAGTAAGAGTTGTCTTACCATTCAAGTATTTCAAGGCTTCATGATCCGTATGGAGAACGAATTCACGATGCAGCAAATATTGTTCCCAGTGTTTAATAGTCTGTACAACCGCATAGAACTCAAGTTCATACGTAGTCCACTTTCGCTTTGACTCCAATTTTTGACTCATAAAAGCAATCGGCCTCTTCCTTTGCATCAAAACAGCCCCAATGCCAACCACCGAAGCATCCGTTTCCAACTCGAATGGTATGGAAAAATCAGGTAACACAAGGAGCGGAGCATTAGTCAATTTGTCTTTAATCAACACAAAACTTGCTGCGGCTTCATCACCCCAAGAAAATCTTCCTTTCTTCCTACAATCAGTAATAGGGGCCATAATAGTGCTAAAATTTCGTATGAAACGCCGGTAAAAAGTAGCAAGCCCATGAAAACTTTGCACTTCACTAACTGTCTTGGGAGTTGGCCATTCACGAATAGCACAGACCTTTTCCTCATCCACCTGAATGCCATCCGCTGAAACAATGTATCCCAAAAACAACAATTTATCCAACATAAAACTGCACTTCTTTAAATTAACATACAACTCGTTTGCCCGTAATTCTTTTAAAACACTTTGCACATGTCCGATATGCTCCTCCTCAGTTTTGCTATAAATCAAAATATCATCAAAATACACCACAAGAAATTTCCCATTAAACTGCTTGAGAACTTGGTGCATTAGACGCATAAATGTACTCAGTGCATTGGACAAACCGAATGGCATTACTAACCACTCATATAACCCTTCCTTAGTTTTGAAAGCTGTTTTCCATTCATCGCCTTGTCGAATCCGAACTTGATGGTACCCGCTCTTTAAATCAATCTTGGAAAATACTTTGGAACCCCGAAGCATATCCAACATATCATCCAACCGAGGAATAGGGAATCTATACTTGACTGTAATTTTGTTGATTGCTCTACTATCAATGCACATGCGCCATGTACCATCTTTCTTAGGCACAAGTAAAGCTGGGACTGCACATGGACTTAAACTCTCCTGTATATACCCCTTTTTCAACAGCTCTTCTACCTGTTCTTTGAGGATCTCATGCTCAGCAGGACTCATTCGATAATGAGAGAGATTAGGCAACGAAGCACCGGGTGCAAAATCAATGTTATGCTGAATATCTCGCAAGGGTGGCAACCCCGGAGGGAGATCATCAGGCATAATATCACGAAACTCATCCAAAACTGACTTTAATGATCTTGGAACCAAACTAACTTGTCCCAAATTTTCTTTCTGCACAATAGCATATATAACAGGTGCATCTGCTATATCTTCAATAAACTCGTGAGCCGTACACAAAGAAATAATAGGTTTAAATTTCTTATTACCACGAGAACTCGTATCAAGTGTTGAACGTAATTGAAAACGAAACCCATCCTTTGTGAAAAGCAAAGTATTTTCTCTCCCATTATATATCACATTTACGTCATACTGCCACGGTCTACCCAATAATACATGACATGCATTCATATCAACAATATCGCATAAAATTTCATCCTTGTAACTCCCTATAGAAAAAGGAATAGTGCACTGTTCGTGTACCTTTATATTGCTGCCAGAATTAATCCAACCAACTGTGTAAGGGGACGGGTGCTTGTGAATCTTCAACTGCAAAGAATCCACGAAACTACGAGCCACCAAATTCTCACTACTACCACTATCCACAATAACTGTTGCATCAACATTACTAACCTTCCCCTTTGTTCGAAAGATATTGTGTCGTTCCGGATCATCATCATCACAAGGGGTTGTCAATAAAAGCCATCGAACCACCAAAGACTCATGGTTATTTGGCTCTTCCATCTCCTCATCTCATAGGGCATTGACTAGCCATGTGCCCTTGTTGTAAACACCGAAAACACTTATCACTAAAAAATTTAGCGTAAGGGTTCTGATTTTGTTGACCACGATTAGTCGTGTTGGTGTTACGCCTAACCGGGGGATTCTGAACATCAGTGTGGGCCAACTGCTTCCCTTCATTTCTACCTGTTTCCACACCTTGTGTTTTCTCTGAACCCGTCACCGTACTAGACTCGGTCACTTGATTCTTAGAACTCAAAGAAGGTGCTATAGAAAAATTTCTGTATGACTGCTGCTTCTCGATCTTCTTAGCACGAGTAATAACTTCACTCACAAACCGGTTTGTAAACAACTCTACCTGATTCTTAATGCCGACCCGAAGACCACTAATGAATCTTGCAACTTCTTGCGCCTCTGTTTCATCCAAATCTGCTCGTGCTGATTGGGCATGAAAATCGTGGGCATAGTTGTAAGTACCCAAATCCGGATCGTCCAAATCCGTCAGAAAGTTAACCGAAATCCGTTAACTGGCCCGCTCCAGGTTAACCGGAACTCGTTAAACTCCCCGTTGCCATGCCAACAAGACGTCCCGGGACTGCCCCATGCATCCCGACGTCAAACCGTACTTAACACGTGTCATCTCACGTAAAAGTATGACTTTCCCTGAAAAACGCATTTTCCGGCACTTTCCGGGGGCATTTCGGACATTTTCCGGACTGTTATTTTAAAAAACGGACAAAATCAGGACCGGGGGACAAAATCCCACATGGCTGGTGACTCAGAGGGACACTTGGCACGCATGCCACCTCCCTCTAGTCACCCTTCAATCAAATTCAAATGGAAAAGACTAAAATACCCCGTATACAAGCCAAAGTCCTACTGACTCCCCGTGGACTTTTCCGAAATTGCCAGCAAGTCCCCCGATTTCAAAAATACCCAAAACCCCCTCGGATTCGGGCCTCAAGTCCGTCCTGACTCCTACCGCAATTTTCACCCTATAAATAGAAGTTGCTGTCAAAGGCAAAAAAGGAGGATTTTTAACACCAAAAATTCACTACCTCACGGCCCTAAGCAGTTTTCACCCCTTTCGAGCTCCCGTTTCGTCTCGATTCGCGTGAAACATTCGTATTTTGATCAAATACGCACCTTACTACTTCGAAACAACCTTTTGAATCACTTTCCGTGTCCCGTACACACCTCCCGAGCCAAAGGAGTCACCCTAGCCATAGGTATAACTCCTCTCTCTAAATCTCTCGTCCGTCTCGCTTTACGCGCCGGCCGCTACAACCGTTTCGAACGTCGTTATCAAAATGTAGACGCCTCCGTCTAACGGGGTCCGATACGTTTTAGCCCTCGATCCTCTTCTCTTTCCGTAAGAGAAGTAATCACGGTTAAAACGGCGTTCCGACCCCGTCCGTTTACTTTTATTGTCATTTACCAATTCCGGATCGATCGATCCGTCGTCGATCGTCATTTTAATTCCTCGTCACATTTACAAATCCGAGCCGCTGGCCTCGTTGATCGTCATTTACGAATCCGCATCGTTGATTCCGTTGATACCGCACTTTAAATACTGTCATTTACAAAGTCCGACCCGTTTGGATCGTGATAGTATTTACTTTTCAAAGTCCGAGTCGCAACCCGATTCGTTGATCGCATATCATTTAATACGCATTTTTCCCGTAAAAATCGTTAACAATGTAATGCCCGGTTCAAAACCGGAGTTCGTCCGTCGAACTCTCTTTCAAAACGCGCGAAATGACGTTCGGCCTCCGAATGCTCATCTTCAAACTAAAAGCCGCCATTTGACATTCAAAATCATTTAATACGCATTTTTCCCGTAAAAATCGTTAACAATGACTCGCACGGTTCAAAATCGACGTTTGCCACGCAAACGCTCATTTCAAACTCAAAATCGACGCCGCCACGCAAACGCCATTTCAAACTCAAAATCGACGTTTGCCACGCAAATGCTCATTTCAAACTCAAAATCGACGTTTGCCACGCAAACGCTCATTTCAAACTCAAAATCGACGTTTGCCACGCAAACGCTCATTTCAAACTCAAAATCGACGTTTGTCATTCAAACGCTCGTCTTTTCAAACAAAGTCACCTAATCAACATTTGTCATTCAAACCAAGATTAAGCTTGTCATTCAAGCCCCCATTTCAAAAGACACACACACACACACACGATTTCGAGAAAGGTAGAAAGACTCGTCATGCGAGGCGTTTCGAGACGATCTCGTAATACTCTACCCGAAACGTAACTTGACCTCCGAACCTAACAATCTCTGGTACAAAAAGCTTTTTACTCGTTTTTGCTGCCAATAAAAATGATCCCCGTTTTCAAAGCCTTTTCCTAAGTTTTTGCTACCAATAAAAACGACACCTTTTCACAATAGCCGTTTCTCAACGTTTGGGCTCAAAATACAAAACCGCGTGGCGACTCCTCATTTTTCCTTCCCATGAAGCGAGGTCTCGTACACCAACCCTCCGCGAAAGACAAGCCAGCCTTTTTCCGCGCCGCGCGAAAAGATCGGGTAATTTCAGTTGGCCACTCATATTTGGGGACAAAGATACTTTTTCAAAACTACCATTGTTTTCAAAGCCTTCCGTGGGTCAAACTTTCGTTTACCCTTCCTCGTTTCCGTGTGTGTGTTCCTTTAAACCTCGAACGGTTTTTGTTTCAAAAGGCATTACATTGTCAACTTTTCAAAATCTTACCATGTTTGTGCATCCCCATTCATGTTTGATTTTCATGTCAGTCTTTTGAACTGCGCATCATAAATCCTTTAAGACACATTCTCGAAAAAATCTCTGTTTACTCGCGTAAAAAAAAGGAATTTTAGTGACCGCACACTACGCGCACTTGCCGCCTCGAAACACCGCACTTCACGTGCACTTGCCGCCTCGGTACACCGCACACTACAACCCCTAACCCGGATGGCCTTATCGCTGCACTCCGATTGGTCTCGCGTATGCCTTTCGGGCGCACGGGTCGTCCCAAACATCCCATCCTAGCCCGTGTAAGCCATGCACTCCTTTGTGTCACACTTTGTCCAAGACCCCGGCTGGTTTTTGGCTTAGCTCGTGTCATAAAGCCTAAGTGTATATTTTTCACGCGGCCTCGCTCCGAGTCAAGCTCGAGAGTTTGAGACCAAAGGTCGTTCCCGACCCGAAGTCTTGAGCTTTTCACTTTGACTTTGACGCGGAGCTCGCCGAAAAAATATACCCGAAGGTTCAATGTGACGCCGTGTCACCAAACCTCGCCGTATGTATCGTACCGACCACAACTTGGCCAACGCTAAAAGCTAAGGTCTCTCGCACAAGCGAGTCAGAGAGGTCATGCCCAAATTTTGGCACGATCCCCGCCTTAACTTAAGGACGTTGACTTCGATCGTGGCCCGTACGTCACACACGTCGAAAGTTTGCGTGATCGCCTAGCCTTAAGTTCACTTTTTCCTTTGTCGGTGGAACTCGCTTGCCTTATCGCACCTCGCCGGGATAGTCCGTCCCGAGAAAGATGATCTACAATGGAAACGAGGGCTTATAAGCGTAGTGACGAGATCCACCGATTAGAGCTCTAGGATTAGTTGCGAAAAAGAAGACCCGCTCTTTTCCAACCGATTAGACTCGAGAAAACGCGCTTTAAGTAAACATTAATCGGTAATCGCACATTGCACAAGCCCGAAACCTTGAGCCAAATCTCCTTTTCCGAAGCCTAAACCCTTCCTTTCGTTCCCGTAGCGAGCGTAGTGGTTCGATTTCCGGCCGCCGCCTTGCCAGATCACCGTAACGGCAACAGCGTGACAGCTTCTTCGGTTCCCTCAGCCCTCACTCAATTTCCGACATGTCTAGCTCACCGAGAAATCGTGACGGGGAAGGACCCCGCCACCGCTAATGTATATGACATTGGAAGAAGCCATCCGGGCTTGTGAGGTTCACAAGAGGCGTAAAGAAGATCGCCAGAATTTCGTGGTATAGCCTTTTCCGAATGAGCGTGGTATAGCAACCTATCCCCGCCGACGGTACTTTTGTCCTGGTCGAGGATGACGATTCCCCAAAACCAGTTCACCAAACCTTCAATCGGGTTCCTCCCCACCAACTTACTGGATGCCTTCCAACCAAGGAAACAAATGACCTAGGCTCCATGTTGCCACCTCTCGTGGCAACCCCGCCATTTTTGGTCACCCAAGGCTACTCCTATCACTCAATACCACCAGTGACCGCCTGACCATCTCAGATGCCAATATTCTCAATAACCTCCCGGGTTTGTCCTGCTGCTTATACACGAATCCCTAAACACCTGGACAAACCCCGATACAGCCGTAAAAGGCCCCGTATATTCTCATATACCAAGCCTTCCACCTCCAATCACTACCGCCACGTGGTAGCACCCGCGCCGAGCCTCACAACCACCACTGACCCAACCTTAGCCCGGATGGTCGAGCAAATGAAAGACCCGAAAGCCACCATGAGCACCAAAGCAGAAACGCTCAAATCCACGTATCCGGAATGGTCACGCCTCTCCCCGCCAAGTTCGAATGCCGAGATGGACCGATTCGACGGAACCGAATGTCCTCAAACGCACGTCGACACCTACGTTCTCGGCATGAGAGCAAAAGGAGCAACCCTCCAAGAAATGGCCGACCACTTCCAAAGATACGCTTAAAAGCTCGGCGTTACGATGGTTTCGAGGGTCAAGCTCGCGGATCACCACACTCGGAACAGACGCAACATCTTCCCGGAACGGTACATGATCCAACTTAGAGTGGGAAACAAGTCGCGAGGACTTAATCACCACCGAGCAGTAAAGCGGATGAAAGTGTTGGGGAATTCTACAAGAGATGGAGCCGGAAACTCTCCGAGATCATGGAGCCACTCTCCAAAGACGAATGGATGCGGATCTTCAAGTCCCGCTTAAGACCGTCCATCGAACTCTCATCGGGCCACAATTTCTTCCTGCATCTCCGGCCATGGTCAACGCCGCTCACAGCTCGAGAAGGATCTCAAGGAAAAGTTGGCTGCTAATGCACAAATGCATGATACCGCTCGCCACCGTATTCAATCCCGCACCGGCCCCTGGCAAAGGGAAAGATACGCTCACAACTACGTCCATCGTGGACAACAATGGTAATGAAACCTGGGCCCCACAAAGCAACAATTCTACTCGAAGCGTGCCGTACACTTCGACAAGTTGGACATGCCACCGAGCAAGATGCCGGGAAGGGTTAATCAAGGAGGGTCTCCTTAAGCCCGTTGCCAATTACAAACCCAAAATTCCCGTAGCCAATGCGGACAAGAGCAAATATCGCGCCTTCCATCGCATCACGGCCATACCACCGACAACCTGTTTGGGGTTACGATACGAAATCCGTAACTTGATAGAAGAAGGCAAGTTAGAGCGCCCCGTGGGCCCAATACAGGGAACCCTTTTCCGAACAATAACAACATGGAATTCCATTGAGTGGGTGCCCAAGAAGAGTGCCACGAACCTATCTCCGCCTCTTTCACTGGGATCCTCCTCTAATGTTCACATCGCCTACGATGTTTGCGATCGCCCGCCTCGCCCGGAGTACGAGTCCCGAGAAACCGTCCGAGCAATCCTCCGAGAAAACAAAAGAAGAAATCCTCTCAACAAAGAATCGAGAGAAAGATACGAAGCCGGGGATACCAGTAGGTACACTTGGAGAACCTTCCGGAGGTTCGACTACTACGCACCGTACTCCAGCCAGCCCTCTTTGCCTCCAGCCATGCAAACTTTAGAGCAAACAGGTGGGAAAGCCCAGAAAAGTCCCAACGAACCGTAATTCGACCCTGACACCGGAATACCTCGATCTTGGTAATCTTATCACGCCGTAAGCCTAACCCTCCGCGGGATCGCCTAAGATTCAATTTGTCCAGCTTCCGAGCTCGGACCGGTAAAGGAAGATCAAGGTCGCCTTAGCAATCGCACTCGATCAATGTCTAACTAAGGGCGACAACCGCCACAAGCAACCTCAACACACTCCCGAGGTTCCAAAGAAAGGCTTTACCTCGCAAGAGGAAGACAGAAACGGATGGCTGGATGACTCTCCTTCTACGGATAGAGACGAGATCTACGACTCCCGCTTTTGTATGGCAAGATGATCACGTGCGTGATTGAAGACCTACCGAGAGATGCCTCGGGGCACAACGAAGCTCTATACATCACTCTCAAACTCAACACCATATCACTCCCCGGAGTATTGGTAGATAACGGGTCGCCCGTTAATGTTCTCCCTCTCGGATGATGCGAGCTCTCCGCATCAATGAAAGCTATCCGATTCCGCGCCGGACTATCAAGGCCTACGACAACTCGTCTCGTCCCATCCTGGGACGGTGACTCGAACTTTGGTTCGAAACCCAAATGGTGCCAAAGAAATTCCACGTGATGGACATCCCATCCGAGTTCACGACTCTTTTGGGACGCCCTTCGCTACACCACATGAAAGCCATAGCTTCCACTCTCCATCGCGTGTTAAGTTCATTAACCGTACAGGAGATCTCGAAGTCATCCGAGGGGATAGTTTCCTCATAGGAAACGGCCGAGATAGTATGCCAAGCGTGTCCGCACTCGTGCACCAGGGTTACCTCCTTCGAATCAACCGAGGGACTACCGGGCAAATCTCATCGTAATCCTCGTAGTCCGAGATGCTAACTATGTAAACGTACTCGAGCAAAGTGCACTCAAGAGCAACCGATACATCAAGTTCAACTGTCGTTTCCAACATTTGGAGGCAGATTGGAAGGAAACGCCGAATATCGCCATGATACGGGCACATAAACCCCAGTCTCCAATCGAGAGATTCGTCGGCATTCTCCAAACAAACTCTCGGCCCCTCCAGCGAAGAGATATTTGTGATAAAGGTCAACAAGCACCGTCATTCTCGTTTTGAATGCATGGAAGTTGTATGGGACGTCCTCCACGAGGAACTACCCGTCGGCACCCCTCTTCTCCAACGAAGAGCACGATGTTTTCCTAGCCGCTCCAACAACGCAACCGGACGCAATACGCCCCTACGCTTGATTGAACCGTCGATGATGACGATGAATCCGACTCTCCGTAGTCGAGGACGCCGAGCACTGCGCGGCACCCTCGCATTCACATGCTCGCTTTGAGGACTAACTCCTTCCGATCGTGTCACCTACGACTCAAGGCTCCAATACTCATGGAAATTGTCAAGCTCAACGTCCAAGCATGCAGCTATCCGACAATTGGAAGCACGTGGTTCACACGACGAAGAATCCTCTCCGATCAAGTGATCGACAACGACTTCTGTCAACATCATCTATTCCGTATATCCCGATGATACCAAGGATCCGGTCCTGTTATCGTCGATTCTCGCAATACCAAGGTCACCCTCGACGATCGCCCGCTCATGGTAAACGAGGCTGCGAAGCGAGCTCGTAGCTCATCACTACTTCGAGTACCCGCACCAGCTGCAACCGGCCCGTGCCGTCGGTCCAAGCTTATACCCTCAGCGCCGCTGAAGGCAGTGGCAACAATGAAAGGAGACCAAGCTCCTCCTCACCTGCTACGAAGTCGATCAACCTCGGGAACGCTTCCGCAGCCACCCCGAAAACATCTATGAAAATATTCCCCGCAAGGCGTAGTCGCCTTCCGACATAGGAAATGACCACCTCAAAGATCAACATGCTTCGATTCGATGCTGCTCCCAGCCGTCACGGCCCGATTCGAGACATCCCGCTAATCATTGCTAGCTTTGATAGACTTGGCGATCGAGCGAGATCACGAGACCGTCAACATTGCGAGAATTCAATACCCCCGTGGGTCAATCGCGAGATATGGGCAAACTTCTTGGTAACCGAGATCAAGGAAGGCCGCATGGAATGTCCCGGTCCGACTTCCTTCGTCAACGTAATCCATGTTCCGCCATTCGGCGATTTAAATGTAATCACGGTTCCGGACACTAGCCGACGATGCGCACCTACGGAGGCCGCTTAGGTCTCGCGAGGAAAGCCCTCATGGAATCTAGCCGCTCAAGAAAGTCGTCTTTGGGACGAAGACCAAGCTCGAAAGACCTACAGGACCCAAGCCCTTAAAGTGTCACAGGCAGGTTTAAAGCTAGAGGCCGCTCTAGACCCGGTTCGACCTCAAGAGTTTTGCCCATGGCAACTTCCCGACTACCGTACGTTTCTCATCCAACCCCTTTGCCAACCAAGGGTGGTCAACGGTCCCAGATGACCTAGGAGATGGAACGACACGGCGGAAACGAATCCCGCCGCTTACCTTCCCGAGGAAAGCAAGTTCTCTGGTGAAAGCGACGATGAAGACGATGAAACCATTCTCTTCCAAGCGGGCGTAATGAAGTCAACAAAACCGGACTCCCAAGGGTCCCGGGAGGATGGGAACGGATCATTACCGCACTCAAATTGAAAGGCCAACTCGGGAGGAAGGTCTATTTAAAAACGAGGAGGAGGATGGAAATTCGTCTCGGCAGCTACTCGGGGGAAATTCCACGATCTACGAAGCCTTCATTTACGAAACGATCAGCGGGACGACAACCGGTCGCGTGGGCGGATGTTCGGGAAGCCGTGTACTCACCTTCCGACATACCCGCCACTCGAGAATAAAGCAAAGAAGAAAACTCTCCCCAATGGAGGTTTTACCTAGATTGCCGCACGCAGCTCAAAGAAGCACCGGCTATTCTCACATGGGAAGAAACGCAGCATTAACTCTCGACGCAGCTCCGCCGCAAGAAGGTTGATCTCGGGCCCGCAGGGTGGAGGAAAACTAGCCAACCACGAGTATCGCGGACCCTAACTCCTTATCGCCTGAGTATGCTGTGAAGAAGCGAAAGGAACGCGATATACCGTGAAGAGATCAAGGAGACCGTTCGCTTGAGCCGAGAACTTCCAACGGCCTCCCCGGAGGGTCGGCCAACGCACGCTCGATTCGGGCAATCAGCACATTTGTGCATCGACATTCGAACAGGCTACGTCAAATCCGTAGGCTACACTCCCCCGGCGAGGCACTGAAGCCGGTATCTCCAGGGGGCCCAGAATCCGTCGAGTGCCCCGAAGCTCCCGGAATTCATCCACAATCAATGAGTTGAGGAAAGACGCATGGCCCTATGCTACGAGGAATCCTCCTCTAACTATGGCTCAACTCGTAGCGGCACTGCTCGTAAGGGACCAAACCTCGATGTCGGCCGTTCTAACCCGATCGGGTCAAATCCATGCATTACCACCTAAGGCCACCAAAAGCCGACGGGCGAGTGCAATCCGGCCGGCCCGCAGACGCAAGTTCCTTGAAAGAGGACCCGATCCTCACTCGGCTCAAGCGAGACTCGGCGAACATTTCCCTTTGGTCTCTCGCCACCTCCTCTTATCCTCACAAGCTCAAGCTAGAGGAAAGTACGGCCGTACCATGGTCCCAGTGGCCTTGCAACCCCCATGAAGTCATTCGAGATGATTGGTAACATCCACTATGGAAACATTATATCACCTTCACGGATTTTGGACCTTCCAAAATTTGGGGCCGATCACAATGAGCCGCTTTACATCACAAACCCAGTGACGAGCCGTCTTCCTCGCGTGTTGGTAGACGGAGGTTCCGGAATGAATGTCTTGCCCGCCAAGATGATGGACCCGTTTGACATCAAGCCCACGCATCTTAAGCCTTCGGCCCACACTGTCAAGGCCTATGACTCTACTTCCCGTACGAGCTTCTGGTTGCTACTCTTAACATCCGGTTTCGGCAGCGGGCGATCCCCACCGAATTCCAAGTGTTGGACATTCCAATCACTTTCACAGCCATCCGGGCGTCCTCGGCCGCATCAAATCAATGGCGTGGCATCCACCCTTCATCGGTGCCTCAAGTTCATGCAAGGCAACGAGGCTAACCACGTCTACGGCGACGACGGCGTCACCACCGAGGGGACCGGCACCTACGACATTCCGGTGTTAGAAATCAAGCATAATGATGACATGCCATTAATCGGATTCACTCGAGACCTCCAAGATCCAAATATGCAACGTGGACCTTCCACTTTATCTCACGATCAGATTCCTCCCGCCATGAGGATGATGAAACTCATGAACTTCATCCCAGGGGCCCAGGGCTCGGCAAGAGGCTGCAAGGCCAACACCAATTTATTGAAGTCAATGTCCACACTACGGTCCAGGGCTTCGCTACGTGCCAACACCGGTGACATCAAGGAAGACAAAAGGCTCGCCCGCACCAAGGCAAAGCGGCCTCACAAAAGGGGAACCTCCGACGGCACACCCGACCTCCGACCTTACAGCTTTGACCTCGCTCATTACTTCACCAAGGGAACCGACAAGCGAATCGAGGGGACCGACAAGGGAACCGACAGCAGAACCGAGGGGACCGACATGAACCGACAGCGGAACTGAGGGGACCGACAGTGGAACCGATGAAGATGAGAAAGAAGCGGGGATAGTCAACACCAAGACTACGTAAAAATGGAACAAATAGCACGGGACCTCAAGCGTTTCGTAGGACTCAAAGCTAATCCGATAAGGGGAGCGTTCCTCGACATCACAAGCTCTACCCGGACCAACCGCCACCACAGTCCAAAGATGAGTACACATTCAAGGGAATCCCGAGACTTGGAGGAGCAACTCGAGGTACTCTCCATGGGAAACAAGTTGTTCGGATCAGCCAGAGGCCACATTCGAGACAAGAAATCCAAAGCGAAGGAACCGTAATTCATAGAAGACGCTCTCGGTGGACCAAATCTACGCAGTCCTGTTTGAAGAAGTCATGGAGTTGCCCAACTTGATCGACCGGGGCTCCGACAACAAAGCATGATCGCCATGATAGGGACAAAGCAGAGCCAAGCCTCTCGATCCCCGCACCCTCCTCAAGCATCCAGAATGCCACCGAAGAATTGGGTAACTTTCACCGACCAAGGGCAAGCCAGCGGGAATTGGAAGACAAGCTGGGCCCGCACCCACATCTCCCTAAACCCGGTCTCAAACCCTTTGAGTCGCCTTGTCGAGTCCAGCCCTGCGAGTCATCCAACGGCCTTACGCCAGGAGGACTATAATGTTGTAGCCAATCATGTATTCCCGTTCTTGTGTAATGAAAAGTCTCGACCTTTCTGAGTATCCTCTCATTGCCACTTTAACAACCGATAAGTTAACAAACAACTTAAAAAGACGTTAATAATTCAATTGATAAAGAAGCACACATTAAACGAACAATACATTAAAGAAGTTCTCGAGCGTGTAGTTGACCAAGAGGACAACCGGGCCCAAGCCGCCGAAGAGGTTATGACCAAAGTGAACGGGGTCGGTGCGAGAGCCTAAAGAGACACAAGTGGGCGGTTTCTTCGCCGATGCGAAAAGGAAGCCCCGATAAGCCTCCTCCGGGAGTATGTTGACGTGTTCGCACGGTCATATCAGACATGCCAGGACTCGATCCCTCAATCGTGGAGCATCAAATTCCCCGGATCCCGAATCCAAGCCTGTCAAATGTAAGCCGCGCAAGATCAAGCCAGAGTGGTCCTTGCAAGTTAAAGACGAAATTGAGAAAATGCTCCGAGTTGGTTTCATCGTAGTGATTGAGTACCCGACTTGGCTCTCCAACATCGTGACGGTCACCAAGGCCAATGGAAAGGTCGGATGCCGTGTGGATTTTCGGGATCTCAACAAGGCCAGCCCTAAGGATGATTTCCCATTGCCTAACATCGACATGCCGAGTCGACACCACGGCAAATTTCGAAGTAAAGTCCTTCGTGGACGGAGTTTGCTGGATACAACCGACATCAAGATGTCCGAGGAGGATCGTGCCAAGATCGCCTTCACCACTCCACTGGGACATACTGTTGCACTGGTCATGCTGATTCGCCCTAAAAGAACGCCGGGGCTACTTACTGCGGCTCGCAACAAATGCCCTTTTCCATGACATGATTCACAAAGAAATCGAAGTATATGTCGACGACATGATCATCCACTCCAAGGGATCGGACATGCAAAGACATGACAGATCCGAGGAAGTTCTTCAACGTACTCAAAACACTCCATGAGGTTGAACCCGTAAAGTGCACCTTCGGCGTCAAGCGCGGCAAGGTACCGGGGTACATGGTTACGAAAGAGTATCGAAGCCGATCCCGGGAAAATCAAGGCCATCATCGACATGAAGCCGCCTCAAACCCCGACAAGTGAAAAGCTTCATGGGAAGACTTCGCACATCGGCCGCTTCATCAACCAGCTGACATCTCTCTCGCGAGCCCATGTTCAAACCGATGAAAAAGAATGCCGACATCAAATGGGACTCCGAGTGCCAAACAACTTTTGAGAAAATCAAGACCTACTTGGTTAATCCCCCAATTACGTGCCCGCCACACGAAGACAAGCCACTACTCCCGTATCTCGACAAGAATGTACACGTCAATCGGAGCAATGCCGGCACAAGAACGTAAAGATTCCAAGGTTGAGCATGCAATCTACTTCGTAAGCCGTAAGCTTCAAGGAAGTGAACTCGCCTACTCAAAGATCGAGAAAACTTGTACCGCCTTGGTATGGGTAGTCGGGAAACCGAAACACTACATGCGGCCGCATTCGGTGCTCCTGGTCTCCAAAGTGGACCCCGTCCGATATCTCTTTGACAAGCCATCCTCACAATGCGGCTAGCCAAGTGGTCATTCTTCCCGGCCGAGTTCGACATCAAGTACATGGTCAAAATCAACAAAGGGCGTAGTAATGGCAGATCGGCTTGCCGACTTCCCGAGCAAGGAACCTAAGGGTCCCGATCCACAATTTCCTGACGACGGAATCTTTTCACTTGACAGCCGCAAACCGCCGGCAACTCTTCTTCGATGGGGCAGCCAACAAGAAGGGGAATGGCATTGGAATGCTCCTTGTCGATCCCAAGGACGAGCATACTCCCATAGCCATCAAGTCAATTTTGAAGCAACCAACAATGCAGCCAGGAATATGAAGCTCGTGCAAAGCAGTTTGGAAGCCGCCCTCGAGCGCAACATCTCGTGAGCCGGATGTATATGGAGACTCGCATTGATCATCAATCAAGTATCCAACAAATGGAAGACGGTAGACTCTCGGCCTTCGAAATACCACGCGTACATACGGAGGAGCTCATTGCTCGGCTCAAGGACATCTCTTTTCACTATTTGCCAAGAGACGAGAACCGCTCGCAGACGCCCGGCAACCCTCGCCTCTTCTTGTCGAAATTCCCGAGGGAAAGCAAGAAACCCCTCGTAATAGGCAGCACGGGAAACACCCGCCTATTGCCGTGAGATCGAAAAGAAAAAGAAACGATCGACGAGCCCCGGTACAATCAAATTTACCAAGCACCTCCAAAGCGGAGAAGCTTCCTTCACAAATGAAGATGGAAAATACAAAGAAGGGATCAAAGCCAAAAACATGATGGCATTAAAACGCCCGGCATCCCATTTCGTCATTCTGGGGGTATGTTGTACAAGAAGCGCCACCAAGGGCCACTCCTTCTGTAAACAAAGAAAAAGCCAACGAGCTAATGAACGAAGTTCACAACGGAACCCGCGGTCCGCACATGAACGCCCGAGCATTGACACAGATCATTCTCCGTATGGGATACTATTGGATATCAATGGAAACAGAGGCGCATCCAGCTTCGTCCGAAGCCGCGACAAATGTCAACGGTTTTCCAACCTCAATCACATCCCTCCTCACGAACTTCTACCGCATGACTACGCCATGGGCCTTTCGCCACATGGGAATCGACGTCATCGGCAAGATCACTCCTCCAGGAGCAATGGTCACGAGTTCATTTTAGTCGCAGTCGACTACTTCACCAAATGGGTAGAAGCCAGATCATACAAGGTACTGAATTCTAGGAAGGTGGCCGGGTTCATCCGAGAGAACATCATGTGCCGATACGGAGTGCCCAATGAGATCATCTCCGACAATGGGACTCATTTCAAAGGAAATTGTGAACAACTACTGACCGAATTCAGATTCACACGTCACAAGTCTTCTCCTTACAGACCACAAACCAATGGTGCAAGAGAGGCACCAACAAGACTCTCGCCATGATAATCGTAAAGATGACCACCGCAGGTCGGACCGGCCCGAAAGCTACATCCTAGCCCTCTCGGGATACCGAACATCGCCGTAACCGCCACAGGGGAGACTCCGTTCGCACTTACCTACGGAATGGAAGCAATGTTTCCCGTGGAATTGGAAATTCCATCCCTCCGAGTCCTCTTGGAAAACGGGGTCAATGAAGTCGAATGGCTACAGAGCCGTCACGACGAACTTGCTCTACTCGATGAGCGCAGATTGAAAGCCATGGAACACACTCGAGCCTACCAGAGCAGAATGGCACGAGCATTCGACAAGAAAGTCAAGATCCGAGACATCAGAGAAGGCGACTTGGTGCTAAAGGAAAAGCCTCCTACGCAGACCAATCCCCTCGGAAAGTGGGAGCCTACCTGGATAGGACCGTTTGTGGTACAAAGAATCTTCTCCGGAGGAGCCATGAAACTAGCAGATTTGGACGGAAACCCTTTCATTAACCCCGTGAACGGAAGCAAGCTCCGCAGATACTTCGTTTGAGGAAGAGCACGAGTCAACTCACCTTCCCCATACACCGTCCCCCTCAGTAAATTAAAGTGCTAAAAGAGTAATACCCAATTGGATACATTCCCGCTAATGATCCAGGTAAAAAACAGGGTCGCACTTCTTTTGTCTTGGGTTTTCTCAAATTCACCTAAAGTGTCGAACTACGGTGACCCGAGCCCCTTAGTCCAATTGTAAAAGGGGAACGTAGGCAGCCATCATTGGTTCGGTCTAAAAAACACAAAAAATACAATAAGCATCAATTGCTTGTGTTTCAAAAAACTCTTTTCATTTAACCTACAAATTCATAACGGTTAAAACAATCTTTGATGAGTTCAAGCACGGTCAACTCTTGACTCGCTACACGCTAGCAAAACTACAATAAAACATTAATCAATTAATGTGTCTCGCAATGACAATGGGTGGATACTGCGGGCTGACAAGAAGTCAACCTAGTTTCCCGTACTAGGTCCTTCATCCTTCTTCCCTTTCCCTTTTCCCCGTGAGTGTTCTTCACCTTCGCGGGAAATATTCCGGTAGGCCTTCTACCCGGCTCGGGGACTCTTCCCGACGCCTCCGTCAATCCCGTGGCCGTCAATACAGTCCTTTCTCTAGCTCTGTCTCGAGCCGCCTCGCTTGAGCCATCATCGCAGCTTTGATTGGCTTCCGTCGATCAGCACTTGCCACATAATCGCCCATGGCATCGCCGATACGATTCCCGGGGTTAGCCCTCGCCTCTGTCCTCCTCAATGTCGAATCGTCTGTGTGATCGCACCCAGCAGCCACTCCGTCTCCACAAGATAGCCATCTGTGTCTCCCCCATACACTCTTCGTACTCATTGCCCGTATCTCAAGCGACGAAACGTGCCCTCTCTCCGGTGAAAGAGAACCCTGGCAGAAAGGACGTGTATTGCCACCACTTAGGGTGACCAAAGAATAGCGGCGTCGAAGGATCCTCCATCCGCAGAGATCCCACCTCAAAGGTAGCAAAGATAACTCAGATCGGCCGGTGGCATCTGCTCCCACTGCATCGCCGCAGTAACCAATGATGGAATATAGAAAGATGTCTCGAGACGGCCCGGCACTCGACGATCAAATGCACCCTCTGAGCGGTCCTACAAGTCTCAGTAACTTCCAATGGGAACCCACCATCGCAAGTGATGCGTGCCAAGTCTCGCCATCCGAGCTCCGGCTCGGCTGATTACCCCTATCACCAGAGGACGTCGCGAGAAAGACCAAGCGTCACAGACATTGGCACCTCGGGCATCATCTGCAGCCTCTCCCTCAACCACATGGTCCGCATAGCGGGACTCCCTCCCCGCGTGTATCGGCTACCGGTCGCCATCCGGTCTACGCCAGAACGTCTCGCCCAAGACCAATGGCACGATGTCTCCTCCACTCCGGCATCGCCTCACCGGAGTCCGGTACATTGTGATGGCACACACCTGCAGACGTGAATGTGAACAGTAGCAATCACACAGAGCAAACGCGTCCCACGCAAAGACGCTCCCCTCGGCTCCGGCAAATCTTTCGGGCGAGCCCCGAAATGTCAACGTAATCGGAATCCTTCAGACAAGCATCCCGTATGCTTCTCCAAATGAGATACCCAACAAGGACACTAGCTTCTCAGCGGTGGCCATGCCACCGGCATACGGAAGAACTAGCCGTTCCATCTCGAGTCCTCCCGGAATGGCCCGGAAATCTTCAAACGTAGGAGTGACTTCGTTGTACGAAAAGCTGTACACATTCCTCCTTACGTCCCCGAGAAGCAGAGACGGCGCTCTCGAAGGTCCCAATCGGCATGAGCTCCTTCAAAGCCCAAACAGATTTAATCCCGTAATGACCTTCGAAAAACCTTTTGTTACGCCTCGTGTGGTTCCGTACCCACGACCGAAAGTTGTCCAAATATCGCTCTTGCATCCGAGACGATAACTTGGGAAAAGGAGCCATGTCGAAGGTGAAGAAAACCTTAAGAAATGGAAAAGAACTCGACGGAATGAGCAAAAGCAATGCCAGTTCTTACAAATTGCAAAGTGAAACCGCAATTTAAAGAATCTGGAAACTCATTTCAAGTCGGTCGGACTCCTCTGCAGCTGACTTGGTCAACTCTGCGGCCATTTGCCTTAAAAGTTGGAAACATTTCCAAACCATGCCTGTTCACCCTTATGAAATCTGCGTGCACCTCGATTTCATTCAACAAACCCCGATTTCATTCAACAAATGACAATATCCCTTCCGCCCGGCTCGTGCAACGGTGCAAATAATTAAAAATTAGTGCATACATGCTTAATTTTTGACCCGTTCAATTTTTAATGCATTTCTCCTTTTTATTTATTTTTGATTAACCTATTTGCTTATTTGCCAAAAATAACCGAAGGTGATCCACAGAATAAATATGCGAGCATGAGTTCCGCCCCACGGCGCCTTTTTCAAATACATTTCAAATCAAAATTTGTTCCCGACAAATACATGCATTTTGTCTAAACAAAATAATAAAGGAAGAAAGCAAGAAAAGGGGACTACTCGGAGTCCCGCTCGTCATCCGTACACTCGGCGTCTTGCTCACGCCCGCCGGATCTCGTCGCAAACGGGAACTCGCCGAACTCCTCCAAAGGGAATAGGCAAAGGGCCTCCTCGAGTACGCGAACTCGAGGACTCCCCCTCTCGCGCCCGAGTGCGCGAGAAGGAGCTCCAAATCCAGCCGTTTCGCCCGCGAACCGGCCAAACCCTGTGTGAAGTCCTCCCCACCGCCCGTGGGAGCGGGCGAACCCCTCGGCCTAGACGGCCCCCGATCGCGGACGTCCACGCTCCTCCGGAACCGCAGCATGAACTCCACGAGCCTCCCTGGCGTAGGCGGACCACCCGTCCACCGGCCTCGTGGCCTCATTGTACGTATGGCCGAGATACACAGGAACCAAGAAAATCATCGGATAGCGAATGTAAAGTACGGATGCATCATGTGCAGGAATGCTACTATCAAACACGTAAAATCGGAAAAGATGCTCACCGAAGCATTGAGGTCCGCCCTGTATCGTGGTCTCGGCTCCGCGGAGCGGGATCACAAGTCGCTGCGCGAACCGTCCGGCCCTCGTACGCTAGCCTAGCTCGCGGGACGGAAAATGTCGAGGACCTCCCGGGACCCTCGCCCCTCCCTATCTTTGCACTGTGGGCTCCTCGGCCTCATCCTCAAGAAGACATCATAAGCGGCCCCGCTATGATGTACTCGATGAAATACACACCACTGAAGGTATCCCTCCGGCTCATCCATCGGCATCTCCCGGGGGATCTTTGCATGTACGAAGGAGGATCCACCTAGGCACCGATGGAAGAGACCCGCCTATCTTTGATGAGTCGCCCTCTCCCCCCGGATACATGGCGTCGCAGTGAAGTCCCACCTGAAGCTTTCGCCGCCGTGTAGTCTCGGCTGAAATGCTGCAGCGACATGATCAAACTGCTCCACCGGGTCGGTGGATCCTCTCGGAGAACTCCGGGTTCGGCGCGAGAGATATCTCCTCGTATGACACTCGAGTGCCAACCTCGAAGAGACCGCCCTCTTCGCCTTCTTACACTTGAACCAGCCAAGGCGAGGAACAGGGGGCGGTACGGCTCCTTGACGTCCCAAGCATGCGGGTTTGAATACCTCGTAGCACCGGACACCGCCAAGAGAATGGAAAGTTATGTCGGCTCTGAAAGCGAGATACATACGAGTACATAAAAGAGGCAAGGAAGAGAAAAAAAGCACGTAAACTTACATCCAAGACGGGCGTGAAGCGGCTAAATGAGTGCTCCTCTCCGCGAGAACTGTCCAAAGAGTGGTAGAGCTCGGCCGGTCCGGCCTCCCCACGCAAACCCTCACGGCATCCGGATGCATCGGCGACCCGAGGCGGAGGAAGTGACAAGACGTGTCGGAAGTCGGGAACAAGGTCGGCGACAGCGCATGAGCCAAAGGAACCCTCGAGCCGGGCGCTCCGCGGTCATCCTCAAAGACCCGGCCAGATGTCGGCGACACCCGCCCTCAGTGACACTCCATCGGCTGTACCGAATGCCTAAGCCCTCGGCATCGGTAATATCGAAACCCAGCCCGGACAACCTGCTCAGGGGTGTAACCATCAACCCAGCACCAAGCGTTGCCATAAGTCGGCAACCCGGTGATAGCGGCAAAATCCGTGGGAGTCACCGTCGCCTCCCCCACATCGAAATGGAAAGTGTGGGTCGTATCCCACCGGTACTCGCTCGGTAGCGACATATATGGACTGCCTCTCGGCGTATCACTGTCGCGGCTACGGCGCTAATAAACCCCGACCCGGCCGGAGTCAATCACCCGGTATCGTGGACTCCTCTCTCCCTCTCGGGCCACGTCCGGGATAAGGCCCCACAATGCACCTTGCTTGCCTCCAAAGGCACCCCGACTCTTACGGTTGTGGGTATCAACCATCCTGTCCCCTGCAGACAAACAAGACGAAGCAACGTCGGCAAAATGCAACAGCGTGAATGTGGTGCCCAAATTTTGTGTTGGATTCACGCGAGTTTGAAGACATCCCAGGATTATTTGAAAAACGGAGTCGCCACGCCATTTTGATTACCTCAAAACTTTGAAAAAAGGTTGTTTTATGGGTTCGGAGGTTAAGTTACCCCTTGGGAAGAACGTTTGGCGTTCACCCAAAGTGCCTTCTTAGGAGCAAGTCTCCCGAGATTTCATTAATCGTGCTTGCTTGCGTGCTTTCTTGTGTGCATGTGTTTGAAAATAAGGGGGGATGTCCCAAGTTGTCTTCCGGACGTACAAACCATTTGTTGGTTGTCGCTCGGGATTCCTTGGAATTTTATGTATTCGGGATTATGATCCCGTCCTCATCTTATGACTTGTGATCATCGCATTTTAAACCTCGGGACCCTCGGGACTTGCGTGATCGAGAGAATGACTCTCTTTTGGTCAAAGATGAGGTTCTTTAGAAAAGGAGGGTCCTTAGCCCATCAATCCTACGCTTTAAGACGGTCGAGCTCGTATAGAGGCTTCATACTCTTTCTTAAGCGATAATCGGAGATATAGGGTTCAAGGTGTCCCTTTCTAAAGAAATCATGAACCTTTAATGGAAGGAACAATGTAAAGATAGGATCTTTTACACCGGTCCGTTCCTAGGTTGGGGGATAGGGGAAATGCATGATGAAAAATGACACTTTAATGAAAAGATGACATTTTTGGTTTTAGCAAATGATGCTTTTAGTTTAAAGAAATAATCTTTATTGCAAATGATGCATAAAGATTTGATTTTTATGCAAATGATGCATTTTTGTTGAAGAAATTGGCATTCATTATGCAAATGATGCATAAAGATTGCATTTTGAAAAGCATATGATGCTAGTTTATGGTAAAGACATGGTCTTTAAAGCAAATGATGCTTGAACAAGGGATTTTGAATGAAAAGGATGCATTTTTATTGAAAAGATTGGATTTTTATATGCAAATGTTGCATAAAAATGACATTTTTATTTGAAAATGGGGGTTTTAGGTGCAAAGGATGCACCTTTATGAAAAAGACTACATTTTTATGACAAATGAGGTCTTAATGCATGCAAAAGGGAAAGGGGGTGATAAAGATGTGATCTTTATGAATAAATGCCAAGTCCCAAGCAAGATATATGAATGCAATGAGCAAGTATATCAATTAAAATGCAAGGTTAGGGCGTGCGAGGTTACCAATTGCTTCCTTTGCTTCTTTGGTCGGAGCTAGGAGGAGAGATTGGTCTTGGATCTTCAAGGAGGAGGGAGGGAGCTTCTTGGCCTTCTTCTTCACCTTCTTGAGCCTTCACCAATATTCTTCACGTCTTGGGAGTAGTGATTGTATTGCTATGGATTGTATGTATTGTTGTTGTTGTTTGAAATGGGTAGAGGAGGGGCTCTATTTATAGGCGATGCGGATAAGGCTAATGAAGCCGTGCGGCCGAGAGACCTTGGGCTAATGCGGCCGTGCGGGCTTATCCACAATGACTCAGCATTCTAGAACCATGCAAGGTGGCATTATTCTAGAACCTTCTCCCTAATTAAGAAAACGTGTTTTCTTAATTAGGAAGGCTCCCCGGCCCTAATTTTAATTTGGGACTGCTCGGGGACATTTCCGGAACACTAGGAAGGTCAGGGAATTAGGGAAACTTACCAAATTGCCGGAAATTTAACTTAGGAAGGCATGAGCCCGGTTGGGTACTTACAACAACGCATGTCAAAAGGATGCAATGCGGATACGGTTCTCATTCATTTCCTACGTATATTCAAAATCTTTCGAAAACTCAGTCCGAATCCGGAACTTTCAAAATCTTTCGAAAACTCCGTCGAATCCGGAACTTTCAAAATCTTTCGAAAACTCCGTCGAATCCGGAACTTTCAAACTCTTTCGAATTTTTCGAAAATCTCGCTCCGTCCCGAATTAAAGCTACTTTAATTTTGGAAAATGCATTTAGACATGGAATTTTGCAACCAAAATTTTTATGTCATCTACCCATAGTGTCAATTGAACTACGTCCTAGTCAATTTCGACAATGATTCATAGCAAAGTCAAAAGCCCCAAATCGGGCACCAAAATCCCTAAGTAAATCCCTAACAAATTTCTAACATTTAAAGAATGCACATTCTTGAAAATAATGGAATTTGTAGGGAACTTACTTGTCTTTCGATCCCATCCTTGGAGTTATGTCTATCCCTCGCCGGATAAAACTCCGCCGGATTCAATGGAAGAGTGGTGGTTCGAATGGTCCGAACCAATCGAGTTCTCTCGTTGTCGGTCCTTCCATGGCGAGCCATTGGTCCTCCTTCACCCTCCATAGCGATTTTCCCTCACAAATTCGAGCAAACCTTGCAATTTGGGTTGGATTTCTCTCTCTTTTCTCTCCTCTCTCGCCGGCAACAATGGAAGAAATGGCCATTTTCTTCCCCAGCCTCGGCATTTAAAAAGTTTCTGGAAAAACAGTAAAAGTCCGACCGGACTCTTGCGCACCGTAATAATTTTTGCCCCTTTTGCCCCTCAGCTTTTGGCAATTCCAATTTTACCACTTTTGGCCCCCGAAAGTGTAAAATTTCCCCCAGTTAGACATTTCTAACGCCCTATCCCCCGAGGATAATTCTCAGTTAGTTCTCACTAACGCTCGTCTCCAGACGTTAAATTCCCAGTTAGTTTTCACTAACGCTCGTCTCCAGACGTTAAATTCCCCATTAGTTCTCACTAACGCTCGTCTCCAGACGTTAAATTCCCAGTTAGTTCTCACTAACGCTCGTCTCCAGACGTTAAATTCCCAGTTAGTTCTCACTAACGCTCGTCTCCAGACGTTAAATTCCCAGTTAGTTCTCACTAACGCTCGTCTCCAGACGTTAAATTCCCAGTTAGTTCTCACTAACGCTCGTCTCCTGACGTTAAATTCAGTCCAGTTGACGTTTGACATTCAAACGTTCAACCATGTCTCCGGACATTTCAGTTACGATTCCGTCTCCCGACGTTAAAATTTAAATGGTCCTCACCATTAAACTCTTATTCGCGACCTTTCACGGTCCGATTTCAATCCTCAATCGCGACCTTTCACGGTCCGATTTCAATCCTCAATCGCGACCTTTCACGGTCCGATTTCAATCCTCAATCGCGACCTTTCACGGTCCGATTTCAAACTCTTATTCGCGACCTTTCACGGTCCGATTTCAAACTCTTATTCGCGACCTTTCACGGTCCGATTTCAATCCTCAATCGCGACCTTTCACGGTCCGATTTCAAACTCTTATTCGCGACCTTTCACGGTCCGATTTCAATCCTCAATCGCGACCTTTCACGGTCCGATTTCAAACAGTTGATCCCGACCTTCGCGGTCCGACCTCCACTCTCTTACCAAGACCTTCGCCAGTCTCCTTCGGCAACTGCAATAAGCCCGAACCCCAAGGTACGAACGCCTTGCAAATGGTCATCTTCGGCAACTGCAATAAGCCCGAACCCCAAGGTACGAACGCCTTGCAAATAGTCGTCTCCTTCGGCAACTGCAATAAGCCCGAACCCCAAGGTACGAACGCCTTGCAAATGGTCATCTTCGGCAACTGCAATAAGCCCGAACCCCAAGGTACGAACGCCTTGCAAACAGTCTCCTTCGGCAACTGCAATAAGCCCGAACCCCAAGGTACGAACGCCTTGCAAATGGTCATCTTCGGCAACTGCAATAAGCCCGAACCCCAAGGTACGAACGCCTTGCAAATAGTCATTTCCGGCAACAGCAATAAGCCCGAACCCCAAGGTACGAACGCCTTGCAAATAGTCATTTCCGGCAACAGCAATAAGCCCGAACCCCAAGGTACGAACGCCTTGCAAATAGTCATTTCCGGCAACAGCAATAAGCCCGAACCCCAAGGTACGAACGCCTTGCAAATAGTCATTTCCGGCAACAGCAATAAGCCCGAACCCCAAGGTACGAACGCCTTGCAAATAGTCATTCCCGGCAACAGCAATAAGCCCGAACCCCAAAGGCACGAACGCCTTGCAAACAATTATCTCTCCGGCAACAGCAATAAGCCCGAACCCCAAGGCACGAACGCCTTGCAAAAGGTCATTTCCGGCAACAGCAATAAGCCCGAACCCCAAAGCACGAACGCCTTACAACAATCCCTCTTCGGCCATCCTCGTAAGCCCGAACACCTTTTCACTTCAGCAAGTGAACATTCATCTCCCCGCCGATCGTAAGCCGCCAGTTCCACTTCGGCCGGCACTGCAATAAGCCCGCACAACAATCCCTCTTCGGACATCCAGGTAGGCCCGAACTCTCATCCCCAGCAGGATAAAACTGGCAACAGCAATAAGCCCAGCACCCAAGGCACGAAAGCCCTCGTCAGCATCGCAACTCCGGTTTGAGGCGCCACACGCCCTCGAAGGTTTCAGAAGTCCCAGGTTCAGACGCCTCCTAACAGTCTCCATTCAGGTACAGGTACCTCGCGAATGGTCTCATCCAGGTTTAGACGTCTCCTAACAGTCTCGCTGGTCAAGGTCCCCATGCGCGGCCCTTGCCCCTTTCGAACTACGATCGGCTTGATTCCCGCTCGGGATACGTAGGAATCCTTTTCGCTAAGGGTCCGGCCCGGTGGCCGCCCAGTCTCCCTTCAAAGTAAGGCATCCCGATTTGGATCCTTATCTTTTTCAACGACCCCACCTCCTTCGGAGGAGACGTCGGCCGAGGGCTAACTCAGAAGTACCCAAATCCCGGATCGTCCAAATCCGTCGGAAAGTTAACCGAAATCCGTTAGCGGCTCGCTCGGAGTTAACCGAACTCGTTAAACTCCCCGTTCTTGTGCCAACGAGACGTCCCGGGATCGCCCCCGTGCATCCCGACGTCGAACCGTACTTAGCACGTGACATCTCACGTAAAAGTATGGCTTTCCCCGAAAAACGCATTTTCCGGCACTTTTCACGGGCGTTTCGGACATTTCCTGACCGTTATTTTAAAAACGGACAAAACCGGGACCGGAACGAACTCCCACACTTCGGTGAGTCACGGGACACGTGTCCCGCATGCCACCTCCCTCTAGTCACTCGTCAATCACAAATCAAGGCCAAAAGACCAAAATACCCCTGGTTTGCAAGCGAAGTCCGGGCGGACTCACTGTGCAATTTTCTGAAATTGCCAACAAGTCCCCCCGATTTCCAAAATTCCCAAAATCCACGAAATTCGGTCAAGTCCCACGGACTCCTCTTGCAATTTTCACCCTATAAATAGAAGTTGTGGTCAAAGGCCAAGAAAAAGATTTTAACACCAAAAAATCACATACCCCACGGTCCAAAGCGGTTTCCACCTCCCGAGCTCCCGTTTTGTCTCGATTCGCGTGAAACCTTCGTATTTCGATCAAATACGCACCCTACAACTTCGAAACAACCTTTCGAATAACTTTCCGTGTCCCGTGCACACCTCCCGAGCCAAAGGAGTCGACCCTAGCCATAGGTATAACTCCCTCTCTCGAATCTTCCGTTCCGTCTCGTTTACGCGCGGTCGCTATAAGCATTTCGAACGTAATTGTCAAAATGTAGACGCCTCCGTCTAACGGGGTCCGATACATTTTAGCCCTCGATCCTCTTCTCTTTCCGTAAGAGAAGTAATCACGGAGTTAAAACGGCGTTCCGACCCCGTTCCGTTTACTTTCACGTCATTTACAATTCCGAGCCGTTTGGCCTCGTTGATCGTCATTTACAATTCCGAGCCGTTTGGCCTCGTTGATCGTCATTTACAATTCCGAGCCGTTTGGCCTCGTTGATCGTCATTTACAATTCCGAGCCGTTTGGCCTCGTTGATCGTCATTTACGATTCCGGATCGTTTGATTCCGTTGACACCGCTTTAAATACTGTCATTTACCAGTCCGATCCGTTTGGATTGTGATAGTATTTACTTTTCAAAAGTCCGAGTCGCAACCCGATTCGTTGATCGCATATCATTTAATACGCATTTTTCCCGTAAAAATCGTTAACAATGTAATGCCCGGTTCAAAACCGGAGTTCGTCCGTCGAACTCTCTTTCAAAACGCGCGAAATGACGTTTGCCACGCAAACGCTCATCTTCAAACTCAAAGCCGCCATTTGACACTTAAAATCATTTAATACGCATTTTTCTCGCAAAAATCGTTAACAATGACTCGTACGGCTCAAAGTCGACGTTTGCCACGCAAACGCTCATTTCAAACTCAAAATCGACGTTTGCCACGCAAACGCTCATTTCAACTCAAAACCGACGTTTGTCATTCAAACGCTCGTCTTTTCAAACAAAGTCACCTAATCAACGTTTGACACTCAAACCAAGATTAAGCTTGTCATTCAAGCCCCCCATTTAAAAACACACATACACACACACAAACGATTTCGAGAAAGGTAGAAAGACTCGTCATGCGAGGCGTTTCGGGCGATCTCGTCATACTCTACCCGAAACGTAACCTGACCTCCGAACCTAACAATCTCTGGTACTAAAAAGCTTTTTACTCGTTTTTGCTGCCAATAAAAATGATCCCCGTTTTCAAAGCCTTTTCCTAAGTTTTTGCTACCAATAAAAACGACACCTTTTCGCAATAGCCGTTTCTCAACGTTTGGGCTCAAAATACAAAACCGCGTGGCGACTCCTCATTCTGCTCCTTCCCGTGAAGCGAGGTCTCAGACACCAACCCCCCGCGAAAGACAACCGCCTTTTCCGCCGCCCCCCGCGCGCGAAAAAGATCGGGTAATTTCACCCTGGCCTCGGGTTTTAAGCGGAAGAACCATTTTAGAGCACTGGACTTCAAAGAGAGACTGAAATAATCAGCCAACTGCTGATTGGTGCACCCTTTGGCCTTCATTGCCAAGGTATATGTATCCAGATGAGTTTTCGGGCATGCAGTCCCATCAAAGAGATCCAGATTAGGCATCACGAATTTGTGGGGCAGGGGAACAATGGAGTGCAGGTGCAGTAGGCCGAAGCGGAACTTCTTAGCGGTCAATTCAGCAATCTGCGCTTTCATTTCCTTATGTTGTTCCATGAACCAGGCCAGATGAGGATCTTGTGGTGGAACCATGGCGTTCAATCCAGTGACTGAGCTAGAGTGAGGAGCTACCACTGGCGGCAGACTGGTGGAGGGAACGGCCGATCCGGGGACGTAGGTGAAAACCTGTCCTTGGCCCGAATTGCCCGGGGGAGCATGAGTAGGAGCCTGGGCGAAGGGATAGAACCTTGCGGCTTGCTGTTGATTTTCAACTGGCAAAGAGGGTGAAGGCAGTCCTGATGTAGCCGGGTAGCTTGGATTTTCGGAGTGAGGCCCATAAGTAGGCTTAAGTGCGGGCTGCTGTCCCTGGTTGTTGAATTGCATGGCTGGCTGCGGCGATGGTGTATAACCCGGGGGGTACTGCGGTC
This sequence comes from Adenophora triphylla var. japonica, assembly GCA_022495995.1. Lineage (NCBI taxonomy): Eukaryota > Viridiplantae > Streptophyta > Magnoliopsida > Asterales > Campanulaceae > Adenophora > Adenophora triphylla. The sequence continues at coordinate 431,789 of JAFEMH010000844.1, forward strand.
TTGGTGATTCTGATAAAACCGGGATGGAGGTTTGGTAACCCATCGAAGCCTGAGTGAGAAATGGGTTTGTGAAAGCTGTGTGAGGAGCAGCTGAGCTAGCCTCATTCTGAGGAGGGGCTCCTGACTGTTGCCCTAGACCAGACTGTGGTGGCATTCCAAACTGTTGCTGTGGCACTTTGAACTGTAGCTACGATGGCCCGGATGGATCGGTTCCAAACTGAGGTGGGATTCCAATTTGCTGTGGCATTCCGAGGTAACCCCAACCATGAGAAGACATTCTGATGAGTGGATTTTATACATATCATTTTACCTATGTTTTCGAATGCTTTATATTGATTTTGATGTATTTAGATTAGTTTTTGATGTATTTGAGAGAAATTATGTTATGTGAGGTTGTGTGGGAAAACAATACACTTTAAGGGTAGTTTTGTCATTTTCTTTGTATTTGGTGGTGGAATCTCATGGTGCCGACGAGTGCAAGTCAATTTTCAGTGAAAAAGTGGCAACAAATTGGTCAAAGGACGAAGCTCGGAGTCAAACATGGTCAAGGGACGAAGGCCAGTCAAAGCTGAGTCAAAATGGGGCAATTCTGCATTTGGCACGAGTGGAGCACGAATGAAGAAGGCCAGAGTACGACTTGGGAACGAATGAAAAATCAAGGCACAAGGAAGAAGAATTGATCAGAACGACTGGGCATAGGGAGCACGACTCGTGAGCACGAGTGGAGACCATGGCAATTTCCAGCAAAGCTACTCAGAACGAATGGAGGGCTCTGTCACGACTCGTGGGCACGACTTGGATTGAAGGGCACGACTCGTGCTAATTAGCACGACTCGTGCCAGTACGCGTTTTTGTGACGTCAGCACGAATTTGAAGCAGATTTCAATGGTTTAATTGATTTTAGTTTCCTAATTAGATTAAGACTGAATTAAGGAGTATATATACTCCCTTTAGAACATATTATGAGGTACCTTTTATTTTAGTTTTCTTGCCTAGGTTTTTGAAGGATTGGAAGAATTGATTTTTCAAGGTTTTCGCAATTTTCTTCAGGTTTGATGTATTGTGGTTATTCATATTTTGTGATGTCAATCCTGAATATGATTAGCTAAGTTCTTTGTAGTTCACGGATTGGTGTAGCCCATATTTGATCTTTATGTTAAATCTTTAATCTTCTTTTAATTGCGGTTTTTGTTCATCCTAATATTTTTAATTTATATTTGGTACAATTCTTGCATTTGCGTGGGGAATTGTGCATGAACACTATTAGGGTGATTGGACTCGATTGACGATCTTGCGTGAATCGATTGAGTCTAGGTTTCATTAATTCTTTTATGCTTAATGAATTGAGTTGTTGTTAATTTGATCTTGCGTGATAATTGATAACTACTCAATAATAGAATTGCAACCCGGCCATCTAACCGTCCCAATTCTTACAAAAGCGAAGAAACCCGAAAACACAATTAATATTTTTATCATTCAAAAGCATAAGGAGAAAATATGTGGTGAACCCAATCCGTGGACTAGTTGTCTAATCCTTGAATTACTTTTCCAAATTTGCTCATTTGTTACTTTAGTTATTTAAATTTCTTTTAGTAATTAGTTTTTAATCAATCAAAATCAAAAACCCTTTTCTAGTTACGTTTAGCATTAATTAAATTTACTTCTTAAAGCACACGAGTCTCTGTGGTTCGACCCTTACTTTTGTACGTTGCTACTTCGGTAACTTGTACACTTGCAAGGTTTTTATTACACAGTGGAATTTTATCCATCAAGTTTTTGGCGCCGTTGCCGGGGACTTGTTGTGATTTTTAACAAGTTTATTTAATCGGTGCATGTTTGGTCGCCGGTCATTGGATCCTAATTTGGTTCCTTTGAACGACGATATAGACAAAGTTGAGAGAGGCATTCCCTCTACTCAAGTGAGTGAAACTGATTCTGAAACTTCTGTCACCGAGACAGAGGTAACTTTGAGTGAATTAGAAACTTCTTCCACCGAGGGAGAAGAACTTGAATTTGATATGGCTTTGCAAGCACCCACTATGGATGCCTTCTCTAGGCCGCGGGTGGACACGTCTGTGTCATGCATTGTGTTGAATGATGCAACAAAAAGCTACGAGGTAAAAGGCCATCTGTTTAACATGATACCTCAATTTCATGGCCTCCCCTCTGAAGATTCTTTGAACTTCTTGAGGGAATATATGATGATTGTGTCGAGTTTTCCATTGAGAGAAGGTGTGACTGATGAGCACTTAAGATTGAAATGTTTTCCCTTTGCTTTGAGGGATAATGCTAAGAAGTGGCTCATGTTGCTCCCACCTAGGAGCATTAATACTTGGGATGAATTACATGACATATTTTTGAGAAAATACTTCCCGCATGCTACGTTAGCCACTTTTAGACAGAAAATTATAGGGTTCACACAGGACTCTTTTGAGGCATTTCATGAAGCATGGGAAAGATTTAAGATGCTTTTGGTGCAATGTCCCCACCATAATTTTCCTTTGCCTTTATTGCATCAAACTTTTTATGGGGGGTTGACACAAGCCGATCAGGCTATGGTTGATAACGCAGCCGAAGGCTCTTTAGGAGCCAAAACTGCGGAAGAGACCCAAGATCTTTTTGAGAGATTATCATCTAATTCGCAACAAAAGGGGTCAAGGGGTAAAACCAATAGTGTGAATGGAATAGGAATGAATGATGAGCTTGCTAAACAAATTGCACTTTTAAATCAAAGATTTGATACGTTGGCCATGAATAATACTTCCAATTATGCTTCCAATGTGTCATCTGTTGGTAATGTCATGCATGATAGTTGTGTAACTTGTGGATCTAACACTCATTCTTATGAAGTTTGCCCCTCCACTAGTCCCCATTTATATAATCATGATCAGGTACAGGCAATGCAAGCATATGTGCAGAGGTTCCCACAGAACAATCCATTTTCACAGACATACAATCCTGGGTGGGGAAAGCACCCTAATTTTTCTTGGGGAGGAAACCAACAGCCGAATAAACCTCTCCATCCTCAACCACCACCGCAGGGACCTTATGAAAGGAAAAGAGAGCCTTGGGAAGAGGCGATGGATCGTATGAGAGCAGAGAAACTCCAAGCGAGGGCAGAACAGCAGCAAGCAAACAACAATCAAGCTGCTGCATTGAAAAAGTTGGAGACCCAAATGGGTCAATTGGCGGAGGCATTACAGGGACGACAACCGGGTATGTTCCCTAGCCAAGGGAAGCAAGCCAAGGCCATCTTCACCCTACGTGATGGCAAACAGGTAGACAATCAGGTAGCTTCTCCTTCTTCTCCTCCTACACCCCCTCTTGTTGATTCCTCTGCTGTGGAACCCCCTATTGTGGAAAATGTTATTGTTGAGGATGTTGTGTCTAGTGATGAGGGTACTAATGGATTGGGGCAAAATGTGAATGTAGAAAAGTCCAACCCCAAGCCATATGTGCCCCCCGTTCCTTTCCCTGGTAGATTTTTGAAGAACAAACTTGATCACCAAATGAAAGAATTGATTGACATGTTTTCAAAAGTTAATATAAATTTGCATTTGTTAAATGTGATCAAGAATGTTCCCGCGTATGCCAAATTCTTCAAGGAAATTAATTCCAAGAAAATTCAGTATGGGAAAGATGATAAATTGGTGTTGGGTGAGAATGCGAGCGCTGTAGTCAAACATAGTCTCCCACCGAAAATGAAAGACCCCGGGAGTTTCCTAATTTCCATTACTTTGGGGGATTCTCACACGGTTGTAAGTACCCCAATCTGGATCACCCCCTTTCAAACACACGGGAAACACCGCAGACTCATCCACGCAGTCTCAGAGACCTCTCTCACTCAAAACCCTCTCAAAACCCTCTCAAACCCCCAACCAAACCAAGGGAGGAGCCTTTCTGGGATAAAAAGGGACAAAAGGACCTTTTGGGAATTTTCAGGAAATCAGAGAAGCAATTAAGGTCCGTACGGACCTCTTTGTTTCAATGATTACTAAATCCCCTTAAAGTCCACAATATTTCCTCAAATCCCGGGGAAAATGATTACTGCCCTGCAGAGTTGGTCCGTACGGACCTCTTTGCATGCAAGATGGTCCGTACGGACCTTATTGCTCGGGGAACACCATCATTCGAGAATATTCTCCATCATTGCGAGATTCCCTCAAATCGAGGAAATCCAAAATTACGGATAACCAAGAAGGTCCGTACGGACCTCTTTGCTCCGAAATTTTTACTATAAATAGAGGGCTTCCCTCCTCATTTTCACACACCTCCCTCTTCTCTCTTCCTCCCTTAGCCTTCGGCTCCCCTCTAGAGTCCTCTCGAGGCACTCCCGGCCCCTTTCGGATCCTTGAGGCCTTCCGAGCTCCCTTGTGGTGCTCCGAAGCCTCCCCGAGCGCTCCCGAGGCGCTCCCGCGCTGCCCGAGGCACTCTCGAGGTACTACGAGGCCCCTCGTGGTACTCAGAGGCCTTGCACAGTCTTTCCACGGTGTCCCGGCTCTTTCCGAGTCAAACCGACGATCCCAAACCACGCCGAAACTCTGCCCGAGTGACTCCAGCCACCACAACGCACGCCGAATCTCTGCCCGAGTGATCCCGACGATCCCCACGCACGCCGAACCTCTGCTCGAACGCGGCTCGCAAGCCTCAACTCACGCCGAAACTACTGTCCGCGGACAACGGCATCTCCCGAAGCAATCCCGATCCGTCTGGAACGCTACTCCGACCTCGAAACACCATTCCCCGGCGGAAGACAGACACAAACCAACATTGGTAAGGCTTCCTTCCTATACTATTTCAATACATTTCCATACATAACATACAATGTAGACATCCGATACAGCATGCATTTTTAAAAGCACACACACACACACACACAACATTTAAAGGATATTAGGGGTATCCGAAAGACTCGTTTTACGAGGCTACTCGGGTGAGCTCTAATATTCTAATATTCTCTTCCTAGAGTCATCGACCTCAGAACTCAAAATCTCATCACACAAAAACAGTTTAAAATTATCTTTAAGCGATGCCCTTTTCAATGTTTTGGGCTTAATAAAAACGGCGTGGCGACTCTACAAATGCGAAAACAAACGGCGAGACAACCTCCAGCGCGAAAGATTGCCGGATGCGGGGCCGCGAGGCCTTTCTCGGATCCAGGGTAATTTCGGTTGGCGACTCATTGGGGATATTTGTTTTAAAAACTTTTAAACAAAACAAAAGATTTTTAAAACGATGATGAGGTCAAACTTTCATTTTACCCCTTCCTTTAAGCATTGTGTGTGTGTGCACGTGCTTCGTTTTTATTTTACAAAAAAAAAAAAAATAAATAAAAAAAAATGCATCAATATACATCTGTGCATACATTTAAAATTCTTCAAAAACTTCTATTTTACTCGAAAAAGAATTTTAGAGACCGCACACTACGCGCACTTCTTTGCCTCGGTTACACCGCACTCTACTCACACCGCTAACGCCTCGGTTACACCGCACACTATGCGCCTTCTTGCCTCGGATACACCGCACACTACAACCCTTAACCCGGAGTGGTCTCGGTTGCGATCCGTTTGGTCTTCTTAGGCCTCTTGGGCGCGCACGGGATCATTCCAAACATCCCATCCTAGCCGGCGTCAACCCCTGCACGTTTGAGTCTTGAGTCACACTCTGTCCGGACTCGGTTGGTTTTTACCCGGTCAGGTGTCATACGGCTGGATACATATACCATGCCGGCCATTTTCTGAGTCAAGGCTCGGAACTCAAGATCCCTTGCGCAAGCAAAGCGATGAAAGGTCATGCTAAAATCTTGACCTGATCTTGATTTCCGAAGCTACACCCAGACGATGTTCCGTCCCGGATATACATCCATGCTTGCATGACACCATGTCATCACGCCTTTGATACGTCAGCCATGACGATATGACCCAGCCAACGCCTAACGTCACAGATCCCTTGCGCAAGCAAGGTAAAGAGAGGTCATGCCGAACTCTTGACCTGATCTTGACTCAGTGGCCGGCTCGGTTCACTATTCACATGGCTAATGCATCAAAACGAACATGACAGGCTCGGTCCTTAGGTTCGATTTTTCTTTTAGGCCGGTGGAAACCGCTTGCACTATAGGACCCTCGCACAGAGTTTGTCCACCCCTGGGATGTCGAAATACGGGTGCAAAACGAGGGGCTTATAGCCGCACGGATGGTCTCCATGACCCGGGATCTAGCATAGTTGCGAAAAAGAAGAGCAATCTTTTCCAACCTACCTAGGATTACGAGAAAACATGTTTTAAGTAAATTAAAACAACAAAAAATCAAAAATAAAAGAAGCGGAAACCGCATGCCACGTGAGCTTTCCCCCTTCTATCCCGTTAGGCCATTCCGTGTCTAAACCTTGCCCGTCACCCCTCCAGTGAACCGAGAGTGGTTGAGAATACTGGAAGCCGCCTTTTCGGTATCGAGGTCACGGGGTCCGATAGCCCTTCCGGTTCAACGGTCCGCACCGTCCAATACTCCCCATGGACGGGATCAACGGATAACGGTGAGGGAAACGGAACCCCGCCACTAAGGAACCTCCCGAGACAATGGAGGAGGTGCTGCGAGCCTTCGAAACCATCAAGAAGCGCCAAGAGGAACGGCAAGCCTGGATCGTCGACACCTTGCGTCTTCGAGGAACGATTGCGGTTCCCCGGCAGACGGAACCTTTGTTCTCATAGAGGACGAAGATATACCGGCTCCCCGGTTTCTCAAAGCTATCGGCGGGTCCCGCCTCCGCCAAGCTACGAGATCCCGGCAACGCAAGCGGCTCTCGCTCAAAGCTCCCCTCGGCATCGGTCAAGCGGCTCAGGCATGCCCGCCTCGGATCGATCGGTTTCCGGCTCTGCACATCAAGCTCGGTACCAACGGCACACATACGTGCTGCTCCGCGAGATCCCAATGCATCTCGGTATCCCCCGGGATTCAATCCTTTGCCTCTATACGAGCCTCGCAACCACAATCAAAAGTCCCCATTCTTACCGGGGACGGGCATCCCGGCGGATATCCCGACATCTCAGTTTGCCACTGCTAGTACGCGATTGGGGCTAACGAATCGTTTCCCAGGTTCCCAAACCACAACCCTTAGCGGACCTGGCAATCACGCCCTCAACTTCAACACCCGGGGTATGGGTTGGTATACACTCAACTACCTCCCAAGACTCCCGAATGGCGATCCCATCGGCCAATCCACCTCCATCTTCGGTGTCCGTCCACGAAAACGGTAACCCACCTCGAACAGTGATCCCCACATGGCTGGGTGATTGAACAAATGAAAGACATGCAAGGCAAGCTAGCTAGTTCTCGGAAGGACTCCCTCACGCCTGGATCCGAACAAAGTGGTCCCTCTCCCTCCAAAGTTCGGGATGCCGGAAATGGAAAAGTTTGACGGAACAGAATGCCCAAAAACCCACATCGACACCTACGTCACGGGTATGAGAGCCAAGGGGCAACCCCTCAACGAGATGGCGAGATCATTTTTCGGCATTCCCTCAAATCCACAGCACTAAGGTGGTTCCTCAATGTGAAGAGCGAGAAAACCGCTCCACGTGGGATCGAGATCGGTGAAATCTTCTGGAGAAGTACCGCGCCAATCTTGAATGGGAAACAAACCGTCATGACACCGCAAGCCACCGAACAAAAGGATGACGAACCGGTGGGCGGAATTCTACAAAAGATGGGCCCGGAAGCTAAGCGAGATAATGGATCCACTTTCCAAAGAAGAAGCGGATGGACATCTTCCATTCTGCCTCAAGCCATCTTTGAGAACCTTGATCGGCCACCATTTCTATCCGGATCTCCGTGCCATGGTCAACGCCGGACAAAATTTGAAAAGACCCCGAGTCTTCAAAAGGCAACAAGAACCCCCGCCTCATCTTACCGCTATCGAACAAACACAGCAACTTCAACTCCTGCCCCGACCAAAGGAAAGGAAGCGTAGGAACAGTGCACTACATTCGAACGGAGCTCAAGTAAACCGCGATCAAGCGGCCCCAAAGAATAGCAACCCCCTCGCTTCCCACGGTTCCGGCATTTTGATAACACGGAAATGCCTTTGGGTCAAGTATTTGAAGCTTTGGTGAAGCGAAATCTTCTCAAACCACTCGAGAATTTCCAGCAGAAGACCCTCAAACCCAACATGGATATGAGCAAGCCTTTGCGCCTTCCATAACTACCCCGGCCACCACCAGGACAATTGCTTCGTACTTTCAGCGGGTGATTCGGGGCTCATTGAGGAGGAAAATTGGAACGCCCTCGTGGTCCCAATACCGTTGGAAATCCATTCCCCGAACGACGGGAGTAAACTCAATAGCCGTTGACGAAACTCCAAGCGAGAGCGAGACTCCACTGCAATTTCGAAACCGTCGGCATCTTTGTCCCGCTATGGCCAGGGAGCGTGAAACAAGAGTCAAAAGGTCTCGTGACCGGGAATTCCGACAAGAACGCCCGAGGGCCCTTTGTCTCCTACGATCTTTGCCGGCCCAGAGGCATACAAATGGATGGATCGAACGTTCCCAGACGAGGCCCGAGTCCAGCGGTAGCACGGGAAGCGGTTTAGCCTTCACGAGACGATGACTTGCCAATATGTGAGAATCGGCACAACGAAGCCCTCCTCATCCTCATAAAGATAGAGATGTTCTTCCTCCCGAACGTCTTGATTGATAACGGCTCCGCGATCAACATCATCGCTTTAAGCACAGAAACGACTCCGCATCGACCGTTTCCCTCCCGATAAGGCCTTCACCTCGGGTAATACGAGCCTACGACTCCTTTGCACGACCAATCGTAGGAGTCATCAATTTGAGATCCAATTCGACGTACAAGCGGAGTCGGTAGAGTTCCAAGTCGTGGAAATCAAACCCACCTTCTACGCTTTGTTGGGACGGCCTTGGATACATCGGATGAAAGCGGTATCATCTACTCTTCATCAATGCGTGAAATTCATCAATGCCGATGGAGCGATCGAAGTGATCCGCGGAAGCGGTGCAATGGCAAGTGCTTGGCCGGCAAGCTATGACCCGGAAGAAGGTCCCGACATGACCGAATACTCTTCCCGAGATGATTCTCCTACCCTGTCCCGCTACGAAGTGGATCCTTACATCCACGCTCTAAGCCGCGATTTAGGCTGGAAATCGAAGAACTCATGGGACGGGATGACAACTACGATATATGCGGCGTGAAGAATGCTTGAGAGAGGATCGAAGATGGATGCTCTAATGGAGATTGATCGAGGAGTAGACCCTTACTTCGCCGAAAACCCTCTTGCAAGCGGCTCATCACCGATCCCCGGTACAAGACAACCCTCTAGCCAGACACTCTCGGATCTTACGGGGGACGGCCATCACGGCTTAGTTCAATTCAACATTCCGGTGTCCGACTTGGACGAACAATGGCGCAACCTCCTCCAAGGCTTAATCGGGGAAGGAGATATAGCATGTCCGCTCGAATCGAGACATTGTAAACGTCGTCCAAGCAAAGATCCCGGATAAAGAAGCGGATTCTATGAAAGTGATCAACATCGGCAAGAATCCACTCCGAATCGATGAATGCTTCGCCCTCCTAGAAGTAGCTCTCGGCGACTTCTATCATAAAAACCCCCAGGGGCTGGTGGCAACACTAATGGAGGGACATCATCGGGGAGCGGCCAAAAACCTCCGCGATCTGGTTTGAAATCGAACCGCATGCAAGCTACTTTCCGGGACTCGTACCAAGGGAAGATTGGCCACTGAACCGGCGCGCTCCCTCTAGAGCTACGGCCATCCGAGAGTAATGAAGCTGGTCCAATCCCTCGTCGCCTATAGTCTAGCTTCGAGTCTTGTTGTCCGTATTCACATCTTTTGTGTCTTTTAACGGCTTTACGCCCGACGATTGTGAATCTTTGATCAACAATGTACGGTCTTCACGCTTTCAATAAAAGGTCCGACCTTCCTAAAAAACCATTTCATTGCATCTTCTAACAAATGATGACATTAACTAATCAAACAGTTAAATTCATCTATACAAAAGGCAAACACATTAATTAAATAAATGCATCAAGCAAACATTTAAGCATGTTGTCAAACGAGAGAAAAACCGGGCCCAGTGCAGGAAGGTTTTAATCACAACGATTTGCAAGATTCTTTGAAGAGACCAAAGAGACGCAAGTCCGACGCCATTTCAGCCTACAAACCAGATTTTTCAATACCTCAAGAGCGAAACCACCTTCATGAACAAGGAAGACCCACACACGAAGGGATCAAAACCAAGAGCGTCATGGCCCTAAAACGCCTCGCCTCTCACTTCGTCATCCTCGGGGACATGTTATACAAGAAACGCTACCACGGGCCACTCCTACGCTGCATCGAGTCAAAAGAAGCAAGCAGTTCATGAACGAAGTCCACAATGGGGCTTGCGGTCCCCACATGAATGCCCAGCCACGATGCAAATCATTCTCGGGATGGGCTACTCTTGGATCTCCATGGAGCGGTGCATCCACTTTGTCCGAGGCTGCGACAAGTGTCAACGGTTCTCCAACCTCAATCATCTACCTCCCACGATCTCTCTTGCTGACTACACCTGGCCATTTGCCACTTGGGGAATTGACGTCATCGGGAAAATCGCTCCGCCCAGCGACAACGGTCACGAGTTCATCTTAGTAGCCATCGACTACTTCACCAAATGGGTCGAAGCCAAGTCCTACAAGGTCCTCACCTCCAAGAAGGTCGCGCATTGCCTCAAGGAAAACATCATCTGCCGATACGGCATCCCAAATGAGGTTATATCGCACAATGGTTCACACTTCGAGGGGAATTTGACGAGGCCTGGCTGAATTCAAGATCACACGTCACAAATCTTCTCCCTACCGGCCACAAACAAACGGCGCCGTGGAAGCGGCAAACAAAACCCTCGAACGGATCATCCGAAAATGACCACCCGAGGACGAGATTGGCCCGAGAAGCCGCACCTTGCACTTTGGGGCTACCGCACATCGGTCGGAAACAGCCACGGGAGAAACCCTATTTGCCACTGACGTACGGGATGGAAGCGGTCCTTCCCATCGAGCTAGAAATTCCTCACTCCAGTGCTTTGCTGGAAAATGACATCAACGAAGTCGAATGGCTCCGAAGCCGACATGACGAATTGGCTCTGCTAGACGAGCGACGACTAAAGGCCATGGAACACGTCCGAGCCTATCAAAGCGGGATGGCTAGAGCTTTCGACAAGAAAGTCAAATCCCGAGACATCGGGGAAGGTGACCTTGTACTCAAAGAAAAGCCTCCCACTCGAACCAACCCCTTTGGGAAAATGGGAACCCACATGGATCGGCCTTTCGTGGTTCAAAAGATCTTCTCCGGAGGCGCCATGAAGGGCGACGGACCTAGACGGCAATCCCTTCATGAATCCAGTCAATGGAAGCAAACTTCGCGAGATACTTCGCCTAAAGAAGAACAAGCTGTGCATCTCTTGGCACTCCATGTAGTGTCGAACTCACGCGAGACACAGAGCCCTCTAGTCGGGGAACGTAGGCAACCTTAATTGGTCCGGTCTAAAAATACACAAAAAGTCAAAAGTTTGAATGTCAATCAAGACCTCCATCAAGCTACGCACTTTTCAAGGAACACGCCCCAGCGGTCACCTTGACCAAGTCAAGCAGACGGCGGCAACATCAAAGGACATCCGAGGGTCACTCGGCATCAAACGGCGACTCATATGCGCTTCCAAGCCGGGGCTTGTCTTCGCCCTCACGCGCTTCAAAAAAAAAAAAAAAAAAGAGAGAGCTCGAGCGAGGGCTCGCAAAAAAAAAAAACAAAAAGAAGCTCAAAGCGAAGCTGCGAAATTGAGGTCAAGAGCCCGACGCCTTGACAAGCGGCAAGGAAGCTACAAAAATAAGACCGTCGAACGACTTGTCAAGGGAGCATTCAACCTCTCGGCCAAGCGCAAAGCCTCGGCAAAGGGATTGCCGTCGGGGGCCTGAGGCGCTTCGATCCGCGAATGAAATGTAAAAGTCCAAAGATGGACCAAACAAAGTGCGCAATGTACAGCGAAACGGGCGAACAAGAGATCTTGCGTCTCGACAAAGCTTTAAAAGTAAATCACAAATCACTAACGGTTACAACATTTCTTGATGAGTTCAAGCACGGTCTACTCTCAAGTTCACAACATGCTAAAAGACGGCTTAATACATTTAACTAATAATGTGTTTGCAATGCAATGAATGGATACCTAGGAGGTCATTCCGCGCCATCTGCGCTTGTCCCCTCGCCATTCTTTCCTTTCTTCCCTCGTCCCCGGCGAGTCTTCTTTCGCTTCACGTGAACCCAACTCTGCGTCTCTCGGTCAGAGATGCGGGGTCCTCCCCGTAGAGTCAAACAATCCGGTAGCTCTCGGGGCTTCGTTCGCCCGTGCTTCGGCTCGGATCTCACTCCCTCGCGAGTGCGTAAAGAGGACCTCTCCCCGTCGGTCGGTCAACTCTAGTCTCGTAGTCAAACAAAGTGTCTCCCGTCACATCCAAAGGGTCGAGACCGTGCTTCGAACTCCTAAGGCAATAGGCACCTACTACAACGGTCCTGCACTGCTACTCGCACAGGCTCTCCAAGACCACTTGGGACCGGCCCTTGACATCTTGCTCATACCGGGCCGTATCTTGAGTCGTCAACACAACGCTCCCGACATCTAAGGAGTACCACAGAGGGAAAGCGGAATACTTCCATACCCTCGGACAATCTGAAGGCACAGGAAGCCGCCATACAAGAGGAACTACCTCCGTAGTAGCAAGGTCATCCCGGCCAAACAAAGGCTCTGCTTCATCCCAAAGCTGTCGGGGGAAACAAGCGACGGAATATAGAAGGAGGACCAAGACAAACCTGGAACTCCACGACAACGTAGGACCCTTCTGCAGACCCTCTGGTCTCAATCCTCCGGTCTGGAACCCTGACGGATCTCGATGCTGCACTCAAGCCGTGCCATCCATCTCTCCCGGGCGGAGTGACCGATCCATATCCAACACCTGAGAGAGGTCATTACGAGCAAATGACCACGGGCTAAACGACGGCTGTAGGAGCCTCGGGCATGGCCTACGAGAAGTCTCTCTCGCAGCCCACGAGGAGAAAGCCCAAAGGGGGCTTCCCCCTCTCACGAAGCGATCCCCGGTCGCCGGACGGTCGATACCATGAAGAGTCTCCCCCGGCGTCCAGCAGACGGGACAATATCCTCTCCCGGCTCTGCGGTGCCCTACCACATCTAGCCAGCGCCATCACAAATGCCAAGGAGGTGACCGGAAAGAGCGTCGCTATCGTACCTGAGAGCAAATACATCCCAAGAGACGTCACTGCTCATCATCGGCATGAGAACCGCTCCGGCGGCTCGAAATATCGATATGACTGAATCAAGGATCATGCCACCACTTCTTCCAACGAAGCACGAAGTATGCACAGCTTCACGCTCACGGCGACAGCCACAGCCAAAGGAAGGCGAGATGGCCTCCACCTCAGGTCCTCCAATCGAAAGCCCGAAAATCTTCAAAGTGGGCACTGCATTTCATTATAGGAGAAACGCTTGATCACGTGCCTCTAACATCCCGAGCGCGGCGGCCACGCAGCAAATCCCAATCGGGAACCCAGCTCCTTAAAAGACCCAAACCGAGCAAAGAGAGCCAAAACCTTACCTCAGCCCGTCTACGATGCCTCATACGGCGCCGCATCCACGTTTTAATTTGCTCAGAAGTGTGCTTGCCTCTCTGCGAAAGCCTCGGCAAAATTCTGGGACATACGAAGAATCCATGGCAAAAATGGAGGTTCCTAGGAAAATGGGGAAGAAAGCTCGAAAATGGTAGCAAATGGGAAATGAGGAAGAACAGAGGCCTTTGGAGTAAAGCATTTATGTCCTTCCCAAAAGCAAGGTTGGTCGTGCGGACCTCTTTGCATGCTAAGTATGTCCGTACGGACCTCCTTGCAAGAACCCATTTCCCGGCCAAAGCGAGTCACAACAACCGCGTCCTCGGCGAAACCTTGCTCCAAACCGCCCAAACAACTGCCAAAAGCCATTCCCGGCAAGAAACATACACTACCCACTGCGAAATGCACTCTCGGCTCATCGTTGGCATGTGTACAAAAATAAAAATAATAATAGCAACAATTTCTAGGACAAAATCCCTAGGGAATCACAAAAATGACATTACATCTTAAAATAAAATACTGCTTCATTGCCGTGCAAATACGCGTGTTTTATTACAGGTACCAATAAATGTCTGTTGCTAAACAAAAAAAAAAGGAGGGCTATGAAAAGAGGGAAAGCAAATGAATGACTAATCCGAATCCTCGCATCATCATCCTCACCGAGGAGTCCTCCCAAAAGAAAAGTCGGGCATCCCGAGCAATACTCCGCCCGTCACATCCTCGTCGCCGGAATAGCCGAGCACCCAGCACTGAGGCTCCCCCACCGAAAAGTACTCGGAAGAAGGATCAAATCCGGCGAAAGGATCGAAGAAAAGAAGGCTACGAGGGAACCCTCGCCTGTGCGCCATGCGGAGGCATGAACCGATAAAAGAGTTTTGCCGGCCCTCGAAGCGCCTGCGGCTCCCGAAGACGTCCCTAAGGCATCCATCTTATGCCGCCCCTCAAAGGCCCACTCTAGCTTTCTGCGGCTCAGGCTCGGCTCTAGGCGGAGAGAACGTCCTGAGTAATGCCTCGAAGACGCATAGGCTTCGTCTGGCCCCGGCACACGACGCGAAGGCCGGCTGAGGACACCTTCGACGCCATCTTCTTCGGGGCGAAGGAGCCGCGCACGCCACGTATGGCGGAAGTCAAAGGCATATCGTAGAGGCTCTCCCCGGACTCCGCACAACAAGAAGCCAAAGCTTGGTCATCAAATACGGCTATACTCGGCAACAAAAAAAGAAAAATGCGAGAAAAAGATGCCAAGATGAAGGAAGAATCGGCCATCTCACTCGCGATGCGATCGTGTCGGGATCCGCTCGCATGCTAATGCAGAGCACTGCTCCTGAATCTGCGAACAGCCCTTCCTCCTCGATCCGTCCTCGCGGACGTACGTGAAATCCGGCCCGGCATCGAACCTCTCAGGGGAGCTCGCTTGGGCGCGCCTCTCTCCACTCGCCGGTACTCGCGGCGTCCTCGGCTTCCTCCTCTCACGAAGGCCCACAGTACTCCTCTCCGTATAAAATGAACTCCTCGGCGCCAGGCACAGATCGCCAAGGGTACCTCTCGAAGTCAAGCACATCCATATCCAGGAGTCAAGCATCCCAAAGGGAGGGTCCCTCTGGAACCGCGGGAGAAGCACAATCAGGGGCACATCTTTTGCCCCGAAAGACCTCGCTCTCAGCGGATACACATGGCCATCACAAGTCAAGCCTCGCAAAGACATCTTGCGCCGCGGCTGTCACCTCGGGAGCCTCAGGCTCGAACTTCATTCCCCCTGCATGCAGGAGTCCACGGGAACAAGACAAACCCTCACGGCTATCTCTCTCCGTACGCTCACGTGTACATCCCCGTGGCGATGGTGAGCTTCCCTGGCTGGTCCCTCCTCTTCCCTCGCCGTACGAGCCCGTCCCGAGACGCATAGCGAGGCAATGCCCAGCAGCCAGCGGCCCAGGATCCCTATCCCAAGGAGGAAGCAGCTGGAAAACCTCCATAAAACCACACACAGTGACAAAAAAAACGTAAAGGGCTCGCGTGCAAGACAATGGAGAAATGACAGTATCAAGCTAAATCAAGAAAAAAGCTGACAATAAACTCATACCTCCAGCAAAGTCAAACAAAGCAGGGCCGAAACAGGCGCCCAGGGCTAAGCCGGTCCCGAAGGAGAAAGTAGAGCTCGACCAAGCACACTCGCCCCAAGCAATATCACGACGCACCTCTATCCCGAGTCAATCAAGCTCTCAACAAAGCGAAGGGGAGGCTGCGGTCGCATGGTTCGAGAACGAGTCTCGGACGGTGCATACCACAAGAAGGAGCGCGCCCAGCTGCTCCGTCATGCACCTGGCCGCGTGCCCGGATGTAGGCCCAATGCGCCGTGATCCTCATCTCCACGTCGTTGTCTGACATCCCGAGCCCCTGCGAGGACGAGGCTCAAAGCCCGGCAGCTCGGTCAACACATCATCGGCTATCATGTCTCTCCACCTCAGAGGCTCCCACTTTGAAGGAGAGCCGTAATAACGGCAAAATCGGTGGGCGTCACTTTGTCACCTCGCCCAGCTCGGGTGGAAGGTGTGGGTGGTATCCCGCCAATACTCGGATAAACCCGGAAGACACTCTTGTTCTTCCTCGTGTCGCCACTCCGAGCCCGGGTTCTCAGCGAACACACCTAGGCCGAAGCATAAACCAGCCTCCGGGGACTCGGCCTACCGTCCACGGAAATATCGGGCATCCGCTGCCATAGCTCCACAACAGCCTCGAGCGATCCCCGAGTCTTCATCCTCTTGGCCTTCCCGGCCATAAGCCCCGCATCCTGCAGGTAAACACAGCAAAGGTACGTCAATCACAGTACTTAATATAAAGGCACATATAACCCGTCACAAAACACGGCACATATTGCACATAATTTTCACATACAATTTTTCCATGTAACCCGTCACAAAACACGGCACACAATGCACATATTTCTCACATATAATGCACATATAATGCACATATAATGCACATAATTTTCACATATATCATATAATTTTTCCCATGCAGTCCGTCACAAAAACACGGCACACACTGTACACATTTTCTCAAAAGAAAAAAAAGGGGGGGGGGGATTAAACCCTACACGACACATTTTCTAAAGAAAATCCGTCCCAACACAGCACATATCGCACATATTTTCCCCACAGAGTCCGTCACCCAAAAACACGGCACGACACATATGCATAACACAAAAAAAATCCGTCCCTACACGGCACACACTTTCACATATAACCCGTCACAAAACACGGCACGTGTCACATTTTTTCACAAAAATTATCACTACACGATAATTTTTCTCACAATGTACATACATAAATAGCATTAGGTACAAAACACCAAAGCATGCATTTCATTAGAGAAACACTTTATTTTCACAAATAAGAGCTAATCTACACATTTCTGCACAAAATACACATACCCACAATTTTTACATGTCCATTTTCAACAATTCATCAAGAATTTCACAAAAAGGCACAAAAAATAACAAAAAAATTCAAAAATGCGAAAAACTAAAACCTAGTTCTAGCATTCAAAAATTCGAGCAGGGAATCAAAACGGGACAGATTTCTTACCTCCCCGACGTTCATGGAGCGACGATTGTGCACCTCCGGATTCGGATACAAGACATCCGGGTTCTTCGAAGATGGAACGAACGAGATCCAATTCCTTTGAAGCTCCATCCATTTGCTCAACCACTTCTGGGCTGCGTTGACGACGACTCCTTCGAGATCCTTCAGCCATGGCAAGCAATTCAAGCAAAAAATTTTTGATTTTGGTTAACAATGGAGGAATTTTTCTCTCTCTCTCTCGCCTGGTTCACGAACTGGAAAATGAGGAAGAAGAAGTGGGGGAGCCTCGGCATTTAAACCTGGTCAAAACCTGGGAACTGTAAAAAACCAAGGTGGTCCGTACGGACCTCTTTGCAACCAGGTTGGTCCGTACGGACCTCTTTGCAAGGGGTGGCCAAATTACTTTCACCTTGCCCTTATAATCTTTGCCCACAGGCGTCTAAGGCCTTTTCCGGCAAATCCAAGTGCGAATGGTCCCTAACCCTTCAATTCAACCACCCACGTCAAGCGTAAGACCGGACCTCGCCCACTTCAACGGCAAATCAACCACCGGCCGTCAAGCGTAAGACCGGTCCTCGCCCACTTCAAGCGGCAATTGACCCCGGCCGTCAGCGTAAGACCGGTCCTCGCCCACTTCAACGGCAATTCAACCACCGGCGCGTCAAGCGTAAAGACCAGGACCTCGCCCACTTCAACGGCAATTCAACCACTTGGCGATCGGTGTAAGCCGAACCTCGCCCACTTCAACGGCAACTCAACCACCGGCCGTCAAGCGTAAGACCGGACCTCGCCCACTCAACGGCAATTCAACCACCGGCCGTCAAGCGTAAGACCAGGACCTCGCCCACTTCAACGGCAATTGAGCCCCGGCCGTCAAGCGTAAGACCGGACCTCGCCCAGCCCAACGGCAACTCAACCCACCCCGGCCGTCAGCGTAAGACCGGTCCTCGCCCACTCCAGCGGCAATTGAACCACCGGCGGTCGAGTGTAAGACCGGTCCTCGCCCAGCTCCAGCACGGCAATCCAACCACCGCCCACTCCAACGGCAATCCAAAACGCCCGACGGCAATTCAAGAAGGAGCCAACACCTCCTAGCACAAATATCAAGGCACAAAACGCCTCCAAACGCTCAACGACAACTCGAACCAGCTGGAGGTCCGAAGTCATCTTCCCAACAAAAAGGGCCCCTACGGGGTCATGCATCCCAGACTAGAGCACCGGCGGTCGGATGTAAGCCAGAACCGCCCACTTCAACGGCAGCGCGGCGCACCGGCCATCAAAGTAAGCCGAGCTCCTCCTCAACAAGTCGAAAGGGAAGTCATACAGACCGCATATCCCAGCCAGGCCATCATCCTTGCCCGCTCAACGGCAAAACGAGCACAAGAAGGAGCCAACACCTCCGAGTACAAGTCCCCGAGGCACGAAGCGCCTCCAAAAATGCCAAATGGTGAAGCAATCACCGACCATCATCCTTGCCCACTCAACGGCAAAACGAGCACAAGAAGGAGCCAACACCTCCGAGTACAAGTCCCAAGGCACGAAGCGCCTCCAAAAACGCCAAATGGTGAAGCAATCACCGACCATCATCCTTGCCCGCTCAACGGCAAAACAGGCACAAGAAGGAGCCAACACCTCCGAGTACAAGTCCCAAGGCACGAAGCGCCTCCAAAAACGCCAAATGGTGAAGCAATCACCGACCGTCATCCTTGCCCACTTCAACGGCAGCTCAAACACCGGCAGTCATCGTAAGTCCAATCTTCTACTCAACAGGCAAAAAACACAAAGGCATCTACGCCTCTCGAAGCACAAGGCAGCCACGCCTCCACAAATGCGGCTAGAAGACGATTCAAAGTCCTCGCGCATTACATCAAACTGCGGCTAGAAGACGATTCAAAGTCCTCGCGCATTACATCAAACTGCGGCTAGAAGACGATTCAAAGTCCTCGCGCATTACATCCCCAACTGCGGCTAGAAGACGATTCAAAGTCCTCGCGCATTACATCCACAACTGCGGCTAGAAGACGATTCAAAGTCCTCGCACATTACATCAAACTGCGGCTAGAAGACGATTCAAAGTCCTCGCGCATCACATCAACCGCCGCCAGAAGACGATTCAAAGTCCTCCAGCGTGGCACCAACCGCCGCCAGATGACGATTCAAAGTCCTCCCGGCGTGGCACCCGCCGCCAAGACGATTCAAAGTCCTCCGCGTGGCACCAAGCCGCCGCGAGACGATTCAAAGTCCTCCCGCGTGGCACCAACCGCCGCGAAGACGATTCAAAGTCCTCCCGCGTGGCACCCAGCCGCCGCCAGAAGACGATTCAAAGTCCTCCCGCGTGGCACCAACCGCCGCCAGAAGACGATTCAAAGTCCTCCCGCGTGGCACCAACCGCCGCCAGATGACGATTCAAAGTCCTCCAGCGTGGCACCAACCGCCGCCAGATGACGATTCAAAGTCCTCCCAGTGGCACCAACCGCCGCGGATGACGATTCAAAGTCCTCCAGCGTGGCACCAACCGCAAATCAGAAGACGATTCAGGTCCTCACTCTACCTCCAGCCCGGAAGGCTTTAAACCACTCGGTCCGGAAGACCGTATAAACCTCCCAAATGATTATCCCCGGCCCGGAAGGCCTTAAACCACCCGATTCGGAAAATCGTAAAATTTCCATCCCAGGACACCACCACGTCCTCACTGATTGACCTCGGCGGTCACCGCATCCTAGGACACCACCACGTCACTTACCACCGACTCGGCGGTCACACAACACTTTAGGGCACCACCACGCCCACATACACTCACAAATTCACGACCTCCGAACTACGACTGTGCTTGATTCCCGCCAGGGATACGTAGGGAATCCTATCACAGGTCCGGCCATCGACCTATGCGGTCACCCAGACACCACCACGTCCCTTACCACCGACCTCGGCGGTCACACAACACTTCAGGCACCACCACGCCCACACAAATTCACGACCTCGAACTACGACTGTGCTTGATTCCCGCCAGGGATACGTAGGAATCCTATCACAGGTCCAGCCATCGACCCGTGCGGTCACCCGGGACACCACCACGTCCTTACAATGGCCCGACCTCGGCGGTCACACGACACTTCGGGGCACCACCACGCCCGCATTCACAAAACACTCACCCCACACTCGAACTACGACCGGGCTTGATTCCCGCCGTGGATACGTAGGAATCCTATCACAGGGTCCGGCCTATTGACCTAAACGGTCACACAAAGGACACCACCACGTCCTCACATTGACCCTCACGGTCACTTCCTCTCCCGACGCGATCCAGTTAGGACCACTTATCTTATCGGCGACCCCACTTCTTTCATAAGTGACGTCGTCGAGGGGCTTCGTAAGTACCCCAACTGGATCACCCCCTTTCAAACACACGGGAAACACCGCAGACTCATCCACGCAGTCTCGTAGACCTCTCTCACTCAAAACCCTCTCAAAACCCTCTCAAACCCCCAACCAAACCAAGGGAGGAGCCTTTCTCAGGATAAAAAGGGACAAAAGGACCTTTTGGGAATTTTCAGAAATCGAGAAGAAGCAATTAAGGTCCGTACGGACCTCTTTGTTGCAATGATTTCTACATCCCCTTACAGTCCACCATATGCCCTCAAATCCGGGAAAATGATTACTTCCTGCAGAGTTGGTCCGTACGGACCTCTTTGCATGCAAGATGGTCCGTACGGACCTTATTGCTCGAGGAACACCATCATTCCAGAATATTCTCCATCATTGCATTCCCTCAAATCGAGGAAATCCAAAATTCTCGGGATAACCAAGAAGGTCCGTACGGACCTCTTTGCTCCGAAATTTTTACTATAAATAGAGGGCTCCCCCTCCTCATTTTCACACACCTCCCTCTTCTCTCTTCCTCCCTTAGCCTTTTGGCTCCCCTCTAAGTCCTCTCGAGGCACTCCCGGCCCCTTTCGGATCCTTCCGAGGCCTTCCGAGCTCCCTTGTGGTGCTCCGAAGCCTCCCCGAGCGCTCCCGAGACGCTCCCGAGACGCTCCCGCGCTGCCCCGAGGCACTCTCGAGGTACTCTGAGGCCCCTCGTGGTACTCCGAGGCCTTGCCTGGTCTTTCCACGGTGTCCCGGCTCTTTCCGAGTCAAACCGACGATCCCAAACCACGCCGAAACTCTGCCCGAGTGACTCCTGCCACCACAACGCACGCCGAACCTCTGCCCGAGTGATCCCGACGATCCCCACGCACGCCGAACCTCTGCCCGAACGCAGCCTGCAACCTCAACTCACGCCGAAACTCTGTCCGCGGACAACCGGCATCTCCCGAAGCAATCCCGATCCGTACCGGAACGCTACTCCGACCTCAAACACCATTCCCCAGCGGAAGACAGACACGAACCAACATTGGTAAGGCTTCCTTCCTATACTATTTCAATACATTTCCATACATAGCATACAATGTAAACATCCGATACATGAGATGCATTTTTAAAAGCACACACACACACACACACAACATTTAAAGGATATTAGGGGTATCCGAAAGACTCGTTTTACGAGGCTACTCGGATGAGCTCTAATATTCTAATATTCTCTTCCCGGGGAGTCATCTGACCTCCGAACTCAAAATCTCATCACACAAAAACAGTTTAAAATTATCTTTAAACTGATGCCCTTTTTCAATGTTTTGGGCTTAATAAAAACGGCGTGGCGACTCTACAAATGCGAAAGCAAAACGGCGAGACAACCTCCAACGCGAAAGATGCCAGATGCCGGGGCCGCGAGGCCTTTCTCGGATCCGGGCTATTTCAACGGTGAGAGCTATGCTTGATCTTGGGGCAAGCATTAATCTGTTGCCTTATTACATGTATCTTGAGTTGGGTTTATCGGAGCTAAAACCCACTATGATGGCCCTACAACTCGCTGATCGGTCCATCAAAAGACCATTGGGCATTGTAGAGGATGTTTTAGTTCAGGTCGGGTCATTGATCATTCCTGTGGATTTTGTGGTTTTAGAGATGCCTCGCGGTGAGAGTAGTCGCCGTGATTCACCCATTTTGCTTGGGAGACCATTCATGGCAACGACCAACACCGTAATCAATGTTGCTAGTGGCACTCTCTCCATAACTGTCGCAAATGAAAAAATTGAAATAAATGTTTTTGAGGTAATGAAAAATGCGGTAGGTCATGATGAGTCTTGCATGTTTGTAGATGAGTTTGATGAGGTCGATGATTGTGTGCGTGAAATGGCATGGCATGAGAGAGATTGTGAGGAGTTAGAGTCATTAATTTCAATGGGCGGTGAGAAACCTAGGGATAATGCGGATGCTCAGCGATGGGCTGTGGATAAGGCCGACGAGCACCATCCTAGTGATGGCCCGTTTCACCCCCTAGGCCACTTCAATGAGAAGTTGGCGCCCTCTATTGTGATTCCCCCAGTCCTTGAGTTGAAAGTTCTCCCGTCAAATTTAAAATATGCATTTTTAGGAGAGGGAGAGACTTTACCTGTCATAATTGCATCTGATTTGTCCACGGATCAAGAGGCCCAATTGATTGCTGTTTTGTGTGAATATAAAGAGGCCATTGGGTGGACATTAAAAGACATTAAGGGAATTAGTCCCACGATGTGCATGCACATAATTCATCTCTTGGATGGTGCTAAACCGTCTAGGGAGAGACAACGGAGGCTGAATCCTCACATGGAGGAAGCCGTGCGAAAAGAGGTCCTTAAATTATTAGATGCGGGTATTATTTACCCGGTGGCTGAAAGTGAATGGGTAAGCCCGGTACAAGTTGTACCAAAAAGATCGGGCATCACTGTAGTCCAGAATGAGAAAGGTGAGGATGTGCCCATGAGAGAAGTGACCGGTCTTAGAATGTGTATTGACTTGAGAAAACTAAATGCTGCGACCAAGAAAGATCACTTTCCTTTACCTTTTATTGATCAAATGTTAGAAAGATTGGCCGGTCACTCTTACTATTGTTTTCTTGATGGCTTTTCGGGGTATAATCAAATTGCCATAGCCCCTGAAGATCAGTCCAAAACCACCTTCACATGTCCATTCGGAACTTATGCATTTAGGAGGATGCCCTTCGGGCTTTGCAATGCACCTGCAACATTTCAAAGGTGTATGACCTCCATTTTTTCGGATATGATTGAAAGGTGTGTCGAGGTCTTTATGGATGATTTTTTGGTTGTTGGGGATAGTTTTGATGATTGTTTAAAGAACTTGGAATCTGTTTTGAAAAGATGTTGTGAAACCAACCTGACGTTAAGTTGGGAAAAGTGCCATTTTCTTGTAAAGCATGGGATTGTGTTGGGTCACATTGTGTCAAGTAAGGGGATTGAGGTCGATAGGGCAAAAATTGATGTGATTGCTAAATTACCTCCCCCGAATTCGGTCAAGGGTGTACGAAGTTTCCTAGGGCATGCGGGTTTCTATAGGCGATTTATAAAAGATTTTTCAAAAATTTGTAAGCCTTTATGTAATCTGCTTGCCAAGGATACGGAGTTCATTTTTGACCAAGAGTGTGTTGATGCGTTCAATTTGCTTAAGGAAAAGTTGACATGTGCCCCCATTCTTTCTAGTCCCAATTGGTCTCACCCTTTTGAGATCATGTGTGATGCCTCGGACTTTGCTATTGGGGCTGTTTTGGGACAAAGGGTAGACAAATTGCCTTCCGTGATCCATTATGCTAGTAGAACACTTAATGATGCACAACTGAATTATACCACAACTGAAAAAGAATTTTTGGCTGTTGTGTTTGCATTGGAAAAGTTTCGTTCTTACTTGCTTGGGTCAAAGGTGATAATTTATTCTGACCATGATGCATTGAAACATTTGTTGAATAAAAAGGATGCTAAACCTCGTTTGTTGAGGTGGATGTTATTGTTGCAAAAATTTGAAGTCGAGATCCGAGACAAAAAGGGGACTGAGAATGTGGTAGCGGATCATTTATCGAGGCTTGAGGACTATTCGTATCTTAATATCGAGGAGAGTGTGATTCCGGTTAATGAAAATTTTCCGGATGAACAACTTCTTGCTATACATGTCCAAGAGCCGTGGTATGCAGATTTTGTCAATTACTTGGTGTCCAATATGATCCCACCACAGTTCACCTATGACCAAAAACGTAAGTTGAGGTCCGATGTGAAACATTGTATTTGGGATGATCCCTATTTGTGGAAAATTTGCCCGGATAAAATTGTGAGGAGATGTGTCCCGGACCACGAGCACAGTAGCGTGTTGAGATTTTGTCATGAACTCCAATGTGGGGGTCATTTTAGTGGCCAAAAGACCGCTAGGAAAGTGCTTCAATCGGGTCTTTATTGGCCCACTTTGTTTAAAGATGCTCAAGAGTTTTGCCGTAGGTGTGATAGATGTCAACGGTCCGAGAACATAGGAAAGAGAGATGAGATGCCCTTGCAACGTAATCTTATTGTTGATATATTTGATGTGTGGGGCATTGATTTTATGGGCCCTTTTCCCCCTTCCCATGGTTACTTGTACATACTTGTTGCTGTTGATTATGTTTCAAAGTGGGTGGAGGCAATTGCCACCCGAACTAACGATGCTAATGTTGTTTCCAAGTTTGTGGTTGATAATATTTTCAGCAGGTATGGAGTGCCGCAGGTAATTATCAGTGATCAAGGGACCCACTTTACCAACAAGAGGTTCAATGCAGTTTTGAAAAAGTATGGGGTGGTGCATAAGCTTGCGACAGCATACCATCCTCAAACTTCGGGACAGGTGGAGGTGAGTAATAGACAGATAAAGGGTGTTCTTGAGAAAACACTGCGTCCCAACAGAAAAGATTGGGCATTAAAGTTGGGGGATGCATTGTGGGCATACAAAACAGCATACAAGACACCCATTGGAATGAGTCCGTACAGGATAGTGTATGGGAAGGAATGTCACCTTCCGGTGGAGTTGGAACACAAGTCATATTGGGCTGTGAGGGAATTGAACATGAATTTGAATGCCGCGGGAGAAAAGAGATTGCTTGCACTGGATGAGATTGAGGAGCTCCGACAAGATAGTTATGAGAGCGCAAAATTGTATAAAGAGAGGACCAAACGATACCGTGATAAAAATTTGAAGCCCAAGTTCATAAGACCGGGTATGAAAGTCCTTCTCTTCAACTCTCGGTTGAAGCTCTTTCCGGGCAAGTTGAGTTCTAGATGGTCAGGCCCATATGATGTGGTGCGTGTGTATCCTCACGGAGCAGTTGAACTCAAAAATCCAAAAGATGGGAACGTCTTTAAAGTAAATGGGCATAGAGTGAAACCATATTACGAAGGGGTGTCAATTTTGGAAGACATCAATGAGATCGACGTGATTGAGTTGGTGGACCCGGAGGCGGCCACCTAATTCCATTGGGCATAACGTCGAGCTTAATGACTATAACCAAAGCGCTAATTGGGAGGCAACCCAATGTAGGTAATATTTACTGCTTTCCGTATTTTCTTTCCCATTATTATCATCGTTGCAGTTGGATTGTGTTGTGTTTTCTTGGATCATGCCATGAGGACATAGCATGGTTTAAGTGTGGGGGTGGTGGTAATTATAATAAAAAAAAAATCTCTTTTATTGGGCTTTTATTTCGTAAACGTGTCAAACTACGGTGACCTGAGCCTGTTCTTGTGGGTAGTCCGCCCACATTAATGGGGACGTAGGCAACGAAAGTGCGGTCAAAATGTGTGTCAATTTCGACATGCAAATTGTCTATCCAAAGACATTAAAAAAGGGCGGCATACCGGGAGACAACCCGGATTTGTATTTGTATTGTATATTAAACTGGTGCTACTGAAGGGTATTTTCTTTGTTTAATGATGTGCAGGAAAAGTGCGTGGAGGAGCCAAAGTCCTGGGCTTGAAAAAAAAAAAAAAAAATTGAAAATTTGAAAATTGGGCCAGGCAGAGCACGACTCGTGCTCCTGAGCACGAATGGGAGCACGAGTGGGAGAAGTGCTCGTTCTAATCAGAACGACTAGGTGGCTTGGGCACGAGTCGTGGGCACGAATTGCAAAAGAGCACGACTCGTGCTAAATGGCACGACTCGTGCCAAGAAGGATTTTAAACGCAGCAGTTACCAAAAATCCCTTCAGTCGTGCCCCCCTCTTTCAAACTTCCAGTCGCCCCTCTTTCTTTCTCTACCCTAATTTCAAATTTCCTTCTTTCTCTCTCTAAAATCCTTCCATCCAATCTTCCATTAACCCCTAAAATCTCTACCCCTAACCCACAAAACACTCTTCTTTACCCCATTTAAACCTTTTAATCCGAAAATCTTGCCCCAATTTTCCTCCATTGTTGGTGATTTGGTGAAGAAAAAGTGTAGCTTTGAAGGTGGTGTGGGTTTGTTAATTGCTTGTTGTGGAGTGCGAATTGAAGCAAAATTCTTTGAAGGTTGGTGTGGCATTGGCTTTCTCCCTCTTCCCCGACCATTTTCTCAGTTTCCGGCGAAGTCTCCAGCCAATTTTCCGGCCAAATTTTTCCGGTAACCTAAGCTGTTCAGAGGTAATTCTATTTTCAGTTTCCTCCGTTGTTTTGAAGTTGTGGTTGGTTGTTGATTGGTGGAATTGGAGGATTGTTGGGATTGTTTGGGTAGTATTGTTTTGCATATTTTGTGTTGATTGATATTGATTGCTAATAGGGAGAACAAAAGACAAAGGTAAAAGTGTTGATGCTCAGCCTAGAAAGAAAAGAAACATTGTTATTGAGGAGCCCCCTCGAGTGCCCGACGATTTCATGGGCTTGACTAAGTTGACAGATTCTCAAAAAAATAAATGGAGAAACTTGGCAAATGGAAGGGTGGTTCAATTAACTAGATTTTTATGTGTGGAAACATTGCAGAAGTTGGGTCTGTATGATTTGGTTGCGGGTTTGTTGAATAACATCGGATTGGGTGGATTTCTAGGCAAGAGTGCGGGGGTATACAAGAGGGTGACACTTGAATTTTTGGCAACCTTGGAAAGAAGGGAGGAAAATGGAGTATGGAGTGTGCGTTTTAATATAAATGATATCACGAGGACCTTGTCGTATGCTGCAGCTAGAGAGTATTTGGGCGTGAGTGAGCCCAGAGGAGAGTGGTCTGAGAGGGATAGGACTGTGGAGACGTTCTTCTTTGAGTTGACGGGCAAGTATATGCAAAAGCCCTATGTGGTGATGAAGACTCTTTCCCATCCGGTGTGGAAATTGCTCTATAGAGGGTTATCGATGACGTTTTATGCGAACGGGGAGCCGGCTCAGATGAACGCCTTGCAGTTCGCGACTATGGAGTGTGCTTTGTCTTCCAATACTGTGATTCCGGATTGGGTTGAACTATTTTTCAGGAGATGTGAAGCTTTGGGAGTCAATGGGAATGGAAACATTCCAGTGGGTGGCATGGTGACTTTATTGGTGGAAAATTTTGTCCGTAATCACCCTAGATCGGTAGGAAATGCCGAGGGGCCTCTATTTTATGATCGGTTCTTTCTATACCGATATGACACCTTTGAGAGGATCTCGGGCCAGAATGATGCCTTGACGTTTAATTATGGTGGTGTTAGGAGTTTCCAGTGTGCGCAGGGGGTGGTATTTCCTTAATTTCCGTATGCGCGAGATTGGAGGATGCCATTTGTTGCAGACATGACATTGCGTGACTTGAAAAGAGATATGGGTGAGATAGTGAGTGACGAAGAGGAGGAGCAGCAGGAGCAGCAGGGTGAGGAGCAGCAGGGTGGTGAGGACCATCAGATGAGAGAGCAGTTTCAGGCTGGGACTAGTGGAGGCTTTGCAGGCCATGGGCAGGATCAGTCAAGTATGGCGGGGGCCTTTAGTAATTGGGGTGATATGAGAGCATATTTGGATGCTCAATACCAGAGAGATGCAGAGGAGCGAGAGAGGAGATATAGAGAGGAGTGTGATGCTCGGGAGGCGCAGAACTTGATGTGGCGCACTCGTTTTGATTATGTGGATAGGCGTTGGGATGCTCAGGATGACAGATTAGAGGTTTTGGAGGACAGGGTGGAGACCACGAATAGAATGGTATTTCAGCAGCAACTGTGGATGCAGCAGTCCGAGCCGAGACATTACGAGCCAGTCCCAGATGAGCATTTTCAGGAGATGATGAGGAGAGCTGATAGGCGGAGACAGCGGCAGTTGGCCGTGAGGCCCAGTTTCCAGATGGGGGCTTCGGCCCGAGATATTGAGGGTACATTTTCTTATCCCCTTCCCTTTTTGCATTTAAAACTGTCCTGTTTTATGATTGTGCACACATTGAGGACACTGTGTAGTTTAAGTGTGGGGAAAGGGCGGTGCCTTATATTGTATATATAAAAAAAAAAGAGAAAAAAAAATAAAAATATATATATAGAGTGGCTAAGTGAAAACCCGAAAGGGCACTTAGGCAAAAGGTGAGAATTTGAGTGATAATATCCTTTATTCACCGGCGTGGAGACATAAGGGGGAGTTAGGAGTTCGGGTAGGATCATCTTGGTTGATGGAGGTTCGTGTTAGAGGCGTTAGGATAGAAATCCTCGTGCACCTTGGAGTAATAAGGGGGGTGGAGAATAGCACGAGGTAAGTTTTTGTTGAGCATTCCCTTTTCTTAACATTAACTTTTGATTGAGGGTGTACATTGTGTAGTGTGAGCAAGTGTGGGGGAAAATTTAGGACATTTTAGTTTCCCCCCACTATCATTATGAGGGCCCTAGTTTGGACGATCATTTTATTATGGAGTTTGATGTCAAGCTAGGGCCATTGATTTTCTTTTGGGGAGTCTTACGAAGACGGAGTTTTGTACACTCCGGTATCATTTTGATTGACTTGTATTGGAGGTTAGAGGAGCTAGGTATCATTTTCTTCCACACATCTTCTTTAGACCAATTTTAGATTGGAGTTAGGATATTACTCAGGGACGAGTAATGGTCTAAGTGTGGGGGAATTTGATGAGTGGATTTTATACATATCATTTTACCTATGTTTCCGAATGCTTTATATTGATTTTGATGTATTTAGATTAGTTTTTGATGTATTTGAGAGAAATTATGTTAAGTGAGGTTGTGTGGGAAAACAATACACTTTAAGGGTAGTTTTGTCATTTTCTTTGTATTTGGTGGTGGAATCTCATGGTGCCGACGAGTGCAAGTCAATTGTCAGTGAAAAAGTGGCAACAAATTGGTCAAAGGACGAAGCTCGGAGTCAAACATGGTCAAGGGACGAAGGCCAGTCAAAACTGAGTCAAAATGGGGCAATTCTGCATTTGGCACGAGTGGAGCACGAATGAAGAAGGCCAGAGTACGACTTGGGAACGAATGGAAAATCAAGGCACAAGGAAGAAGAATTGATCAGAACGACTGGGCATAGGGAGCACGACTCATGAGCACGAGTGGAGACCAAGGCAATTTCCAGCAAAGCTACTCAGAACGAATGGAGGGCTCTGTCACGACTCGTGGGCACGACTTGGATTGAAGGGCACGACTCGTGCTAATTAGCACGACTCGTGCCAGTACGCGTTTTTGTGACATCAGCACGGATTTGAAGCAGATTTCAATGGTTTAATTGATTTTAGTTTCCTAATTAGATTAAGACTGAATTAAGGAGTATATATACTCCCTTTAGAACATATTATGAGGTACCTTTTATTTTAGTTTTCTTGCCTAGGTTTTTGAAGGATTGGAAGAATTGATTTTTCAAGGTTTTCGCAATTTTCTTCAGGTTTGATGTATTGTGGTTATTCATATTTTGTGATGTCAATCCTGAATATGAGTAGCTAAGTTCTTTGTAGTTCACGGATTGGTGTAGCCCGTATTTGATCTTTATGTTAAATCTTTAATCTTCTTTTAATTGCGGTTTTTGTTCATCCTAATATTTTAAATTTATATTTGGTACAATTCTTGCATTTGCGTGGGGAATTGTGCATGAACACTATTAGGGTGATTGGACTCGATTGACGATCTTGCGTGAATCGATTGAGTCTAGGTTTCATTAATTCTTTTGTGCTTAATGAATTGAGTTGTTGTTAATTTGATCTTGCGTGATAATTGATAACTACTCAATAATAGAATTGCAACCCGGCCATCTAACCGTCCCAATTCTTACAAAAGCGAAGAAACCCGAAAACACAATTAATATTTTTATCATTCAAAAGCATAAGGAGAAAATATGTGGTGAACCCAATCCGTGGACTAGTTGTCTAATCCTTGAATTACTTTTGCAAATTTGCTCATTTGTTACTTTAGTTATTTAAATTTCTTTTAGTAATTAGTTTTTAATCAATCAAAATCAAAAACCCTTTTCTAGTTACGTTTAGCATTAATTAAATTTACTTGTTAAAGCACACGAGTCTCTGTGGTTCGACCCTTACTTTTGTACGTTGCTACTTCGGTAACTTGTACACTTGCAAGGTTTTTATTAAACAGTGGAATTTTATCCATCACATTCCGTACTGATTTTGCCCCCACTGAGGAACTGCGAACTGGCTCGTCCCGTCAGGCTGCATGGATCCAGTGGTCTGTGGTTGGGGAGCTGGCTGACCCAGAGACTGAGAAGCATGAGTTCTGGTAGTAGTACCGTAGGAGGCTGGTGGTGGCATCCTAGAGTAGTCGGGGCGACCAAGATTGGGATTGGGGTCCTCTTCTTCTTCCACGGTGAAGGTGCCATCAGGATTGAGGCTGGCGGCCAAACCATGGCTCTTAATAGCCTCCATAAGGCTATTCAGCTGTGCTTCATGTCGCAGTCTCATCTGTTTGGCTAACTGATTCCATTGCTGTTCTGTTTGAGGAGTCCCAGTAGGCGGAGTGGTGTTGTCCCCATCATTACCAGGTGATGCAGACATTCTGAAACCCGGAGTCGGAACAAACGGTGAGGCCGACGATGCGCTTGACTCTTCCCAACTGATCAAACGGTGACCCGGTGCCCGAAACCAAGCTTTGTGAGGAGCTGCGGGGGGAAAGACACGAGGGTTCAGATATTTGGGAGTGAAGGAGGGTAGGTGTTTGGGCTTTGGGTTCATGCAACATGCAGTTATTTGTTCTTGTTTACTTAAAACGTGTTTTATTAACCTAAGCGGTTGGAAAAGATTGCTCTTCTTTTTCATAAACTACTCTGGATCCTGGATTAGTGGGCCCCATCACTACGTCTATAAGCCCCTCGTATTCCACCTGTATTTCGACTTCACAGGGCGGACAGCCCCGGGCGAGGGTCCTATAGGGAAAGCGTGTCCCACCGACCGAAAAGAAAAACGATCCTAAAAGTCTGGTGGGTAATCGAGTCTTAACGAGTATTCGATGTAAATTACGGACAAAGCTGACGTCAAAGTCAAGATCATGTCCGAGGGCTCGACGAAAAGTCGGCATGGTTCGGACTGATAAATGTCCACAATTGATCTTGACCTGTTGTCAGTTAAGCCGTAATTAGGCATGAAATAATCGTTAATTCTTGATGACTCAGTGTCATGCTGGGAGTCGTTGTATAATTTGTGACGATCGAGTCAAAGTCAAGGCGCCTGGCCAATATCCGGTCAAAGCCCATGACGGAAAATCGGCGGGACTTCGACCGATTAGTGGTCCCGAAAGATATTGACTTGGTAGGCCGACTAGGGCTTGAAAGGAAAGGTCTATACACGAGACAGGCATGACACGTACTGCACTAAAACCAAGCGGGTCTCGAACAAAGTGTGTCACGGACAAGTGCAGGGTCGACACGAGGCTCCATGGGATGTTTGGGTAATCCCGTGCTCGCACCGAGAGGCGTAATAAGGCCAAACGGGCTGCTACTGGGATTTCCCCGGGTTAAGGACATAGTGTGCAGTGTAAGGCCAAGTGCACGTAGTGTGCAAGCAGTCTATCTTCTTTTTCTGAGTAAAATAGAAATTTTTACGTGTCTTAAAAAGTGTGATGCATGCACAAAATGATTTTTTTTTGAAAACTTTTTTTTTTAAAATCTTTTTTTTTTGAAAATCTTTTTTTTTTTGGAAATCTTTTTTTTTTAAAAAATCTTTTTTTTTAAAAATCTTTTTTTTTGGAAAACTTTTTTTTTTGAAAGTAAATGCACACATAAGCACATAAAGGCAACGGGTCCGATAGTCAAAATTTTGACTTTTCCGAGGCGATCAAAACAACACGAAATGTGTAAAATCAACACACACAACAAACGGTTTCAAATGTCGGGACGGACGCTTGACCCACAAAAAGCTTTTTTTTTTTTTTTTGAAAAGATAAAACTTATTTTTGTCCCCAGCGGAGTCGCCACTGTAACGATGTGCCACCGGAAAATGATTTTTCTTCTTTTGAAAATCAAAACACGGAGTCGCCACGCCATTTTTGTTTTAAGGGCCAAAACTTTGAAAAATGTTCGAAATGAGAGATTTGGGTTCGGAGGTCACGTTACACGCCGGGAAGAACGTTAGGGTTCACCCGGAATGCCTCGTAAAACGAGTCTTTCAAGCTTAAAAACCATTTGTGTGTGTGTGTGTGTTCCTTTGGCCAAAATAAGTTCAAACTGAGAAAACTAAAAATTGGGAACTCTTTATAAGGAATTAAACAAGTTCCATGATTTTTGGTATGATTTTAGGGTTGAGTTTTGGTACTCAAAAGATTTCTTGAAGTTGGAAATCAATTCTGCCAGAATGAAAAAGGCAGTGGATTTAAGAGCTTTAAAACTTCAAAATATGGGGAAAGTCCGAGAATGAAAGTTGTTCAAAACATCTTAAATAAGGTTTCTGCAAAAGAATTTTCCGTTTGGAGATGATTTGATGGACCAAAACCTTCTGAAAATCTCAGATATGAAATCTGGATTTCCAGAGACTGTTGAATCTGACCTTTGGAAAATAATTTGAAAAAGGGATTTATACTCACGCAAAAAATAAAGTAAAAATATTTCTGGAAATATCTGGATGTTGGCTACAAAAAGTATTTTGTAGTCAATACCAAATTCCAAGTTCTTCTGTGTGTTGGAAAAATTGGGTGTATTTAAAAAATAGCTTTGAAAAAGAAACGGGACGGAAAATTATATTTCAAAAATAAGTCGAGGCAAGAGTTTGACTCTTTCTCCGTAAGACAATATTGCCCCGTATACGAGTGCTCACGGTCTACGGCAATTGTCTCCAAGATACAACGACTTTCGAAATTTCAGATTGCAGCACAACAACTCTGAAACTATCGGGCTAACTACTGAATACTCGGGATTTTCTTGGACTCGAAAAGCAAGACTTATGATTGCTAGGATGTTTTAGAGAATAGAATGCTAGAATGATTTGGATGGGAATGAAATGAGGAGGAGGGGGCTATTTATAGTTATTGAAGAGATGGGGTGTCTATTGGGAATAGACACAAATTGCACCCGTTAAATCTGGACCGTTGGATCTAAGCGAAATGGATGGAGGAGATCTGCTGGGTCGGCCCAACAGCCTTGACCCGCCTCTTCCAAGAGACATGGGTCGCCCCATGCCTTTTCTCCAACCATTGCAACCCATGACCCTTAGCCAGATTCACCAACCAAGCCCAATTCGGTTCTTATTCCAGCCGAACTGCACCTGGTCCGAGGCATCCCACATCCGGATTGGGCTGGCCCAAATCCATTCGGCCCAAACCAAGCCATCTTACCCGCCTTGGCCCAAACCATCCCAAGCCAAGTATGCATCCGCCTGCCCACACCCATCTGAACCGCACCGAGCCGAATTTCGTCAAAAGTTTAAGGCTCCTTAGCTCCTAGCGACGATGTGAAGTGCAAAGTGCGCCCTAAACCGCCCATTCCGCCCTTCGCGCGCTTCGCGGGTTGTGGGTCTATTTTGAACTAGAACAAAACTAACTCAATAGCCCACTTGGATGCATGGTTGTGCCAATGGCCCAACTAGGTTGGCCCAAGGAGATTAACTTGATGTCTCCTTCCTTGGATGCTCACATTAATAAAGTGAAATAACTTCCCTTTTCCTAGCAATGTGGGATATGGTTCTTCCATTCCAACTTTTCTTCAAATAACAACATTAAGTTGCTCACTTTAACCATTAATTTCTCATTCACCCGAAATTGGTTTTGAGAAAATAAATATATCATTTTAATCTACACTAAATGTAGATTAATTATTTGCAACTTATTTCTATTTTTACAAAATAGAAACTTCTATAAACTTGGTCAAATATTGGTCAAACACCAATAAAACTACCAATTTCTAACAATCCCCCACATGAATGAAATTAATGCATGAATGCAGACATTCAAGAAAAATCCCGACGAACTGTTACCGCATCGGGGTAGGTAGCTTTCGGCTTTGAACCATCCCTAGTAAGATGCTATCGGATTTACTTGCTGCTCAGTGAACGCGATGTCTTGAACTGATCAGCGTTTTGTGTAAACCAAGACAATAACATTTACACGATAACAATTCTGATATCTTTCGTTCTCACGTTGTGTCCAATTCGGCCCTGGACCATATCTTGGATTCATAAGTGTTTTCTATTAGAAGCGGCCAAACTTCTTCACTTATATAGGTGATCTCCTATAAGGAGTAACCTGCAATACTCCACCTTTGTTAAGGTATAGGAATCATTAAAAGCTTTAAAGCTTACCCTCACCACACGTCGCCAGGTTTCTTGCACTTGGGCAGCTTCTGAGAATGGGTTTTAAGAAGTTCCAAGTGTGCTACTAGAATATCCATAACTTAGTTGTCTCATTGAACCAAGTTTGTGGGATCTCCACTCATCATGGTTGAGTTACCGCTATAGACTTCTTTTATTGTGTGGGTTTTAACCCCATTTCCCTTACTGCATTGTACATTTGATCTCTGTTTATTCCTTTCGTAAACGGATCCGCTATATTTTCTTTTGACTTTACATAGTCAATGGAAATTATTCCATTAGAGATCAATTGTCTTACTGTATTATGCCTCCTCCGTATGTGTCGCGACTTTCCGTTGTACATACAGCTTTTAGCTCTTCCAATAGCTGACATGCTGTCACAATGTACCATGACAGAAGGCACTGGCTTATTCCAAACATGGAATATCCTCTAGAAAATTTCTCTAAGCCATTCGGCTTCTTCTCCAGCCTTATCTAAGGCGATAAACTCTGATTCCATTGTGGAACGAGCTATACACGTTTGTTTAGAGGATTTCCAAGACACGGCTCCACCACCAATGGTAAATACATACCCACTTGTGGATTTTGAGTCTTTTGTGTCTGATATCCAATTTGCATCACTGTATCCTTCCAATACAGCTGGATATCTCGTATAATGTAATCCATGGCTTATGGTATGTTTTAAATACCTAAGCACTCTTGTTAGTGCTTTCCAATGTTCAGTATTTGGATTACTCGTGAATCTACTTAGTTTACTAACTGAGTATGCTATGTCCGGTCGAGTACAGTTTGTTAAGTACATTAAACTTCCTATGACTCGAGCATAATTTGATTGTGATACTGGGTCACCTTTATTTTTGGCTAAATGTAGACTTAGATCTACCGGAGTCTTAGCCGGAGACAGATCGAACGCTTCGAATTTCTTAAGCACATTCTCGATGTAGTGAGATTGTGATAAGACAATTCCGTTATCTGTCCTAGAGATCTTTATCCCTAGAATAACATCTGCTTGACCCAGATCTTTCATGTCAAAGTTCTTCTTTAACATCTTTTTGGTTTTCATGATTATATCATGATTACTTCCAATGATTAGCATGTCATCCACGTATAGACATACAATCACATATTCATCGGGTGTGCCTTTAATGTATACACATTTGTCACACTCATTTATTTTGAACCCGTTCGACAACATGGTTCGATCAAACTTCTCGTGCCATTGTTTTGGTGCTTGTTTAAGACCATACAATGATTTGACAAGTTTACAGACCTTTTGTTCTTGTCCATGTGCAACGAACCCTTCAGGTTGTTGCATATAAATCTCCTCATCTAATTCTCCATTTATAAAGGCCGTTTTCACATCCATTTGATGTATCTCAAGGTTATGTAGAGCTGCAATAGCGATGAGAACACGAATGGATGTGATCCTTGTTACATGAGAATACGTATCAAAGAAGTCATATCCTTCTCTTTGTTTGAACCCTTGAGCTACCAATCTAGCTTTGTACTTATCAATAGTTCCATCTGCTTTGTACTTCCTTTTAAGGATCCATTTGCAACCCAACGGTTTGCATCCTGGAGGAAGATCTACTATCTCCCAAGTATGATTTTGCATGATGGACTCAATTTCACTATTGATAGCTTCTTTCCAGAGAGGAGCTTCTGGACTAGACAAAGCTTCTTGTAATGTCCTTGGTTCATCATCTAACATGTAAGTTAGAAAGTCAGGACCAAAGGTCTTAGCTACCTTTGTCCTCTTACTTCGTCTTGGCTCTTCATCTTCTTGAGAAGAACCAATAGCCGTATCATAAGTTCTTTTATTTGAACTTGCTTCATTCTTTTCCTTACATGGAAATTTAGTTTCAAAGAATACTACATTCCTTGATTCTATAGTCATTCCTGCCGTTATATCAGGAATTTCAGACTTGTGCACTAAGAATCGATATGCACTACTATTGTTTGCATATCCAATGAAAATGCAATCAATGGTTTTGGGTCCTATCCGCACTTGTTTAGGTTTAGGTATTTCTACCTTTGCTAGGCACCCCCACACTTTAAGATAATTGTAGGAAGGCTTTCTTCCATTCCATAATTCATATGGAGTTTTATCTTTTTTGTGTGGTAACATGTTAAGAAAGTAGTTAGCTGAAAGGATTGCTTCCCCCCACAAGTTGTCGGGTAAGCCCGAGCTGATCAACATTGTGTTCATCATCTCTTTAAGAGTTCGATTTTTCCTTTCAGCGACTCCATTTGATTGAGGTGTGTAAGGAGCAGTCGTTTGATGAATAATGCCAAATGGCCCCAAAGAAATATTTTCAAACGGTGCTACATACTCTCCACCTCTATCACTACGAATCTTCTTAATTGTTACATTAAGTTGATTCTCAACTTCATTCTTATATCCTTTGAAAGCTTCTAAAGCTTCATCTTTGCTTCTCAAAAGATACACATGACAATATCTAGTGCAATCATCAATGAACGTTATGAAGTACTTCTTCCCACCTCTAGTTTGCACAAGTTTTAAATCACATATGTCCGTATGGACTAATTCTAGAGGGGTAGTATTTCTTTCAACAGTGGGGAAGGGTGACTTCGTCTATTTTGCTTCCACACAAATTTCACACTTATTTTCTGAATCAAATTTCATTTTAGGAAGTAAATTTAAATTTACTAACCTACGTAATGAATTTAGATTCACATGTCCTAATCTATCATGCTATAAATTAGAACACTCAGACAAATAAGCAACAACATCTTTATTCTTCGCCTCTGGGCGGAACACGTTCAATACATTCATTTTAAAGAGTCCTTTATCAAGGTACCCTTTGCCAACAAATTGACCCATCTTGGTCAATATAAACTTATCGGACTCAAACACTAGCCTAAATCCGGCCTTATTCAATAACGGGCCGGAGACTAAGTTTTTACGGATGTCTGGGACATGCAGAACATCCATTAAGGTGAGTTCTTTGCCGGATGTCATTTTCAGCACCACCTTGCCGAGTCCAACCACGTTAGAAGTTGCAAAATTTCCCATATACAACTTCCTTCCACTGCAGGGAACATAAGATGAGAAACTTTCTCGATCTGCACAGATGTGGCGTGTTGCTCCGGTATCAATCCACCATTCCCTTGGGTTATCGTCCAATTTTGCAAGATTGGCTTCAAACACTACGGCAGATAGATCAAGCTCTGACAGGTCTAATGGGACAGTCCTGTCTTCTACCACATTTGCTTGAGGACGATTGTCATTCTGGTTGTTTGTTTTGGGATGCCGACAGTCTCTAGCCTTATGGCCAGGTTTGCCGCAGTTGTAACAACCTCCCTTGAACTTCTTGGCATTTGTGTTCCCCTTTTTAGCATTCCCAGTAGCCTTCCTCTTCTTGCTGGTACTCGCTTCAGCCAAGTTCACCTTTGCCTCTACTGATGTAGTCCTGCCGCTCTTGCTTTCGGATTTCCGGTTGTCTTCCTCAATCCTTAGCCTCACGATCAGGTCCTCGAGCTTCATTTCCTTCCTCTTGTGCTTGAGGTACATCTTGAAATCTTTCCATAGAGGCGGTAGCTTCTCTATAATGGCAGCTACTTGGAAAGATTCCCCGAGTTGCATTCCTTCTGCAATGATGTCAGCAATGATCAGTTGCAACTCACGTAACTGATCCATTACAGTTCGGGAATCAACCATCTTGAAGTCTAGGAATCGGCCGACAATAAATTTCTTAGTGCCGGCGTCTTCCGTTTTGTACTTCTTTTCAAGAGATTCCCAAAGCTCTCTTGCAGTCTTCATGCCACAGTACACATTGTACATGGCATCATCTAACCAATTTAGAATATAATTGTGACAAAGGAAATCGCTATGATTCCATGCGTCCAATGCTACTCTAGCTTGTGGGTCATCTTCATCTTCTGGAACCGTTGGCGGTGATTCTCGCAAGAATCGTGCCAAACTGAGGGTGGTTAGGTAGAACAACATCTTCTGCTGCCACCTTTTGAAATCTGTACCGGTGAATTTCGCCGGTTTCTCTGCATGGGTATGGATGGGAGCAGCAGGAGTTGGGTTAGGAGTATGGACGGGAGGTACAGAAGTTCCCGAGCCAGGGGGAGGAGTAGGAGCGGAGGTGGAGTCGGATGCCATTCTTTAAACACACAGAATATTGTCTTACGATTGTTGGAAAAATTGGGTGTATTTAAAAAATAGCTTTGAAAAAGAAACGGGACGGAAAATTATATTTCAAAAATAAGTCGAGGCAAGAGTTTGACTCTTTCTCCGTAAGACAATATTGCCCCGTATACGAGTGCTCACGGTCTACGGCAATTGTCTCCAAGATACAACGACTTTCGGAATTTCAGATTGCAGCACAACAACTCTGAAACTATCGGGCGAACTACTGAATACTCGGGATTTTCTTGGACTCGAAAAGCAAGACTTATGATTGCTAGGATGCTTTAGAGAATAGAATGCTAGAATGATTTGGATGGGAATGAAATGAGGAGGAGGGGGCTATTTATAGTTATTGAAGAGATGGGGTGTCTATTGGGAATAGACACAAATTGCACCCGTTAAATCTGGACCGTTGGATCTAAGCGAAATGGATGGAGGAGATCTGCTGGGTCGGCCCAACAGCCTTGACCCGCCTCTTCCAAGAGACATGGGTCGCCCCATGCCTTTTCTCCAACCATTGCAACCCATGACCCTTAGCCAGATTCACCAACCAAGCCCAATTCGGTTCTTATTCCAGCCGAACTGCACCTGGTCCGAGGCATCCCACATCCGGATTGGGCTGGCCCAAATCCATTCGGCCCAAACCAAGCCATCTTACCCGCCTTGGCCCAAACCATCCCAAGCCAAGTATGCATCCGCCGGCCCACACCCATTTGAACCGCACCGAGCCGAATTTCGTCAAAAGTTTAAGGCTCCTTAGCTCCTAGCGAAGTGCAAAGTGCGCCCTAAACCGCCCATTCCGCCCTTCGCGCGCTTCGCGGGTTGTGGGTCTATTTTGAACTAGAACAAAACTAGCTCAATAGCCCACTTGGATGCATGGTTGTGCCAATGGCCCAACTAGGTTGGCCCAAGGAGATTAACTTGATGTCTCCTTCCTTGGATGCTCACATTAATAAAGTGAAATAACTTCCCTTTTCCTAGCAATGTGGGATATGGTTCTTCCATTCCAACTTCTCTTCAAATAACAACATTAAGTTGCTCACTTTAACCATTAATTTCTCATTCACCCGAAATTGGTTTTGAGAAAATAAATATATCATTTTAATCTACACTAAATGTAGATTAATTATTTGCAACTTATTTATATTTTTACAAAATAGAAACTTCTAGAAACTTGGTCAAATATTGGTCAAACACCAATAAAACTACCAATTTCTAACACTGTGTTCAAAAAATTAGACAATGGACAGAGGTCTTAGAGATAGGCTACTGGACAACAACATTCTCAAGAAGGAAAATGTGATTTTAAAGGGGGTTTTGCATCCATGCTTGTACCCATTTCCTTAGGCTTTGATTAGTGATCACTAAACATTTTAGTGGTGATCTACTATATCAAGCCATCCTTAGGGTACATTAGGACTTGAAGCATTTCATTTGCTTGGGAAGGGGAGATTTAACTTTGAAATCAAGATTTTATGTATGAAAATGATTTTGGAAAACACTTTTGAGTTAATGATTTTGAGGAAGAACACTTTTAAGTGAGTAAAAAGTAATTTGGACCTTTTAAATGGTCATCCATGGAAATTTATTCCAAGGTGACCATATTTTTAGGTCAAGCAAGTATGAACAACAAGTTGATGAACAAACTACATTTTTGAAGTTTGAAATGCATGCATGGATGAGGGAAGTTTAAGGTAAGGAGAAGGAGGGTTTACCAATGATGGTTTAACCCTATCTTCCTTGGTTTGGAGTTTGACTTGAGGAGTATCAAGATTTGAATGTGTTTGGTGTTTGATGATAGAGTTGGTCAAAGAGAAAACAAGTAGATAACACTTAAGTCATCTATGTTTTCTCTCTAATCCTCCTCTTTAGGGTGGACTTAATCTTGGGCTTGTGTATGTTTAAGAATGATTTGAGAGTGTTTGGAGTGAGATTGGGAAAGACTCAAGAGAAAATGGTGGCAATCTAAGGATTCCCACTGTTTTCTCTCTGTTTTTCGCCAGAGTATAGCTCCTGTGAGTGAATTGTGTTATGTAAACTGAGAGAGAAGGGTTCAATTTATAGGCAACTGGGAGAGACATTTCGATCTGCGCGGATCTCTATGAAGCGTGCACTGTTCATCTGCTGCAGTGCAGGCTTTGGACAGGAGGAATATTTTTCAAATTAAGCAACCAGTTTTTGTTCCAACAACTTCCATTTTTGAATTTTTGGCTTTTGTAAGATTCTTTTTCATGCTTAACTCTAAATGGCAATCCCTAATTTACCCTTGATTTGTTAGAAAAGTTAGGAATTGTTAGAAATGTTAGGAATGTTAGGGTTTTCGTTAAGTTTCTAACGAAAATACTAACAACTCAAATTGGAGCACTTGTAATTAGCCATAGGGACTTATGAAGTAACTTTACCTTGTGGACTAGTACTTGTTTTGAACAAGTGTGACTACGTTCCGGATTTGAGTAGGAGTATTATTTTGTTTCTTATGAGGATGATGAAGGATATAATTTTCTTATTGAGAATAAGAAGCTTTATATTGATTTAATGATATGCCTTATAGTAATGCATATATCATTGAATGGTCTTCATTTCCTTGATGTTAAGATACAAAATAATATTGAAGATATCTATAATATAGGTGTGAAATCTAAATCGAATGATATGAACAACACGTTCATATGGCATTGCCGGTTTGGTCATATAAATGAGAAACGTATAATCTAAACTCCATTAACATGGACATTTAGACTCATATGATTATGAATCATTTGA
Organism: Adenophora triphylla var. japonica; assembly: GCA_022495995.1. NCBI lineage: Eukaryota > Viridiplantae > Streptophyta > Magnoliopsida > Asterales > Campanulaceae > Adenophora > Adenophora triphylla. The sequence continues at coordinate 473,514 of JAFEMH010000844.1, forward strand.
GATATGCGAATCTCGTTTATTTGGTAAAATGACCAAACCACCCTACACTAAGAGTAGTGGGAGGGCTAGTGACTTATTGGGCCTCGTACATGAGATGTATATGGACCATTAAGTAGCATTGCTAGGAGAAGATTTCGGTATTTCATTTACATTCACTGATGACTTATCTTGATATGACTATGTCTATCCAATAAAGTCCAAAAGTGAATCGATTGAGATATTTGGAATATTTCAAAATGAAGTACAAAATAATCTTGGCAAAAACTATTAAGTACTTCGATTAGATCGAGGTAATGAATATTTAAGCCAAGAGTTTGACTATCATCTCAAAACTGTGAAATTGTTTCAGAGTTGACTCCATGCGGAACACCATTTTGAATGGTGTGTCTGAAAGGAGGAATTGAACCTTGTTAGACATGGTTCGTTCGATGATGAGTCAAAGTTGACCTTCCTATTAGCTTTTGAGGATATGCGTTAGAAATTGATGCGTTTAAACTGAATTGTGTCCAAACTAAATTGGTTCCTAAGTCCTCACATGAGATGTGGCATGGAAGAATGTCTTTCATGAAGATTTGGGGTTGCGAATCTTATATAAAGAGACTTGTCTCTTATAAGTTAGCACCAAATCTGACAAGGTTAATTTTGGATATTAATTTTACAACCGCAAAGAGAACAAAATGTTTGTTGCTCTATATGATTCGTTTCTTGAGAAATAGTTTCTCAATAAAGTATTTAGTGGGAGTAAGATTGATCTTGAAGGAGTTCAAGAACCTGAAAAATGACATGGAACCAAGAGTAGAGACGGAACCAAGTTCACAAGGAGTTGTGGAATCGGTTCAAAATACACAAGTTCTTCGCAGATCTGATAGGATACGATCCGAACCTGAGAGATATGAATTTCTCATATTGGAAAGTAATCAAGTGGGAGTCATTGAGAATGACAAACCTACTTCCTATCTACAGACGATGTCCACTCCTAATTCGGATAAATGGTTATGAACCATGGAATCCGAATTGTAATCCATGTTTGATGATCAAGTTTTGAACTTTATTGGTCCACCTGAAGGTGTAAAAACCATAGGGTGCAAATGGGTTTTCAAGAAGAAAATCGACATGGATGGAAGGTGTATACTTTTATGACTAAGGATTGTAGCAAAGGGATTTAGGAAAATTCATAGTATTGACTATGTTGAAACCTTTTTGCCTGTTACAATGCCGAAGTCTATTAGAGTTTCAATTGCCATTATCGCATATTGTGAATATGAGATATGGCAAATGGATGTCAAAACAGCGTTTCTTAACGGAAGCCTACTTGAGGATGTATACATGATACAGCCTGAAGGGTTTGTCGATCCAAGAAATTCTAATAAAGTATGCATGTTGCAAAGATCCATAAGATGGGTTGAAGCAAGCTTTGAGGGGTTGGAATCTTCATTTTGATGAATCGGTCAAAGAGTTTGACATCATCAAGTACGAAGATGAACTTTGTGTATACATGAAATTCAGTGGGAGCATAGTATTATTTCTATTGTTATATGACAATGATATCTTACTCATTGAAAACAAAGTTCCGACACTTAAGACTGTCAAGTCTTGGTCAAGGAAAGGTTTCTCAATGAAAGATATGGGTGAAGCCGCTTACATCCTTGGTATCAAGATCTATAGAGATAGATCTAAAAGGATAAGTTGGTTTGAGTCAAAATACTCATATTGATAAGGTTCTTAGATGATTCTAAGAAAGGTAACTTGTCAATGGGTCATGGTATTACTCTTAGCGAGACTCAGTGTCCCATGACAACTGATGAGCAAAAGAGAATGAATGAAGTTCCATATGCTCCGACATTTGGATCTGTCATGTATGCCATGATTTGTACTAGACCCGACGTCTCGTATGCTTTGAGCATAACAAGTCGATACCAATCTGATCTTGATGAGAACCATTGGATGGCAGTCAAGACGATCCTTAAAGTACTTAAGAAGAAATAAGGATACGTTCTTGGTATTTGAAAGGTTGGAAGTTAATCTTGTTGTAAAGGTTACACGGATGCTAACTTCCAAACTGACAAAGTTAATTAAAATCGCAATTAGGATTTGTGTTTATGCTTATTGGAGGTGCGATTTCATTGGAAGAGTTCCAAGCAGAAAATCGTAGCCGATTCTACCTCTAAGGCTTAATTTTAGCAACATATGATATAGCTAGAAAATGCAGTTTGGATCAAAAGTTCATTAGTGTTTTGAAATTGTTCCAAGTATCACTAATTCGGTGGAACTTTATTGTGACAATTGTGGTGTCATTTGTGCAAGCAAAAAAACCAAGGTCACATCAATGATCCAAACACATTCTAAGACGTTTCCACCTCATTTGAGAAATCTGTGAAAGGGAAGAAGTTAAGATATGCAAGGTACCAACGGATGACAACATTTCGGACCCTCTCACCAAGCCTTTGCCACGAGCTAAACATGATGGTCATGTTAGGTCCATGGGTATAAGATACATGAATGATTGGGCCTAGTGCAAGTGGGAGACTGTAGGTGTTAGTGCCCTAGGCCTATAGAGATAGACTTATATGTAATGTCATTATTCATTTTATATATGAGATTATTACTTTGATTATTATATGTTTGCATGTTTACTTTAATAATCGTGTCCCTAGTACTTATGAAGCACTAGTATGAAGTCTAATGGATAATCATGTGATAATTATATGCATGGAGATGCACATTAGATTCATGGGTACTTGTTAGAGAACAAGGTACTGGACTTGACCCATTATGAGATTTATGTCATGGTCGAATGTCATAATTAAATCTCATATAGTTATATCATTGATATCCTTTGACCTGAGATTATCATCGTCTTCCACTCGATGAATATTATGTTTGATATAGTTTAACGTTGTCTTTAACCGGATAACAATAAGGGCTATTATTGGCATGATATGATTCTTGTTGGGAAGAATGATAAGTCAAGAAGAAAAGTTGTCCCTCGTAAAGAGATATGTTTGCTAGGCCACTCGTAAGTAAGATTGATGTAGTGCATGGCCATGCTCGAATGAATTAATGTGATTAATATCATTCGATTGATCAATTTACTTAGTAACGAGAAAGCATTGAACAATATGAGTTGACGTGGACCATGACTCATGTTCAATATAACATCGTGTGACAATGGGATTGTGATATGTTCTAGGTAGGAAATCAAACTTTGCATTATATTATTTGGGTAGACATGATGGCTTGCTAGAGTCCGCTCATGTCTTATGAGAATCGATGTGATCGAACTCATTGCCAACTTAATATAGTCCTATGGGGTCACACGCATCGAACGAATTGTCAAAAATGAAGAATATGGAGGTTTTGTTCTCAGGGGACGACTCGTCCCCAGGCCTGAACTAACTATTCCTTTGGCCTGGGACGGATGATTCAGAGACAGACTCATGAGGGACGACTCGTGCCCTTGGGGACGAGTCGTGCCCCTAGGGACGAGTCGTGCCCTGGCTTGAACCAACTATTCCCCTTAAGGGGGACGCCAGATTCAGAGCTTTGTCCCCAAGGGGACGACTCGTGCCCTGGGGACGAGTCGTCCCGTCGGCGCTGGACTGACGCGAATTTGGCTTTAAATTAGGGTTTTGCAAAGGGCTTTTATTTATAACGTATAAATACAAACCCTTAGTTGCCCTAGCAGTCATTTTCCATGGTTTTGGGTTTAGAGAAACACAAAATAGAGTGATTCCAATTGAGAATTGAGAATCAAAACACCATTCAATTCCATATTTCTTCATCGATTGAAAGGAGTTTCAATCAAGGATCTAGCAATCCACCTAGAATTATTCTAGGGTTCGTTCAACGCGTGGATACACATAGAGGATCTTCGCTATTCAAGATCTTTCGTTCGTGATTCAAGAATCGTTCATCGAAGATTCGCTAGTTCTTCAATCTGGAGTTGGAACGTGTTTATCAACGACAAAAGCACACAAGGTTAGTAATTCTAAATCATTCTTCTTAATTAATAATCTAGAACGGATCCTAGGGCTCCGGGTTTTTCGAGTTATTTGCAATCTTCCGCTGTGCATGGACCCTCGAAACCCAACACTTATATTCTCAATAGAGCACCTTCCATTAGGTTTAGCCCTATTTTGTAGGGTATGCTGAGAGATCTATGGGATATAAATTTTATGACCCAAAAACTATAAACTTTTTCGAGACTGGCAATGTTAGGTTCTTTGAGGATGTTGAATTTAGTGGGAGAAAAGGTAAATTCCCGTAAATAACGGACAACATGAAAATGTTGGACATAAGGAAATTCAACAACCTCAAAATGAGGATGAACCGGTGCCCTTAAGGAGATCTACTAGAGAAATAAGAAGTGCTATTCCAGATATTTATGATGTGTATCTTGCGGAAAATGAGGACACCTTAGGTTTAGTGGGAGATGAACCAATCACTTTTCATGAAGCCATTAATAGTCCTAATTCTCATAAGTGGATCAATGCCATTAATGAGAAGTAAAAAGCAATGAAAGACAATGACGTTTGAGATCTTGTCCTATTGCCTGAAGGTGTAAAACCTATTGGTTGTAAATGGATATTTAAAACCAAAAGGGATTCGCAAGGTAATGTGGAAAGATATAAGACACGTCTTGTTGCTAAGGAATTTACTCAAAAGGAAGGCATTGATTATAAAAAAACATTTTCTCCGGTATCTTCTAAAAACTCTTTTAGGATCATTATGGTATTAGTGGCACATTATGATCTTGAGCTTCATCGAATGGATGTTAAGACGACTTTTCTCAATGGAGACATTGAGGAAACCATCTTTATGAGGAAACCAGAAACAGTGACTGATTCAGATCAAACTAATCAATTAGTTTGTAAACTTAAGAAATCCATTTATGGTGTCAAGCAAGCTTCTCGTCAATGGTATTTAAAATTTAATCAAGTTATTATTTTATTTGGTTTTGAAATGAATCTTGGTGAAGATTGTGTATACCATAAGTTCAGTGGGAGTAGATTTATATTTTTGGTCTTAGATGTGGATGATATTTTACTTGCTAGTAATGATAAGGACCTTCTAAAGGAAACTAAGAAATTTCTCTCAAACAAATTTGAGATGAAAGATCTTGGTGAAGCATCTTTTGTATTGGGAATCCAAATTCATCGTGATCGTTTACGAGGTATTTTGGGATTATCGCAAAAGAGCTATATAAAGAAGGTATTATAAAGGTTTAGCATAAAAAATTGTAAACCACATGACACCCCTGTCTCTAAAGGAGATAAATTCAGTTTAAAGCAATTTCCTAAAATAATTTTGAATCCAAGTATATGGAAAATATCCCTTATGCACCGACAGTAGGAAGCTTAATGTATGCGCAGGTCTGTACTCGTCCAGACCTTGCATTTACTGTTGGGATGCTTGGTCGATACCAAAGCAATTCGGAAAGAAGAACATTAAGTCGCATCCAAAAGAATGATGAAGTACCTATAAAATATTAAAATACATGCTTATGTATACAAAATCGGATCATTTTGAGATCATTAGGTATTCCGATTCTGTTTTTACTGGATGCAAAGATGTCGAAAGACATTGTATGATTATGTCTCTTGTTGAAGAAAAATAAGTATAAAATGAACAAATAGATATACAACTTATAGGAACAAAATCCATGTTAGCGGATCCGTTTTATAAAGTGTTCTCTTTTGATGTTTCGCGAGTATACTGCTCATACGGGTGAAACGACTTTTGATAATGCATAACATAGTGGGAGTTTGTGTTGTGCTTTATTTGCTATTTGTTTTTATTGATCTCATTTGGTTAATGAGGACTAGTTGATGGAATATATATACATGTTTTAATATATTCATTAAGTTTTCCATGCTACACATCTATACTTAATCTATGTCATTTAGTTGAACATATATATGTGATTAATGTGGGTTTAGTTGCAAATCAATTACAACGACTGCCCCTTTAGTTCCTATACTTGTAAAACTAATGGACGAGATTGTTTAGAATGACAATGAAGTGCACATATGGATTGTCATTTACATTATGAATATGATTTTATGAGGATTTGTTAAAGTATAAACACATGTTTGGGCAATCCAAGTGAGATATTGTAAGAACATGGATTGCAAAATGTGTATACTTAATAAATATAAGTGACATGTAGACATACATGTATAAATCATTAAAATAATGCTATTGTAAAGTATAGAATATTAATTAAATGTGTAGAATTTACGAAGTGGAAATTACCTATTTATGATGGGCATAATGATAATTTCACACTGCGTAATTGAAAGGGTGTAGTCCCTTGATGAGGTGCCATTGTTTTCCTATATATAGAGGCTTACCATCAGCCTATAAAACTACTACATCATTCTTATATACTCTCTCCATAATCCGAGTTCTAAGAAAGGCATTTATCATCAAGAAGATCTACACCTCCCTCCTTCATTTTCTTCTTCTTCTTTTCCTTCCTTGAAGAACGTCATCAACTATCAAGATTGACTCAACATGTATCACGCTTTCGCCTTCATCTTCTTCTCTTACTTAATCCGGTCTTGAGTGCTTTTGGGGTTTTGGGATAGCAATGTTCCAACATTAGCTTGTCATGAGCACTTGGTGTTATGACTGTCAATTTATGGGTTTGGGTTTGAGATGTTTATTTGGGGCAAGTGATGTGTGCAAAAAAGTGTACTTTTCTCTTCTGCCAAGAACGGACTTGCTAGTAAGATAGTCAAAAAATTAGATATGATAATTGATTATCAACCAAAAAATGTAATTTTAGAATAAATTGATCAAAATAGGCAAATTTTATTGAGATTTGTGCATATCGTATTCTTCTGTTTTTTCTATTATTTTTGGCTAAATTTTTGTGTTGAAATTTTTAGATAGACAAATTAGAGTCTTATAGTTCATCTATCAAAGTTTAAGGTCTTTGATATACTCCCCCGTCCCATTCGAAAATGCACAAAATGGGGTTTTGCATGGGAATTATGGAGAGTTTATAGTGGAGTAAGTGTTGTGAGTATGAAAAGTGAAGTAGGGGAGAGAAATCGGGGTAGAGAATAGTAAGTGAATAGTTATTGTGAGTATGACAAGTGGGTCACATGAATAAAGAAGTAATAAAACTTTTCATTTAGGATAATGTCTTTTCAAATGGGACACTCAAAATGAAATTTTGTGCATTTTCAATTGGGACGAAAAGAGTATGAATTACCAAACATATTTGTCACTAATATTTGGTGTTTTTGAGTTTTTGGTTTAAAAATTAGGTCTTATAGTTGAACTATAAGATTAGATTGAGTCTGATATGAACTATCAAAGTCATTCTTATTATTATTATGATAGTTCAACTGTAAGAGACAGACTGGTATATGATCAAAAGTTATGGAGCATTAGTGGTGCGTTGACAGTATCATAAATAAGGTAGACATGGCAGTATCGTGAGTGAGTGCATGTCAGTATCGTATATTGAGTGCGTGTCAGTATCGTATATATGTGACGGACCATGTGTATTTTTTAACAAAGCTCTTTCATGACATTTTAAAATATATGTCATCTTGAGATAGAGAATTGTTATATAAACCCGTAAAATTGTTGAGTAAACCCGTAAAACTAAATTCACCCCAAATAAATTAAATAAACCCCCCTTTTCCCTTTATACCCCTTGTCTTTATCCCACACCCATACCCACCCACCCAATTAACTTCTCATTTATTCTCTCTCTCTCTCTCTCACTCATCCTCACCCACATCAAACCTTAGAGAGAGAAAGAGAGGAAACGACGGAGAAATAGAGAGAAGAGAATGCAAGAGAGACACGGCTGAGAGAGAGAGAGAAGAAAGAAGAAGCAAAAACCAAAGAAGAAGAAGAACAACCACCATTTTCAATTTCAAGATGTCAAACCTTGAAAAATCTGGTAATTTTTCTTTCCTTTGTGCTAAAATTAGTTTATTTTTCCTTCAATTTGAGATTTGAGAAATTTTCATTTTGAAGAAATTCAAATTCTGGGTTTTGAGTGGTTCGGCCACTACTGGCCGATTTATTACATCTAGTCGGCTACACCCTGCCGAAAAATATCAAAATTTCGGCCACCCCTGGCCGAACCTGCTCAAAATTTCGGCCATGACCAACCGAACCATTCCCAAAATTTCGGCCACACCTGGCCGAACCTTGCTCAATGAGATCTTAGTGTTTGATTTTGATATGATATGATATAAAATTGCTATGAGTTTGATTTTTTGATGTTTTCTTTGCAGTTAAGCAAATTTTTTCAAGAAGAAAGCGTCCAACTGCTTCCGAAAGGACTTCAAAAGTTGCCGCACGTATTCAAGGGCAATCTTCACAGAACCAAGAGCCAGTTGAGGATTTAAACGTTGATCCTCGCTTGTCGGTCTACAATGAGCCTATGGAAACCTCACCTGAGCCTCGGATAGACCTTATTCCGGCTCAAAATGATAGTGACTCAGAAGATGAACGGGAATGTGAGCCGAAAGATGAGGAAGATGAGGATGATGAGGATGATGAGGAGGGAGGTGGGGATGTAACGTCTTATCCCGGTGGCCCGAGGTACAAAATATTACTCCTTTCCTATGAAACCCATATTGCTAAATCCATTTGGGAGGGTAAAGATGATAGAATTTTAAAATGTATTAACTGTTGGGTTTCGAGGGTCCATGCGCAGCGGAAGAATGCAAATTAACTCGAAAACCTGGAGCCCTAGGATCCGTTCTAGATGATTAATTAAGAAGTATGAAATAAAATTACCAACCTTGTGTGCTTTTGTCTTTGATAAACGCGTTCCAACTCCAGATTGTTGATCTTATGAATCCTCGATGAACGATTAATGAATCACGAACGAAAGATCTTGAATAGTTAAGATCCTCTATGTGTATCCATGCAATGAACGAACCCTAGAACAATTCTAGGTGGATTGCTAGATCCTTTGATTGAAACTCCTTTCAATCAATGAATAATATGGAATTGAATGGTGTTTCGATTCTCAATTCACAATTGGAATCACTCTATTTTGTGTTTCTCTAAACCCAAAACGTGAGTATGACGGCTAGGGCAACTAGGGGTAAGTATTTATACGTTATAAAACTTTTCCCTTCGTGAAAACCCTAGTTTTAAGTCAATTCCGCGTCAGTCCAGTGCCGACGGGACGAGTCGTCCCCCAGGGGACGAGTCGTCCCCTAGCACCCAACTTCTGAATCTGGCGTCCCCTTTAAGGGGAATAGTTGGTTTCGGCTGGGACGAGTCGTCCCCGAGAACAAAACTCCATATTCTTCATTTTTGACAATTCGTTCGATGCGTGTGACCCCATAGGACTATATTATGTTGGCAATGAGTTCGATCACATCGATCCTCATAAGACATGAGCGGACTCTAGCAAGCCATCATGCCTACCCAAATAATATAATATCAAGTTCGATTTTCCTACATAGAACATATCACAATCCTATTGTCACACGATGTTATATTGAACATGAGTCATGGTCCACGTCAACTCATATTGTTCAATGCTTTCTCGTTACTAAGTAAATTGATCAATAGAATGTAATTAATCACATTAATTCATTCGGACATGGCCATGTACATCATCAATCTTACTTACGAGTGGCCAAGCAAACATCTCTCTTTACGAGGGACAAATTTCCATCTTGACTTATCATTCTTCCCAACAAGAATCCTATCATGCCAATAATAGCCCTTATTGTTATCCGGTTAAAGACAACGTTAAACTATATCAAACACAATATTCATCGAGTGGAAGACGATGATAATCTCAGGTCAAAGGATATCAATGATATGACTATATGAGATTTAATTATGACATTTGACCATGACATAAATCTCATAATGGGTCAAGTCCAGTACCTTGTTCTCCAACAAGTACCCATGAATTTAATGTGCATCCCTATGCATATAATCATCACATGATTATCCATTAAACTTCATACTAGTGCTTCATAATTACTAGGGACACGATTATTACAATAAACATGCAAACATATATAATAATCAAAGTAATAATCTCATATATAAATGAATAATGACATTACAAATAAGTCTATCTCTATAGGCCTAGGGCACTAACACCTATAGTCTCCCACTTGCACTAGGCCCAATCATTTATGTGTCTTATACCCATGGACCTAACATGACCATCATGTTTAGCTTGTGGCAAAGGCTTGGTGAGAGAGTCCGAAATGTTGTCATTCGTTGGTACCTTTTGCATATCTTAACGTCTTCCCTTTCACAGATTTCTCGAATGAGGTGGAAACGTCTCAAAATGTGTTTGGATCGTTGATGTGACCTTGGTTCTTTTGCTTGCACAAATGCACCACAATTGTCACAACAAAGTTCCACCGGATTAGTGATACTTGGAACATTTCCAAAATACTAAATGAACTTTTGATCCAAACTGCCTCTTTTAGCTGCATCAGATGTCGCTAAAATTCGGCCTTAGTTGTAGAATTGGCTACGATTTTCTGCTTGAAACTCTTCCAACAAAACCGCACCTCTAATAAGCATAAACACAAATCCTAATTGCGATTTTAATTAACTTTGTCAGTTTGGAAGTTAGCATCCGTGTAACCTTTACAACAAGATTAACTTCCAACCTTTCAAATACCAAGAACGTATCCTTAGTTCTTCTTAAGTACTTTAAGGATCGTCTGATCGCCATCCAATGGTTCTCACCAGATCGATTGGTATCGACTCGTCATGCTCAAAGCATACGAGACGTCGGGTCTAGTACAAATCATGGCATACATGACAGATCCAAATGTCGGAGCATATGGAACTTCATCCATTCTCTTTTGCTCATCAGTTGTCATGGGACACTGAGTCTCGCTAAGAGTAATACCATGACCCATTGACAAGTTACCTTTCTTAGAATCATCTAAGAACCTTATCAATATGAGTATTTTGACTCAAACCAACTTATCCTTTTAGATCTATCTCTATAGATCTTGATACCAAGGATGTAAGCGGCTTCACCCATATCTTTCATTGAGAAACCTTTCCTTGACCAAGACTTGACAGTCTTAAGTGTCGGAACTTTGTTTTCAATGAGTAAGATATCATTGTCATATAACAATAGAAATAATACTATGCTCCCACTGAATTTCATGTATACACAAAGTTCACCTTCGTACTTGATGAAGTCAAACTCTTTGACCGATTCATCAAAATGAAGATTCCAACCCCTCGAGGCTTGCTTCAACCCATCTTATGGATCTTTGCAACATGCATACTTTATTAAAATTTCTTGGATCGACAAACCCATCAGGCTGTATCATGTATACATCCTCAAGTAGGTTTCTGTTAAGAAACGCTGTTTTGACATCCATTTGCCATATCTCATGTTCACAATATGCGATAATGGCAATTGAAACTCTAATAGACTTCGACATTGTAACGAGCAAAAAAGGTTTCAACATAGTCAATACTATGAATTTTCCTAAATCCCTTTGCTACAATCCTTAGTCATGAAAGTATACACCTTCTATCCATGTCGGTTTTCTTCTTGAAAACCCATTTGCACCCTATGGTTTTTACACCTTCAGGTGGACCAATAAAGTTCAAAACTTGATCATCAAACATGGATTACAATCCGGATTCCATGGTTCATAACCATTTATTCGAATTAGGAGTGGACATCGTCTCTAGATAGGAAGTAGGTCCGTCATTCTCAATGACTCCCACTTGATTACTTTCCGATATGAGAAATCCATATCTCTCAGGTTGGGATCGTATCCTATCAGATCTGCGAAGAACTTGTGTATTTTGAACCGGTTCCACAACTCCTTGTGAACTTGGTTCCGTCTCTACTCTTGGTTCCATGTCATTTTCAGGTTCTTGAACTCCTTCAAGATCAATCTTACTCCCACTAGATACTTTATTGAGAAACTATTTCTCAAGAAACGAATCATATAGAGCAACAAACATTTTGTTCTCTTTGCGGTTGTAAAATTAATATCCGAAATTAACCTTGTCAGATTTGGTGCTAACTTATAAGAGACAAGTCTCTTTACATAAGATTCGCAACCCCAAATCTTCATGAAAGACATTCTTCCATGCCACATCTCTTGTGAGGACTTAGGAACCGATTTAGTTTGGACACAATTCAGTTTAAACGCATCAATTTCTAATGCATATCCTCAAAAGGTAATAGGAAGGTCAACTTTGACTCATCATCGAACGAACCATGTCTAACAAGGTTCAATTCCTCCTTTCGTACACACCATTCAAAATGGTGTTCCGCATGGAGTTAACTCTGAAACAATTTCACAGTTTTAAGATGATTGTCAAACTCTTGGCTCAAATATTTACCACTTCGATCTAATCGAAGTACTTAATAGTTTTGCCAAGATTGTTTTGTACTTCATTTTGAAATATTCCAAATATCTCAATCAATTCACTTTTGGACTTCATCGAATAGACATAGTCATATCTAGATAAGTCATCAGTGAATATAAATGAAATACCAAAATCTTCCCCTAGCAATACTGCTTAATAGTCCATATACATCTCATGTACAAGGGCCAATAAGTCACTAGCCCTCCCACTACTCTTAGTGTAGGGTGGTTTGGTCATTTTATCAAATAAACGAGATTCACATACCTCAAACGATTCACAATCATATGAGTCTAAATGTCCATGTTAATGGAATTTAGATTATACGTTTCTCATTTATATGACCAAGCCGGCTATGCCATATGAACGTGTTGTTCATATCATTCGGTTTAGATTTCACACTTATATTATAGATATATTCAATATTATTTTGTATCTTAACATCAAGGATATGAAGACTATTCAATGACATATGCATTACAGTAAGGCATATCATTAAATAAATATAAAGCTTCTTATTCTCAATAAGAAAATTATATCTTTCATCATCCTCATAAGAAACAAAATGATACTCCTACTCAAATTCGGAACATAGTCACACTTGTTCAAAACAAGTACTAGTTCACAAGGAAAAGTGACTTCATAAGTCCCTACGGCTAATGCAGCAACTCTTGCTTCATTGTCACGCATAGGTTTAATTCACCTTCTTTGAGTAGCTTTCTATTCTTTATTTCTTGCACATTTAAACAAATGTGGGATCTATATCCGGTATCATATACCCAAGAACAAGAAGTCGAAAAGAAAATATCTACCATATAGATACTTGAAGTAGCAGCAATCATATTGCCCTTCTTCACTTTTAGGCCTTCCTAATTAGCCTTGCAACTTTGCTTCCAATGACAATCTCATTGCAATGATAGCAAAATGCATCCTTTTTAGACACTTTGGGTTTAGCCTCTTAGGCTTTGGCAACTTTTGCCCCAGGTTTAGCAACCTTTGCTTTACCTTCTTTGCCTTCCCTTTTTGAACCCCTTTCTTGTGTTTAACCATTAACACACTTGCGGATTGCTCCTTTTGCATCTCATGCATTAAAAGCCTTCACCACAACATATATCTTTTGTCTAGCTTGCACTTGGAACATTTCCTTTTGTGCGTTGTGCTAGAACAAAAGCAATTTTCACGTGTTCAAGGTTCTTCTTAAGAGCCTTTAAACATGGTGGCAAGTATAGGGCAAACAACATCATAGGAATCATCTCTATGTTTCTTATGTTGCTCCTTATCTGCCCTTTGCAATGTTTGCAGTGGGTTCAGCAGGAATAGATTCGTCAAGAACGTACAATTTTGCTTAAGAACACTTCTTGAGCATCTGATCAAATCAGAATAAATTGTACCGTTCTTTTCGAACTTGTCCTTCATAAGGACGAATCGCAATAATAAGGATTAATTATAGTTTAATGCTATTTCTACAACAAAAATATGCAACACATATGAACACATATGAGTACCGATTTCATTTAAGAGATTAAATAACGTATTTCATAAATACTCCCACTAAATTATATAACCTTCTTATGCAAATATGCATAATATAATTTAATAGGCTAAGACCCAACTTTAATTTAATTTCAAGTCGGCTATGGCACGACTGCTCAAAATTAAACTAAAAAGGTAGATAATATTTATCAATCATATCTATATATGACTCTTAGATCATTATGAGATTATAGACATCTTATGTCACATGTTTCAATCTCATCTTATGTCTTAGGCCCAAAACTGTTTTGATAGCCTAATTGAGTTCAACCATGTTAAACGTATAGCAATTACCGTTTGCTCATCTTGATCATACAAAGATAGAATCAATGTACCTCGCTGTGGCGTAGCCTACATGAAACTATCCGTGTACTCACAAGTGTTTAAACATGGGTGGCATAAAACAAACTCAAATTACAAAGAAGGTTCAATTTTCATGTTTATCAATTAACATGCCAAGGTTGATTCATGAAAAATATATGAGCATAATTATGAACATGGAATGATGCAACACAAATCACATTTGATCAGTAATTACTAGTACGCGGCCACGTGCTCCAAATTTATCCCACACTTCCATCGAAGTGCCTGTGGGGAAGGTTTTGGTGTCCAACCAATATACTAAGTAATACTTCACAAATATCCTAGATTAATCACATTAATCATATTAATGAAATTGACATCCCATAATCTAGATTAATCATATTAATCATATATTTCAATTTCATAATCATGGTATATCATTATATACAATTACTTCACAAGCAAAACTCATACAATTTCACATTCTATATCATGTACATCATGAAAATTAACATAATCACATTATCTAATTATCATGATTTTCTAATATAAACATCATGAACCTGGCTCTGATACCACTGTTGGGTTTCGAGGGTCCATGCGCAGCAGAAGAATGCAAATTAACTCGAAAACCCGGAGCCCTAGGATCCGTTCTAGATGATTAATTAAGAAGTATGAAATAGAATTACCAACCTTGTGTGCTTTTGTCTTTGATAAACGCGTTCCAACTCCAGATTGTTGATCTTATGAATCCTCGATGAACGATCAATGAATCACGAACGAAAGATCTTGAATAGTGAAGATCCTCTATGTGTATCCACGCGATGAACGAACCCTAGAACAATTCTAGGTGGATTGCTAGATCCTTTGATTGAAACTCCTTTCAATCAATGAAGAATATGGAATTGAATGGTGTTTCGATTCTCAATTCACAATTGGAATCACTCTATTTTGTGTTTCTCTAAACCCAAAACGTGAGTATGACGGCTAGGGCAACTAGGGGTAAGTATTTATATGTTATAAAACTTTTTCCTTCGTGAAAACCCTAGTTTTAAGTCAATTCCGCATCAGTCCAGTGCCGACGGGATGAGTCATCCCCCAGGGGACGAGTCGTCCCCTGGCACCCAGCTTCTGAATCTGGCGTCCCCTTTAAGGGGAATAGTTGGTTACGGCACGGGACGAGTAGTCCCCTGAGAACAAAAACTCCATATTCTTCATTTTTGACAATTCGTTCGATGCGTGTGACCCCATAGGACTATATTATGTTGGCAATGAGTTCGATCACATCGATCCTCATAAGACATGAGCGGACTCTAGCAAGCCATCATGCCTACCCAAATAATATAATATCAAGTTCGATTTTCCTACATAGAACATATCACAATCCCATTGTCACACGATGTTATATTGAACATGAGTCATGGTCCACGTCAACTCATATTGTTCAATGCTTTCTCGTTACTAAGTAAATTGATCAATAGAATGTAATTAATCACATTAATTCATTCGGACATGGCCATGTACATCATCAATCTTACTTACGAGTGGCCAAGCAAACATCTCTCTTTACGAGGGACAAATTTCCATCTTGACTTATCATTCTTCCCAACAAGAATCCTATCATGCCAATAATAGCCCTTATTGTTATCCGGTTAAAGACAACGTTAAACTATATCAAACACAATATTCATCGAGTGGAAGACGATGATAATCTCAGGTCAAAGGATATCAATGATATGACTATATGAGATTTAATTATGACATTTGACCATGACATAAATCTCATAATGGGTCAAGTCCAGTACCTTATTCTCCAACAAGTACCCATGAATTTAATGTGCATCCCTATGCATATAATCATCACATGATTATCCATTAAACTTCATACTAGTGCTTCATAAGTACTAGGGACACGATTATTACAATAAACATGCAAACATATATAATAATCAAAGTAATAATCTCATATATAAATGAATAATGACATTACAAATAAGTCTATCTCTATAGGCCTAGGGCACTAACACCTACATTAACCATATAGGAAAATTGAGAAAATGGGAATTGGAGTTGAATAAAGTGTCAGAGCCGGTTCAAATGCTTATCATTAATTCCGGTCTCTTGTGCTTAGTTAATGGAAGTGGAGCGTATGACAACATAGATAAAACATTGGTTAACGCTTTTGTTGAGCGATGGCATCCGAAAACTAATAGTTTCCATATGCCATTTGGGGAGATGACCATCACTTTAGAGGATGTGTCTTGTCTTACACTGCTTCCGATAGTAGGTGCACCCTTATTTGAGAGTCCCACTTATGCTAGTCATCCACCTCTTAATAAGGTTTGCGAGGTTTTGAGAGTGACCAAAAAAATTGCTAAAGATGGAATTCCTGCCAAGGGGGCATTGGTCAATTTAGAATGGCTTAGATCGAAGTTCTCCCCTCAGTTGTACTCCTCAGACCCCCGAAAAGCTGTCTGTGCTGCTAAGGCATATCTTTTATATTTATTGGGGTGCACAATCTTTTCTGATAAGATCGGATGATTGTGAAAGCCACAAACCACTTTTAATTGCCATTCACCATCAACCGTGACTTGTCTGACGTTCAACTGAAACTTACAACCGCATTTTTTTGTTCCGCTCTCTCTATTTTTCTTTTTCTTTTTCCCAATCCCAATATTTCAAGGTTGGCAGTTCCTTGAGAGGACAGAGAGATTGGTTTTTCCTTGTATTTCCCCCAGCGATCACAAACAAGCGTCATTCGAGGAGCGGAATTACGGCTCCCGTTATCCGAACGACCGGCTACGATGACAAACCCATGCTCTTTCCCCTTTTTACGCACCCATTCAAACATTATTTTTCGATCTCGAAAAAACAAGGGCATTGTGAATTCTGGGGTGTAGTCTCGCAAAACGTTTTCAAAATCAACCGAGACATAGTTGTTGTCACCCAGGAAATACTGCAACAATTCAATAAAAAAATAAGGGAAGTGTAAGCAGAAAAACAAAGGTTCGGCCAGTGGTGACCGAATTTTCTTCGATGGTTCGGCTGGGTGTGGCCGAAAAAATATCAAAAATTCGGCCGTTACTGTCCGAAAAACAGTCCAGATTCGGCAAACCAGAGCCGAAATTTTTTTAAATTTTTGGCCGGGTGTGGCCGAACCATAGCTGAATTTCGGCCGGGCTTGGCCGAACCTGAACAGATTTTCGATCACTACTGGCCGAATTTGAGCTACGAAACAGAAATGACATTTTTAACAAATTTTAATGGTTAGAAAACTTACATTAACATTCGATGGTAGAGCATCCATGATGAGCCTGCTGAATCTCTTGTCTTGGAACAAATGTGTATGAATTTTTTTTTTTTGGAGATAAATGATGGTGAGAGGAAGAGGAAGGAAAGGGAGGTAATTTTTTTTGGAGTAAAAAAATAAAGAAGAAGTGATTAAGTAAAAAGGTAAAAATTGATGAGGGAGAGAGGGGGAAGGTGATGAAAATTGATGAGGGAGGGAGGGGAAGGTGGTGAAAATGGTATACGGGTTTACTCAACAATTTTACGAGTTTATTTAACATTAGTGAATTAGGTAATAGATTTAGGGATAATTTTGTCATTTCACTCGATGGCATTTTTGAAGATTCCATTTTATGGGTTTACTCAACAATTTTACGGGTTTATATAACAACTAGTACATGCCCGTGTCCAAGGACACGGGTTTTGTTTTTTTTTGTTTTTTTTTAATTTTTTTTTAATTAAATTTTTTTTAAGAGCAAAATGAGAAAGAGACAAATATATGACGGCAAAATGAGAAATTTGCCACTTGAAACTATTCATAGTACTATTCATTTATAATATAGACTAGTACATATGCCCGTGTCCGAGGACACGGGTCTTTTTTTTTTAATTAACATAAACATTATAAGCCCGTGTCCAAGGCTACGTTTTTTTTTTTTTAATTTTTTTTTTAATTTAGTCTAAATTTTTTTTTTTTTTTTAGAAAAGGTGAAGCTTTAAACGGGACACCCGTTTTGACAAAAAGTGAAGTTACTAATGGGACGGAGGAAGTATTTAAAAAAGAGGATTTTTTTTCTTTGTCCAAATCAAATGAAAGAAGTCTCTATTTAAAGAGAAAAAAAATCATGAATTTTGGTGTAAAAAAATTAATTTAATCGTTATTAATGGGACGGAGGAAGTATTTAAAAAGAAGATTTTTTTTTCTTTGTCCAAATCAAATGAAAGATGTCTCTATTTAAAGAGAAATATCCGAAATGCCCCTCCCCTTCCAACCGACACGTGTCCAAATGGGTTTAAAAAAAAAATAACAACCAATAACAGAGCATTTTGAGCTTTTTATTTGCACTTTTGCCACCATGTGAAATGCCGAAAATGCCCTTCAATAGCAAAAAAAACTTTTCCCATTGAAAGGGACAAAATAGCGAGGACAAAATGGGAAATTGATAAAATAGTGAGGGCAAAACGATAAAGTGGGCGAATGGAACTGTTCGCGAATGAACAGGGGCACGGCTGCTTTGATTTATACTATAGATTCTCCTTGAGATATTATGCTTAGGCTGGAGCGCCCGTGCTCTTTTGCTTTTCAGTTTTCAGCTTCAAACCAAAAATACAAGGGTGGAAACTAGATTTTAGCGGAACCTCAAGGGTGGTATTGTAATATATACATAATGTTTACTCCATCAAATAGGTCCTCAATGATGGAACAATGTTAAACGTGCAATTAAATACGGAGTACCACACTCTCTTTGTTCATCTCTTCCGCAGCGCAGGCACATAAAGAATCGTGAATACCAAGATTTGGAATCTGGAGTTCCCAGATCCCACTATTCACCATTGTTTCAGCTACAAATCCCCCAGTTTCGTATAACATAGTTACAGTGATCAGTCTACTTTTTTCCTTCCGTGAGAAATTTGCTGTTTGCTTGCCGAGAAAGTGGGGGAAAGTGATAGAAAGTAAGGTTTTTGGCTCATGATTTTCTAAACCCCTCGGTTGTTTTAATGGGTTTTTAGTGTGTGTGAAAAATTGTAGTACAATTATTTAACTTATTGACTCTGATTGCAGTCTGTTGTCAAAATCAGATCGATTGTGTTTTCAAGAAATGGCTGTGTAAGTTTGTAATTTGTTTGATTGTTTGTAAATTTTGATTCAATTAATTATGGAATGCATTTTTCTTGGTTATTTATTTTGAAATTGTGGGTTTCTCAAGTAGAATATGATTGAATTTGGTTGGAACTGTGAAATTTTTAAATATTCACTCTTTTATTTTTCTTCTGTAAATGATTGATGTAGTCTGATTTGGTATTTTGTTTGAAAAGAGTTGCATCTGCACCCGGAAAGGTTTTGATGACTGGTGGTTATTTGATTTTGGAGAGGCCTAATGCTGGGATTGTACTTAGTACCAATGCTCGGTTTTACGCAATTGTTAAGCCTCTTTATGATGAACTTAAACCTGATAGTTGGGCTTGGGTAAGCTTTTATTTTTTTATTTTTTCTTTGTTCAAAGATTTGTGTGCTGTTTGGTATGAGCAAATAAATTATAGTCTTAGTTTCTTTGGAAGCTGTTATCGAGTGATAAACTTTCCTCTGGAATTGTTACTTTTAATTCCAATCTTTTTGTTGCATTCTTTCCAACAGGCGTGGACGGATGTGAAGTTAACTTCTCCACAAATGGAAAGAGAATCCTGGTACAAACTGTCAATGAAGCACTTTACACTGCAGTGCTCAAGGCAAGTTTTTTATTTTCGATTAGATATTAACTTTAGATCATATATTCTAGTTGGACCTTCTCTCAAACCTTGATCATCGTGGGGATTTAACATGTTACACACAGAACATAAATCTTGTCTCTTGCACTGGGTCCCATTCATTAATTTGTTTAGAGTGTTCAGTGGATGCACCTTGATTTTACTATTTCTTGGCATCTCTCCATGCCAGTTCTAGTTGTATTCATTAGGAATTTACTCGACCATGATAGGAACGCTTAATCCTCTTTCTAAACCTTAAATCTCTAGAGCATTCTTCATTTATCCTTGGTTGGCTCTGCAAGTATATAAATGTATATATGAATGCAATAATTTTACTATAATTTCTGTCAGTATTCTTGTTGTTAAGAATGATATACACTCTGGCTCCTATATAGCAACCTAAGCTGTGAGATAGGTTGGTATCGAAACTCGGGTCTGGCGAAGTCTTGGGCACAAGTCCTCCTGCTTGCATTTGTTACAATATTTTGAGTCATCTCATCCCCTGCCTGGCTTGTGTTAACCCCTGGTGGGGAATCTCCGTTTATCTCTCCACAAGTGAGGGCATCAAGTGAGTCATCCCGCTTGCAGTTGTTATGGTTCCTCTGATGAGACGTCTCTGTTTATCTCCCCACGTGTGAGTGCATCCCCTGAGGGGTCCAGGGGGGGGGGAGTATTGAGCATAATCTATAGTCATTTTTCCTATCTAACTACAGAAGATTTTAGATGAGCTGGTAATTTAACATTCCTTGTAATTACAAAGTTAATTTTAAAGCTAGCATGCTTTAGAACTGCTACTTACCGCTTTTAGCTTAAACTTTCAGTGAATCAAGGAATCCGTTTGTAGAATATGC
The DNA here is from genome assembly GCA_022495995.1 of Adenophora triphylla var. japonica. Lineage (NCBI taxonomy): Eukaryota > Viridiplantae > Streptophyta > Magnoliopsida > Asterales > Campanulaceae > Adenophora > Adenophora triphylla. Next base: position 494,324 of record JAFEMH010000844.1, read on the forward strand.
GGTGCAATATGCTGTTGCAGCATCATATGCAACACTTGGCAAGAATAAAAAAGATGCACTGGACAAACTACTTCTGCATGGTAATTGTTAATGCATATGTTGTCTCTCTTATTCAGGAAAAAATTGACTTGCCAATGTAAAGTTTTAATGGGTTAGTCATGCAGGTTTTGATATTACAATCTTAGGTTGCAATGACTTCTATTCATACCGAAATCAGGTATTGTTCCTGTCTGTGACACTACTCCACTTTAATCTAGTCATATGGGTGTTAAAGGCTGATGTTTAACTGTTCTCTATGTTGCTTATGGCTGTGCTTTTATGTTTTCTTGACTCATTTAGTTTCATTATCTACATCTAGCAAAAGTTTAAACACGATACGTATATCAGGAGATTGATTCTTGATTCTGAACTTCACTTTAATTTGATGAATTTTAGAGTATCAACATTAAAAAAGCTTGGTACCTAATTGTCTTTCAGTTACTTGGATAGGACTGATGGCATGCAGAAAGTGTGATGATTTATTGTTGTAGAAAGTAAAAAATGATTTGTGGACATGTTCTGTAGATGGATTCTTTAGCAATCCCTTCTTTACGGGTGCATGTTGAGGGTGGCATGTCTCCTAGTGGAAGTGCAAGAATTCCTTGATATATCCCTCACCCAAAGGACACACACACACACACTGACATACTATATGTAGATGCATACAAAGTAGAGTGACTGCATCATTATTTATATTGGAAATATTTGCTGGTAACCTCGGCTTCCACTGGAGCAAAGTCACAAATTAAGACAGTGTAACCATGAGATCTGCTGAAATCATTCTTTAGAGGAATGAGTGACATTCTCTTGATGCGATAATTCCATCCACTTGTTCTGATGAAGCTATGCTTTGTCACTCCAACAACCAGTTAAAATGCATTACCTTTATCAACGTGTCTTGAAGGGGTTAAATCGATGATTTGAAGGAGGAAGTGTAAAGGCCGGTACAAATAAAGACTAATGGAGAGACTGGAGACAGAAGAAAGAGAAAGTTGAAGGACCTTTATTTATTTTAGAAATTTTCTTATCTGAAAGTGTTAACCAAATGTGACATTCATTAATGGATGCAACACTCTGGAAGCAATGGGGGTTACCAATTTATGAAGCTGACCCGGGGAGGGGGGAAGGCACTTGCGACATTTAAAACCCACTCGGGGTTCCATGAAATTTGCACTATATACTTGCTCTATTCGTTTGCCACTCATTTGTGAGAATAAGTACAAAGTATTTCACGTTATAAACTGAGAAAAACTAACATCAGCAGTATATTTGTTGTTTGAAACAATATTAGGTATGATCACATTACTCTACCTTAATTGCACAGCCATTTTACATTGTTGGATAGCATCCTATATATTTACTTTTTTTTTTTTTAAAGAAAAGTGCAGAGACATCCTATATATTTACAACATGCTCAAGGAAAAGAAATGTTGAACCTCTGTACATGCGTAGTACTCCCTATGTCCCATACTAAATATCGCATTTGATAAAATTACACTTAAAACTCTTTCCTTATTTAGAAACGCGACATTTATTTTGGGACAAATTAAAAAGAAAAGTGCGACAATTATGATTGGACGGATAGAGTATTGTAAATATTCTGATTGTTAGCATCATTAAACTATGTTCTGGCTTTACTCTCTCTACTTCTACAGATTCTCCTTTTGTCTCTTTCATTTTCATTTGAACAAATGTAGTGATTAATCTCTAAATCATCGGCAACATTAAAATTTTCTCTGTTTTTTTACTTTCTCTACTTTTGAAGATCGAAGCACGTGGACTTCCTTTATCTCCTGAATCATTGGCATCCCTTCCTCCTTTTACTTCGATTACTTTTAACGCTGGAGAATCAACTGGACAAAACATCAAGCCTGAGGTAGCCAAAACTGGATTAGGTTCATCAGCAGCTATGACAACTGCAGTAGTTGCTGCATTACTTAATTACCTTGGAGTCGTTAATCTTTCGGCTATAAGAAACGGTCAGCAACAAAATACCTCGACATCGGATCTGGATGTGGTACATGTGATAGCGCAAACTGCACATTGTATTGCACAAGGAAAAGTAGGGAGTGGGTTTGATGTCAGCTCTGCAGTTTATGGAAGTCAACGTTATGTCCGGTTTTCACCAGAAGTTATTTCTTTTGCACAGGTCTCTCTCTCTCTCTCTACTTTCACACCCCCAAACAGAAAAAATTCAGAGACCCTCTTTTATCTTGCCAGGGCCATTTGAGGTTTTTCACTGAATTTAGAGAAATGTAAAATGTTGGTCGAATTACGTTTATCCCCCCAAAGTATCCACCAAATCTCACTTCGCACCCCAGTTTGAAAAGTGGGTCTGTTTGGTACCTTAATTTGAAAATCGTCCCACTTTACCCTCAGACTCTAACGGACGTTAGAAAAACTAACGAAAGTGGTCATGCATGTCACATGATGGGTATTTATGTCTTTTACCTAGCTAATGTAAGGGCATAATTGTCATTCAACCGTTAAATTTAACCCCGTGTCTTCATTGAACTACAACCACGATGCCACCGCCAATTCAACAACCATGTCTGCCTCCACCACTAAAAAATCAATTCAGTCCACACAATCATACAAATCAAAACCATCCCATCAAAAAATTTTTAAAAAATAATTATAGTCCCTGCTTCTCTCACAAACCGAATTTCCTATTAAATCGATTTTGGAATTTTTCTAAATTTTGGGATTTTCAACGGCCATTCAATAAAAAAACTGAAATCTCAAGCCGGGGTTACTAAAATCCGAGTTGTTCAAAAGTTAAGAAAAAAAACTTCTCATGAAGAACATGAAAAGAATCTGGGTCTCTCAAATCCGGGGTTTTCAAATGTTTGGATTTTTATCAAAGATTTTTTTTTTCCTAATCACATTGATAAATGGAGTCAAGAGGAGAGGAAGGGGATAATTCATGCAGAGGGAAGAGAGAGATTCCATGGCACTCGGCGGCGCTGATGTGGGGGCAAACTCAGAGAGAGAAATCTGGGTTGATTCATGGAGGTCGATTTTTCAGAGACAGAGATTGGAGGTGGGAAGGCGACGACACTTTGACTGGGAAGGGGCAGATGGAGAGAGATGGATGAGGGAAGGAGATGGAAGTAGGAGGGGGAGGGTTTGCTACGGGATGATGAAGAAATGAATGTGGGGTGGGGGTTGAATCTGGACCACATTTCAATGGCTTCTTCTTCTTCTTCCTTTTCTTTTTTTTTTTCTTTTGGTCAGTTAGGATATTAATAAAGGGTACTTAGTTTATTATTATTATTATTATTATTATTATTATTATTATTATTATTATTATTATTATGGATAATAATTAAAGGATAATTCAAAGCTTATTTTCTTTAACCAACTTTTTTTTTTTTAATTAATGTATTATTTATTATTAGTTATTTTGGATATGATATAATATTAAATAAATATGTTTAATATTAAAGAGAATGAAAACTTAAAGGGTAATTAAAGTTAAAATGAGAATGACAAAAATACCCATCATGTGACATGCTCATGACCACTTTCGTTAGTTTTTTAACGTCCGTTGGTGCCGGGGGGTAAAGTGGGACAATTTTAAAGTTAAGGTACCAAACAGACCCACTTTTCAAACTGGGGTCTAAAGTGGGATTGGGTGGATAATTTGGGGGGTTAAACGTAATTTGGCCTAAATTCTTTGTAGATGTTAACCTTTTCATAAAAGACTCTTGCAGGATGATTCCTTTGTTTTGGCAATCCATACTTAGTTACCACCAATGCACAAAAACTGAAAAGTGAAAGAACACCTTAGCTTAGATTAGGTAATGAATAATGGTTAAAAATTTTAGTGGACAACTTGATGTAGGACTAGGTAGATACTCTTATATATCTCGTTAGGAGAAAAAATATATTTTAGATTTAAACCTTTTCTGAAAATGAATACCCATTTTATTATGCCAAAAAAGCTATAATTGTTACTTTTTTCTTTTTCTTATTCGGTCTTTCTTTTGTTGAGTTGCAGAATGCCATTAGAGCCCTACCACTAGAAGAAGTCATTGCTGAAGTCTTAAAAGGCAAGTGGGATCATGAGAGAATTAAGTTTTCATTACCACCAATGATGAACCTGGTAAATATTCTTAAATATTTCTGTATTTTCTACTTGTGAACATGAGTGTTTCATATCCATGTTTGCATGACTATGTGTGTATCTGAGCGATGCAACATTTACTTCTTTGCCACTATCACTCTAAAGCTGTGTTCTCTCTGTTGATCTTATTTCCTTATTTTTTTGGGATAAAGAATAAGGGGCCGTTTGGTTCGGTAGAAAAAAAGTGAAGGAATGGAATGGTCAATAGAATTGAATTCCTTAAGGAATTGGAATGGAAAAAAACTGGTCAAACTCCTCCGTTTGGTTGGCACGAAATGGAATGAAATTGTCATTCATTTCCTTGGCAAATCATGTTTGGTTTGAAAATACAAATTATAGGAAAGGAATGAAATCATATAAAATGACCAATTTACCCTTTTAAATTTTTTTTTTTGGGTGGGGGGTGGGGGGGGGGTAGGTAGGGGGTATGCAAAATGAGTAAAAAATATTTTTTTTTCGTAAAGGGGGAATGGATAGGGGGGTAGGCGAGAAAAATTTGTGGGGGTGGGGGTGGGGTGGGGGGTAGGGGTGGGGGATGGGGGGGGGGTAGGTAGAAAAATTCGTGGGGGGTGGGGGTAAGGTGATGGGGGTAGGCGTAAAAAATCGTGGGGGCGGGGGGTGGGGGTGGGGTGGGGTGGGGTGGGGTAGGGTAGGGGCTGGGTGGGGGTGGGTAGGGACTGGGTGGGGGTGGGTAGGATTTGGGGGTATTTTGGTCAATTTTTTTTTCCATTCCTGAAGGAATTCATCATTCCTTCCATATATGGAAGGAATGAAAATCCATTCCAAGGAATGAAATTTCATTCCGTCGGGAATGGAAAATCTCTCGTTCCAACGAACCAAACGGGGCGAAGGAATGAAGTCAACGGAATTCTCCATTCCATTCTCTCCGTTTCCGACGAACCAAACGCCCCCTAAATTTTGTTAGAGACAAAGAAGGAAGATACCATCAAAAGGATAAGCTGTCCACAATTTAAAACTATTCCCTCCCCTCCACCCACCCTAAAAAGCGGGGGGATGGGGCAGTGAATATGGAAACAACGAAACTGAAACGCCGCTCCTCTATCCCTGTTCCAATCAGGGTTGCAGGATACTCTCATCTAGATATCGAATCGCGTATCGATTCGCAGGTATCGATTCGCGATTCGATACCGAATCGATACGCTGGAATTCGCGAATCGTAATCTTCGATTCGTGTTCCGATACCTTGAAAAACCTCATTGAATTCGCAATTAATGTCCTCTAGATATGAAAAGGCATTGTTGCAATGAATGCTGCCCATTAACTATTGATATTTTCCAAGGAGGAAGAAGAGGAAAAGGTTAAGTGAAGATGAAAAGCCTTTGCTGGCTTTCATTCAGAATGTTAACAAGGAGGAAGAAGATAAAGTTGCCAAAAATTCGAATAGGTCATGGATATGCAACTTTTGTAAGTGCAGATTTTCGGTGATGTAAAAGAACATTAAAATGTTTTCTATGAAAAGTGAGTCTATTATTATTATACTCCCTCCATCCCTAAAAGTTTGTCCCATTTGACTTTTTTGTTGAACTTTGACCACAAATTTATGAGAGATTAATCATGTTCATGAATTTCTAAAAGTTGTTGATAATATTATTAATGGGGAATCAATAGGAATTTCTAGAATTTCATGAACATAATTAAATTGTCATATATTTGTGGTCAAAGTTCAACAAAAAAGTCAAATGGCACAAACTTTTAGGGATTGAGGGAGTATATGTTTTTTTAATATTTATTTAAATCAAACGTACTAATATTGCGAATTCGCGAATCGCAATAATTGTAATACTCTACGTATCGGATTCCATGGATTGAGTGAATCGCGAATTCGAATCGCGAATTCGAATCGAAAGAACTACGAATCGTGCAACCCTGGTTCCAATCACTTGTCAGAATCATTCTTGAAAGAGCTCCCAGTGCAGAGGCCCAATACTATGAACCTAAACGTATTACTCCCTCCGTCCCATAATAAATGTGGCATTTGACTTGTCAACGTTTATAAGGAATGTGTTTTACTTGTTTGCACATTGCTTGTACAATGATAAAATTGCACTAAGAGACTTTCCTTATTTAGAAATTTGACATTTATTTGGGGATAGACTAAAAAGGAAAGTCCTTATTTCTACATATGGGAGCTCTCTCCATCAAGCATCAAAGTCTGCCAAAAAGATGACACAAGCACTTACCATCTTTGCATCCCCATATCCTCAATAAGTGGTGGAAGGCAGTCCTTCAACAGGAGGACATGCCCACTGCCTCTCCCCGAGTTTCCACCACATACCACTATAACCTCTATGTCACAGAACAATGAATAAAAAGGGGTGTGGGTCGAAATCCGGTCGTAGCAAATAACACATCACAGATAGCAACTCAGCAGCTCTATTCACCTGTGGTGAGTCATTGGTATTCAACCTATAACGAACAAGACCTTAGAAAAAGCATTTCATATTTAAATATATGCTTGGATTTTCTAATTAAGGAGGCCGCAGGGGAGAAAGAGGGTAGGAAAGAATCATAGGCAGAGCTAATAGGGGGTAAGCAGGGGCAGCTGCCCCCTTAACTTTTTTTTTTTTTTTTTTAAAAACAACTGCCCTTTCACTACATACTTAAAAATACAACTATACTTTCTCCATCCCACTAAAAAATACTTCATACGTCCTCGAATAAATGTCACACTTTTTTCTACGTTAGTATGAAGAAACTTTGAGCAATAATTTTAGATTGATTTAATTATCCTAATGAAAATTTTAAAATTGGTATAGATAGTATTTATAATGATGTATCAATAACATTTTTTTTTTATAATTTTTAGGATAATTAAATTAACTTGAAATTATTGTTTAAAGTATCGTCGTACTAACATACATAGTCTAGAGTATACTGCTTTTTTGACCCTCATACTATTGTAGAATATCAATGTAACACTCGTACCGCGGAAACAACAAATGTGTGATGCTTACTATTAATTTAATTGCAAAATCAACCAATATACTATTCACTCGATACTTTTTTCTAACGAACGTCAATAACTTAACATAAAGTTAGATACTTAGATTGGAATTTTCAAATTTAACCCTATTATTTAAAGAATCAACCTCGTCAAATATTTAATGTGTAAATGTTACTTTTGATGAAATTTGTAAGGGTAAAACTGAAAAGTCAATATAAAACTATCCCTTCTTCATCTTCTTCCCCTTTTCTTCTTTTTCCCCTCCCATTACCACCCCCCACCACTACCAACACAACCACTCCAACTATTATCCCACTCAAATCTGATTATCAACAAAAATAAAATCATCACCAACCAATTAATATGATCAAAAACCAAATTATAAATCCAACGTTCAGAATCCAACATTCAAAACCCATACACAGTATTATTTGATTTGAAACTGATTATGTTGTTTTTTTTTTTTTGCGAGGATGCTTATTTTTTAGAAACTTGATGATACACGGCAAATGTGGTGGGTACATTGAAGCCCATATTTGAATATCCTTAAATACAAGTACAAAAGAGCCATAAAAAATCTCCATCTCCTAACACCCACTCCATCCATGGCAGTCCCTACATCTTCTTCATCTCCGATGGCAGCCTCTCCCCCACCCTACTTTTTCCTGTCCTCTAATCCCCCTCCTAATTTCCCATAATGGTATCGCTCAAGCTAGAATGAAGATCAAAATAGGGAAATTTGAAACTCTGCCTTTATCCGACGAAAACCGACCGCATCCAGCCGAGCACCACCATCTCAGGTCTCCTTCTAAATCTATGTTCGAGGACCACCATCTCCGAAGTCTGATCTCCTTCCGAATCTTTACACCCCAAACCCCAAATTCGAGTTTTTCCAGATTTTTGGCCACATACCTTGATTTTCAGCTAGCAAATTTCACCTTAAAAAGAATAATAATCTTGGTTTATTAATGAATTTTTAAGCTTTTTCTTTATTGGGAATTTGTTTTTATAGGATTTTGAGGTTGGTGGGTGGGAGGGAGAGTTAGAAAGAGAGTCGATCTGCGTTGAAGGAGAAGAGTCATCGGCTTGAGGTTGAAAATGAAGAGGGATGATGTTTCTAGTTTGCCCCTCTAAAAACTCACGTGATAATTTAACGGCCAAATTTGAAGGTCATTTGTTGTAATGACCTCCATTGCACAGTAAAAATAGTTAAGGTATTTTTAAAGGCAGTTAATGAGTTGACAACATTTACACGTTAAGGCCCCGTTTGGTTCGCTGGAAAAAAAGCGAAGGAATGGAATGGTCAATGGAATGGTTTTCTTGAAGGAATTGAAAAGGAATGGAAAGGAATGAAAAGTGGTCAAACCTCGTGTTTAGTTGGCATGAAATGAAATCGAATTTTCATTCCATTCCTTCAACATTCATGTTTGGTTTGAAAATACAAATTATAGGAATGGAATGAAAACATATATAATGTACAATTTACCATTATTTCAAAATTAAAACTAAATTTAATTTTGTTTTAAATTAAATTTAGGGGTAGGTGGGTGGGGGGTGGGTAGGGGGTGGGGGGTAGGTGGGGGGTTAGGTGGTGGGTGGGGTGGGATTGTTAAAACTAAATTTAAAATTATTATTTTTTTTTGACCCGATAGGGGTGGGGTGGGTGTGGGGGGGGGGTAGGGGTAGGGGTAGTGAGTGAGGTGGGGATTATTAAAACTAAATTTAAAATTATTATTTTTTTGACCCGATGGGGGTGGGGGTGGTGGGGGGGGGTGGGGGTGGTGAGTGAGGTGGGAATTGTTAAAACTAAATTTAAAATTATTATTTTTTGAAGTGGGGTGGGTGGTGGGGGTGAGTGAGGTGGGAATTGTTAAAACTAAATTTAAAATTATTAATTTTTTTTTTGACCCGATGGGGGGTGGGGGGTAGGGTAGGGTTGGAATTTTTAAAACTAAATTTAAATTTTATTTTATTTTTTGACCCCAGGGGGGTAGGGGGTGGGGAGGGGTATTTTGGTCATAATATTTTGTTCAATTCATTCCAATGGAATGGAATTCATCATTCCATTCAATTTGGGAAGGAATGATAAATTCCTTTAAATGGTGGAATTGGTCATTCCTTTGGAATGGAAAATTTTGTCAAAAGTGAACCAAACACGTCAACGGAAAAAGTCGAACGAAATTGGCCATTCCATTCCCCCACTTTCCCTCGTTTTACCACGAACCAAACGGGGCCTAATTATTTTGACGAGGTGAATTCTTTCAATATTAGGGATTAATTTGAAAATTTCAATCTAACTTTATGTTAAGTTATTGACGTTCGTTAGAAAAAAGTAACAAGTGAACAATATATTGATTGATTTTGCAATTAAATCAATAGTACGCATGACACATTTGTTGTTTCCATGGTACGAGTGTTAAATTGTTATTCTACAATAGTACGTGGGTCAAAAAAGCAGTTTACTCCATAGTCAAAGGTGGAGAAGAAGCGTTGTGATAAAGAAAAGTGAGATAGGAGAGAGAAAATAGAGTAGAGAATAGTAAATGGATAATTATTGTGAGTATGCAAGTGAGAGTCCCATTGAATAAAAAACTATTAAAACATTTCCATTTTATGTGTAACTTTTATTGTCAACGGAGATTGTATATGTTGAAGTAAAATGTTTTATATTTATGTTTTTCATTTGGTAGGTGTGATTTGTAGATGTAGAACAACTATAAATGTTCAACCTTTTGGTACGTGTATTTATGTTATAAATGTGTTGAATCACATGAGAGAGCAATGGATGTATATGGATGTATGATTGTCATCATTAAAGCATGTACTTAATTATGTTTATGTCTAAAGTTGTATTAAATATGGGAAAAAAAACAAAAAAAACGGGGCCGCTGCCCTCGAACCCCTGCTCATCATTCCCTATGCTCCAAAATTTCTTCCCCCCCTTCTTTCAATTCCTGGCTCCGCCATTGGAAAGAATGACCTAGCCATTAGTTTACCTCTAGGATCTCGAATATTTTAAGTTCACTGATTGGGAATCAAAGCAGTTGTGAACATGAACCATGCTAACATGGCAGGTTACCTACTGTTGATATTCCTATAAGATTCCAAAATCTAGAGATTTATGCATTTGGTGAATTATACTGTTTCATCTGCTATTTTATTCGCGTTTTCCCCCCTTTGGTTATTTATCTTATCAAAAACTAAATATAAATAAAGAAATAAAGAAAAGAAAAATTAGCGTAGGAAAGGAAATAGTGAGGAACTTAATCTTGCAAATGATCTTCTCAGAAAAAACAAGGCAAATATGAGGATAGAACATACGGGAACCCTCATGGAAGAGTTCCCTCTTAACACTTTCGGGTCTCCATGGACCAGCCATGTATATGCCCCTTAGATTTTCATATATGAAACTTATATGCATGTGTTTTCGCCAAACTTTTATATGCATGTCTCTTGTCACTGCAAACTTGTGCGATTTGAGCAATCTGATCTAGTGAGGCAAAATTTAAGCTGAGCGTCCCCGTCTGAGTTTGGTGTCAAAACTATTATCCCAGGCTTTCTTAGGTTCTCTAAGAGGATGGTCATTCACTGTTGCATCTTCATAATCTTGAGGCAGGATCGTGGAACTGCATGGGGCTGGGAAGGAAAAAAAATGCACCGGGACCGACAAAGCATTTACTAGACTGCCTCAAACATAATTATTTGTCTATAGAATTTTCCTTATCTTTATCTTTTTCCCATTTATTGTGTTAAAGAGTTTTCATGTACCTTTGCCTGCCAACTTGCTTATGAAGTATTTCAGTTTTGGTTGCTTTTAGTGATGTTGAAATATTTTACAGTTATTAGGAGAACCAGGAACGGGAGGATCATCGACACCATCAATGGTTGGTGCTGTCAAGAAATGGCAAAAATCTGACCCTCCGAAGTCTCAAGAAACATGGAGAAAGTTATCAGAGGCAAACTCCGCTCTTGAAGCACAATTTAATTTGTTAAGCAAATTGGCTGAAGAAAATTTGGATGCGTATAAAAGCATTATAAGCAGCTGCAGCATGTATCAGTCAGAGAAGGTAATTCTCAAACTCGTTTTGCATGTTCCTACTAAGACAGTAAAAGAAAGAATGTAGCATTCTTCCGTGAAGTGATGATGTGATATGCAGAATGACTAGCATGCCAAATAGAAATCCCGCAAGAATGTGGTATGCTAAATAAAATTTAGGTAAACAGAGTTGTAACTAATAATCCTTGTTAATTACTCTTGTTAAGGTGTTAGTGTGAGGATTACTATTCTGTCCCATAATACATGTCACACTTTTCATTTTGGTTTGTCCCAAAATAAAGGTTGTGTTTCTAAATAAGGAAACAATCTTGGTGTATTTTTAACATTGTACAAGCAAGTAAAGCACACTCCTTACAAACGTTTACAAGTCAAATGCTATATTTATTCTGGGACGGAGGGAGTATATTTTTATATTACTTTTTTTGGCTGTTGAGTCTGGTCTAGTCCTCAAGTATTTGATTGCATTAGCTTTGCAGTCAACCCTAGGATTATTGCCTTCCTGATGCATTTTTTTACTAGGGCCAATGTCTGTTTCATTTTGTATAGGAGTATGAAATGTGTACAAGCATCTGTTCATTATTTTTAATATGCAAAGCCTTTCTCATAATTACTTATATCACCCTCCAACACATGTGTTGAACTAAATGGGGAAAATCTGTTCAACTAGGTATCACATTTAATCTGACATGAGAGTTGGATTACTGGAAGCATGTTTTGAACTGTATCAAAAAACGTGTAAGCGGTTGTAAATAGTTGGCTGGCAGATGGTGAGAAGATGTCGGTGTTTCATGTGATTGACCATAAGTCAGAAAAAATCTTCCTATCACTTCTTATATGCTGATAGATATAATCTTCTTCCTTTTTATTTTGTTTTGTTTTTTCTTTTAACTCTTTCAATAACAATCACTGTACTGTATTCAGAAGTAGCTTAAACACGAACTATTATTTAGATATTTCGTATGAATTAAATTGGATTTCTTGAATGCAACCAATATATAATGCCTAGGGCTGCAATTGATTGTTAAAGCGGTAAATCATTTTCTATGTGATGGAAAACTTTTCACGTGAAGATCAGTCTTAAGACTTCATTTTACATTTCTTAGCAAATAGGCTAGGTTCAGCTCCATTTTCCTCTGAATGGACCTAGGAATTGCAAAATATTCTAACTAGTGACATTCAGAGGGCATGGATGGCCGAGATTTTCGATTTATTTTTGTGGTAGACATTTTCAGTTTATTCAATGGACCTAGAAATCGCAAAACATTCTTAAAAATTGTAGCAATGAGGCACTCTTTCAATTTATTTTTTGAAGTAGAGATATTCCTTGATGATAAAATAAATGATCCGACAAAACTTATTGCATGTGCAGTGGATGGAACTAGCAAATGAAACAAGCCAAGCAGTTGTGAAAGCATTATTAGGAGCTAGAGATGCCATGCTTAGCATTAGATGTCACATGCGAAAAATGGGTGAAGCTGCCTGCATTCCGGTAGGTTAACTTCTCTTTGACACCACATCGTTGCTTTCCCACGTCCTCTCTGAACGCATGTTATGTACTCCCTCCGTCCCAGAATAAATGTCGCAGTTGACTTGTCAACGTTTTTAAGGAAGGTGCTTTACTAGTTTGTCCATTATTTGTACAATGATAAAAATGCATTAAGTTAGGGGGCTTTTGTTTTTTTTAAGTGCTGAATGCTGAAATCTGATTTCACCTCTGAAAATGGCTGAATTTTTAAGAGGCAGCAACTGAAAACTGAATTCTGAATTGGATAAGTTGTTTGATTTTCTATCTGAATTCATTTTCTGAAACAGTTAAAAAAAAAAAAACCCAAACGTAAACGCATTATGAACAGTAAACGGTTTAAAAAAAAATTAACCCAAACCAAGTATGAACAGTGGCTTTTCAGAGGCTTTCAGCTTCAATTTCACCGCTTAAAATTAAGAGGCGTTTAAGAGGTCTTCAGCGCTGAAAGCTAAAAAAAAACAAACGCTCTTAATGTTTCACCTCTTATCCGGTCAGAGATAGACCTCTTATTTGGAAATGTGACATTTATTCTGGGACAAACTATGATGGAAAGTGCGACATTTATTCTGGGACAAACTATGATGGAAAGTGCGACATTTATTATGGGACGGAGGGAGTATTTGCATGCTTATACAAAGTGTTTGATACCTGGAAAATAATAAGAAAAGAAAAGCATGCAATGTTTTTCGGGGCTCTCCAAGTTTAATGAGGTTAGAACTGGTACCATAGTAAGAACCATTCCAGATGGATGTAAAGATGATGATATTCGTTCTTCATTAGGTCCTTGATTGCTTGAGCAGAATCAGAATCTGGTCCTGTAAATTCATTTTACTTTCTGCAACCTCCACAAGTATCTCACCCTACACAAAGTCGGTCCATCATCCAGGAATGGTGCTTCCTCCGACCTTAAATATAAGCAAAAAAGTCGATTTTTTTAAAAGCAAAAACTCTAAGAATTTCAATTCTATTCAATAACCTTGTTCCAAAAATACCCATTTTCTCTTTTTCAAAACAAGTGCATAGTCCAAGATAAAAAAGAAATTCCTTTAAAATGCAAAAAAAAAAAAAAAAAAAAAACAAGATGAATATGTAGGGGTGGTAATAATATAAAATGCAAGTTATATTTGTATAGGAGGAATCATATAGCCTTAATACTCTTAGTAATCTTTTTTAATTAAGAATATTTCAGTAATTTTAGCTCTTTTTTTTTGTTGGTGAAATCAAGATAATTTAACTAACATTTTAATCCATGTGAATACTATACTTGATGAAGCTGCAAGCTTTTGGCCCCACCCAACTTCCAGATTTCTCTCCTAGTCAAGCTTTTATGCTGTTTGTTACGAGAGCTTAGATTCTTAACTATCCATATCAAAAGCATTTTTTGGCAGAGCCCGTCTCAACATATTCCTGCCTATATATCTGTTTAATCTTCTTTTGCCATACCCACTTGCAGATAGAACCGGAATCACAGACCCAACTCTTGGACGCTACCATGAATGTACCCGGAGTCCTATTGGCCGGAGTTCCTGGGGCAGGTGGATTTGATGCTGTTTTTGCTGTCACCTTGGGAGATTCAGGCACCAATCTGGCCAAAATGTGGAATGAACACAATGTTTTGGCCTTGCTAATAAGAGAAGATCCCCGTGGTGTTTCTATAGAAACAAGTGATCCACGGACAAACGAAATAACATCAGGCGTTTCTTCTGTTCACATTGCGTAAGGTGATTTTTGTAAAATTTAATAAATTATGATCCATTTAAGTTAAAAATAAGGTAGTACACTTGTAAGACATTAATTATCAGTTGCATTTGTTGTAATATTTTCATAATGATGTTATTTCGTCCAACATTATTATAGTACCATTTAGTTGTAAAATTTTCAAAATGAACTGAGAGAACTGTCTTGAAAATGGTGGAATATATTCCTATCTTTTACAGTAATTCTTTTTTTTTTTTTTTTTTTCCAAAATGAATGAACCCAATTTTGTGCATGACTGACAAACCCGGACATGGATTTGCCCCAACAAATCTAAATCTTTGCTTCTCCCCTTCTTTCGATGACCCCAATTCAATTGCATCATCTTGCTCATAAAATTTGTGGGTCTCGCTGAGCTAAAAAATATCTTGTTCGTCATGCACAAGAATAGGGTGAGGTGGCAAAGGCGGGGTAGTATGGAGGAGCTTGCCAAAGCTATTGCTCGCTGGTTCGAAATCCTGACAACCCTTGCACACAAAAAAACTCCAGCCCATTGTTTGCACTTCAAGAATGAGAAAAGTGCCTTTTTTCCGTCCTTAAATTGGTACAAGTTTTACCTTTTCGTCCTTAAATCAATTATTTTTACCTTTTCGTCTTTAACCTATCAATTTTTGGATTATGTCATCCTTTCGTATGTCTGCCGTTCAAAACCACGTTAACTTGCTGATGTGGCATATTAATGTGCGCATTTTTGGATTTTGTTGTCACGGTTGCTTATTTAAAAGTGTTAAAAGGGTTAAAGTGTAAAATACTAAACTTTAAATCCTAAATATTATTATAATGATTGAAAAGGGAGTAAAGTAAAAAATTTAAATTAAATCCACGCCTCATCTTATCTTTCCTTCACGCTCTCACAATCACCAAACCAAAATGAAGAAGAAGAAGAAGACATTCTTCCCAATGCCCCCCCTCTTCACCCCCCCTCTCTCTTCCCTAGCGCAACCCCGACTCCCACCCTCGTCCCAACAACCACCCCTCTTCCGATGATTCCCTCCACTCTGCCCACCCACCAGTTTCCCTCTTTTGACGCCTACACCGATGCTCCTTTCTCCCGCTCCAACCGCCTCGACCCCTGTCTTGCTCGTCGGCATCGATTGCTTGGATGGATATCTCCAATTTGTCGTCTCCCCGGGCTCTGTTCTTAGATATGGAATTTTGAAATCAGATCTGTTCATTTTTCCTTCTCTCTTTGTTCAGATCTTGTTTGAATTTGAGTTTTATGTGTTGTGGTTGTTGTTGGTAGCGGTATTAAGGTTGGTGACGGTGACGGTGACGGTGGTGTGTTTGATTTGTTGTAGGGATGATCAAACCGGACCGGAACCGGAAAAGCCCGGAATCGAAGTAAACCGGGGAGAAAACCGAAACCGGTCTAACCGAAACCGTGAACCAGGCGGTCCGGTTCAGGGTCGAAGGTGTGAAAAACGGTGAACCGCTGGTTCTTTGAACCGGAACCGTGAACCGTGAACCGGACCGGTGAAGAACCGGCCAATGTGTGTGTGACTGTGTCGTGTGACACTTGTGGTGTGAGTGTGACTGTGTGAGTGACGTGAGTAGTGTGGTGTGACTCCCTCCTGACATGTCCCCCACTCCCCCTACTCTACTTCGTACTCCCTACTCCCTCCCTATGCGGTACACCCCCCAGCCTTTCTTCTCTTTTCCTTTCAAATTCATTTTTTATTATTATGAAAAAGGTAAAGGTGTGATTGTGTGTAGGGTAGAAAATAAAAAACAAAAGGAAAAAAGTCATTTGACAAGAGGTGTGGTTGGCACTGGCAGCCCCTAGTCCCATCCCAATCCCATCCATTCTTATTTCTTGCCGTTAGAAATTTAATTTTTGATCGTTTATTTCCGTTAACTAACGGGAATTTGACCAAATATGACCGTTTTGACTACTATTTTGGATCACTTTTCAGACTTCAAAAAAAAATAATTTTTTTTTGTTATCCTAATTAAATTTCCTAACTATAAATTTTATTTCCCTCTCCAAATAAATTACTTTATCAAAACTTAGTTATCTCTCTCAACTCTCTCAAACGAAAATAATCTGATTAAGACTTTCAACCTTAGTTCCTTTCATCTTCATTTCTCTCTACGACATGCTTTTTCCATCATGAGTAATTTCCTTAAAAAATTGACAAGCCCCAAGAATAAATCCGGTAAGGAGAAAATCTCATCTTCATCACCCCAATCCAAGCACCACCACGACCATCATTTGTTGATCCACCACGACGATCATGTGTTGATCCACAACGACCATCACTTGTTGATCCACCACGACGATCATGTGTTGATCGACCACGACCATCACTTGTGGAATACAAGTCAATATATGGCGATGCTACTCCAACTCCAAGTGCTACTACTAGTACTCATATTCAACCTTCCTCTACCACCACTTCATCACAAGCACAACCATCATTTGTTAAAAACTACTATGGAACTAGTGGACGATCTCGTACTACCGGTGCTAATGGAGAATTTGATAAATATTTAACCGTTGATTTTGAAGATGAAGATGATTTTGATATTTTAAATTGGTGGCCAAGCAAAGCAAAAAAATTTCCTATCATTGCTAGAATTGCAAAAGAAGTACTTGCTTCTCCCGCATCAACGGTTTCGGTGGAGCAAGTGTTTAGCATTGGTGGAAATATAGAGCATAATCGTCACAATTTATCATCCGATAGTTTCGAAGCTTGTAATTTGTTGAATGATTGGGTTAGAGCGGAAAAAAGAACGGAAGATGAGGCGCCAAAATATGTTTTAGACGAGTACTTTGATGAGACTAAATCGGGAAGCGATTAAGGTAAGTAAAATGTAATTTATTTAATTGTTATTGCATTTTATTTTTATAGGTTAGAATTTAGATAAATATTTGTAATAAAAAGAGGTAAAGACTCCAAATGTCCTCCCTTAATTATAAAAGGGTAAGGTTGGTTGTCCCCCTCATTGTAAATTTGCCTTTAATTAATAAAATTTAAAGGGTACCGTTCCTTTTTTCTTTTATATGCTATCATTTGTTTTATTTTTTTTCTATGTTTGTTTTTCAATATAATGTTGATTTAGGTTATTTTTTTTTAAAAAAAAATCACTTATGAAATAATTTTATTAATAGTAGATAGAAAGAAAAGAAATAGAAAAAAGAAGGTAACTAAAAACTAAAAAGCATTTTCAAATTTCAATTTCAAATTCAAATTCCACATTTCCATTTTCCACCCCTACCTACCTACCAGCTCGGCTACCCAGTACCTACCCCTACAAATTCCACCCAGTACCTACCCACCCCTACAATGGTACAAAATGCTTTTTAGTTTTTAGAATTTGAGTGGTTTAAAATTTGAGTGGTTTTCACTTTTCAAATTCAAATTCCCCATCATTTTTTTTTTATTTATTTTTTTTGAATTAGACAATTACTCACAGTCAGAAAAAAAATAAAAAATAAAAAAATAAAAAGAACCTCCGAACCGGACCGGAACCGTTTTGTACCAACCGGAACCGGATCCGTGAGTCATCCGGGCCGGTTAAGGGTCCTATTTTTGCCGAATCGAAACCGGGCCCGAAACCGCTTTTGGTCATCCCTAATTTGTTGTTGATAGTGGTGGGTGTGACATGGTTGTGGTGGTAGTAATGGTGGTTTTCTAAAGGTGTTGGGAGACGAAGGAATAAAGGGAAATTAAAAATTAAGGAAAAAATGTTTATAAAAACTAGTTTTCAGAACAGTTCATCACTCTTATTAGTTAGACTTAGAACCCATTTGGGAATGATTTTTAGGGCCCAACCGTGCGTTCAATAAGCAAATCACGGAAACTCAACACAATCCATGGTTTGGCCGACGAAATCGTGTATGCGGTTGGAGGCCTGAAGACGCGAAAAATTGTGTTCCTCAGAATCACCTAGGCGCCCGCTTTTCTGAGTAATCTGTTTCGGATAATCATCTTCAAGCAGCCAAATCCTTGATTTGCCCTTATCACTCTCTTTTAGCTCTGTTATATAAAGCATATTTCAGTGTCAAACTTGAATCACAAAAGTTTCTTCTACAAATACAAGGTTGGGTATACATCAATCAAGTAAGTTTCTTTATCATTATCATATACAAAGTTCATATAAATTGATTTTTTTTAGATGTATGTTGGCTGAATTTTTGTTCAAGAACAATATATGTATGCATTGAATTGAAAAATCGAGTCTTCAATCCATGTTTGTTTTGCTTTTGGATAATGCACTCTATATGTTTGTATTTTTGCCTAAGCCAAATTATTGCTCTACTGTCAAATTTTTGGATGTGGTTAATTGAATTGAATGTTGTTGTTGTTCTTTGTTGGTTTTTAAACCTCTGTTCTCTACCTCTACCGGAGCTGTGAATGGGATGCCCGAAGGATAGCCAACCGGCATTATAACATCCCTCTCTAGTATGACATTCTAAATAACAGTGAGAACAAAGTACCCCTGTCTTGAAAGGAGCTCTAGTATAACCACCTGATGTGGATTGATTTCTAAAAGAAGTATCATGCCTATGAGTACTATTGTTGGTGTTTTGTCCTGCCATGAATCTAATATTGGCAGCAATATGTGAACCATTTGATAGCCTTTGTGACTCATCTTGCTTAACCATAGAGCATGTATTATTGACCTTTGGAAGAGGATTCATTACCAATATCTGACCCCTGATGTTGACAAAACTATCATGCAGCCCCATGAGAAATTGCATCAGCTTCTTAACTTCACTACCTCTCTCTTCTTTAAATAAGGAGATATCAGACTTTTGATAGCCACTTCATTATCTCCATCTTTCCAATCCAATCCAATCCTATCCTTCTCTTATTTATTTTTTATTTCCCTTCCAGTAGATAAATTTAATCTACTTCCATCAGCATCCGTGTAGATCTTCCTATTCTCAAACCACTCAAGATTTCCTCTTTAGTTTCATTTTGTCCAGCAAATCAGATCTATTTACTTCCATCAACATATACAAGCTTCCCCACGTTTACAATGTAAAACATAGAAATCAATTCCCTTCTAGTTCACCAAATTATTTACGGAAGTTCTCTGCTAACCATGCAATGAGAAGCATAATGATACTGGAATATGTGGAGAAGTTGAGTGACTTATTACTTCTACATTCAATACCAGAAAACTCCCATAATACTTTTCCAGATCAAGAGTTGGTTTCCAGGAAGACATAAGAAGAAAACTAGACCAACAACCAATATACATTTTCATTTGCAATTGGTGGAAAATGTACTGGACAGATCAACAACTAATAATAAGTAGGTATCCAATATGATCATTATTCTTGGCGAGAATTGTTAACTGATACAACCATTGTCCCAAAAAGAAGTTTTATAAAAAACAAAATCTCTCAAAAAGCGTCTTTCTAAATGAAAAATGGATTTTCTGATGCTTCAAGTTTGAGCCTGCAGAAATATTCTCTTATTTGTCTTGAATTTGCTTGGTAGTTATCTTTCATGACATTATTTGTCTTGAATTTGCTTGATAGTGATTATGTGTTTGTGCTTTTGCCTAACCAAAATTATTGCTATTCATCTGGTTTAAGTCTGACATCTAGAACAAAATCTGATTTGTTGTTTTGTATATAGTGATATGGACAATCACGAGTTTAGTTCGCCTGGTACACAACAAACAACAGTAAAGGAAAATTCAGATACAAGTAAAACAGGAAAACCAACTCCAAAGTTCAATGCTACATGGGATTCGAAATCTCACAAAATATTTATTAAGTTGTGCATTGATGAGGTGAGAGCTGGAATAGGCCAAATAGTCATTTTAGTAGATTGGGGTGGAATAATATACAAAGAAACTTTGTTGAAGAAACGGGAAAAAACTATAATAGACTACAACTCAAGAATCACTGGGATGCTATGAAAAAAGATTGGGTCATGTGGCAATCTCTTATCAGAAAGGAAACGGGACTTGGATGGGACGTTAGAAAAAATACGATAGATGCATCTGATGAGTGGTAGAACGACAAAATATAGGTGCGTCAAATTTTTTGAGTTTATTATCTTAAACATATTTTTAATAACAAATTGTAAAAAAAATATGCAGAGAAATCCTAAGTGTGCTAAGTTTAGGGAGAAAGGTTTGGAGCACCGCAATGAATTGGATGAGTTATTCATGGACATAGCTGCTACTGGAGCTAGAGCTTGGGCCCCAAATTCGGGTGAAATGCCTTCGATATTTTCTCCAGATAAAGCCATTGAGCTTGAGTCCTCTGATGATGATATTTCTGAAATTTTGGGCTTTAACAATACCGCTGCTAATAATGAAGTTGAGAATGAAGAGGGACATAAAAGTAAAAGATCAACGTTTGGTAAAAGATCTCAAGAAAAACGTAAGAAAATAACGACCGACAACAAGTTAGAAAAGCATCTTGAGCGTCTAGTTGATGCGGTGGAAGTCAAGAGTCCGGCCCCACCCACTACTGAAGTGCTCAAAATTGAAGAGAAATCAATACAAGAGTGCATGAATTTACTCGATGAGATCCCTGATATTATTCGTTTGGATAGTCTTTTTATGTTTGCAACACAACTTTTTCTCAAATCTGAATATCGGGCAATGTTCATTGCACTCCGTGATTCTGAGGCACGAGTAGCTTGGCTTAAGCATGAGCAAGAAAGAGAAACGACTCTAGTCGAGCATATTAAACACATCTTTATTACATTGGTTTTTATTTTATAAATTAGATTAGGCGCAAATAAGAGCGAGCGAGCATAGCTCTTTGAAATTTTTATTCATATTTTGAATTATTATTATAATCTTTAATTGATGATTCATTTTTGGTTTAGATTAATTGATATGTTTATTTTAAATAATGTTGGTGCTTGTAAATATTGTTTTTAATTTCATTTTTTAGTTAGACTTTTATTTCATAGTATTTAGTTTCTTGATGTTTTATATAATTATTTTATTTAGGTAATAAATGGATGGTGAAGATCCTGACTTCGATGCACTAGTTACAGCAGGAGTGATTACAATAGTAACATACTATTCCAAATATATTGACAAGCAGCCTTGTAGAACGTCAAAATAAACTGGTCATATGTTTGTTATGGAAATGCTTCATGGACACTGGCGTCGATGTCAAGAACAATTTCGAATGGAGAAAGAAGTATTTTTATCTCTTTGTAGTGATTTAAAAACCAAATATAACTTAAAACAGTCAAGGGGGATTAGCACAAAAGAACAAGTTGCAATTTTTCTTGTGGTGCTTGGGCGTGGTCATAGTAACAGAATGTTGCAAGAGCATTATCAACACTCCGGGGAGACGATAAGTAGGCATTTTCATCATGTTCTTAAAGCAGTTGTTGCATTATCACTTGATATGATCAAGCCACCCGAAGATTTTGACTCTGTTCCGGAGCACATTAGAAAGAATGAAAAATACTGGCCATATTTCAAGGTTAGTCATTTTGATATTATTATTATAAAAGTTATTTTTATAGATGTTTGCTTATAGTACTTATTTTTAGGATTGTATTGGTGCAATCGATGGGACATATGTCAAGGCAATTCTCCCGCTAAATGAACAAATTCCTTATATTGGGAGGAAAGGATATCCTACTCAAAAATGTTATGGCTATTTGTGACTTTGACATGTGTTTTACATTTGTATGGCCGAAATGGGATGGTAGTGCTCATGATACACACATTTTTTATCATGCACTAAGAAATCTAGAATTAAATTGTCCACATCCTAAAGGAGGTTAGTATCATTACACATACAATAATTTTAATATTATGTAATTTTTTATTGCATCAATAAATAATTTCAATATTTTTGCAGAGAAATACTATTTGGTTGATGCAGGTTATCCAAATATTAAAGGTTACCTAGCACCATACAAAGGAGAGAGGTATCACTTGCCTGATTTTCGTCGTGGGGAACAACCTAGGAACACACAAGAACAGTTCAATCACGCTCACTCTTCATTGAGAAGCATAATAGAGCGAAGCGTTGAAGTGTGGAAAGCTCGGTGGAGAATTTTAAATGACATGCACTCATTTACTTTTGACGTGCAAGTTGCAGTAGTATGTGCATCAATGACTCTTTATAACTATATCAGAAAAAAAGCTAAAGCGGATGAAGTATTTCGCAATTATGAGGGACGCACCGAACTTGTACTGACACGAGACTCTGATGTAGAACACACAACTTATTCTCGAGTAGTCGCAGATGAACGAGAAATGGATCAATTTCGCGATCGATTGGCATTACAAATTGCAACATCCGGTAGTAGTTAACATTGAAAATGCAAATTTTATTTTATTTTTAATTTTCAAATTAATATGTTATCTTTTTTAATTTAGGAGATTTCTTATGAGTTTAAATGTGTAAGGGTATTTTAGTCATTATTAATTTTATAATCACTTATATAATGTGGTAGCCAAACATATTTGAAAATCACTTTTGACATCAAATCACTTTTCAAAATTGTAAGCCAAACACAGTATTGAGTTTTAAACAATCACTTTCACTGAAATCACTTATTGAGAATAAATTTTAAATAATCAGAAGCAATACCAAACTCACCCTTAGTGCTTTAAAACTAGTTTTTTTCTTATATTACGAAAAAACTAGTTTTTTGCAAAATTTTGGCCTATATATAATAGCAAAACTTTTTGGAGCTCCTAGAAAACTTCAAATGGCACAACATCATTGGCCACTCTTTTCATCATCCATCAATCATAATCATTCATTTTATTTCAACTTAAAAAAAATAAAAAATTGATTAATTAGTTTCAATTTTTTGAAATGATCCTGTTTAAATTCAAACTATCATATATATTTTGATTTTTTTGAAAGCATCATGTTTTAATTCAAACTATCATATATAATAGGGCAAATGGCAATTTAGGGCATGAAGTAGAGGGGGTAGTGTCGAAACGGGGCCCCATATCTAATTTTCGTCAAATCAGGGCTCAATATCTAAACTTTTCGTCAATTAAGGGCTTTTTGACGGATTTTGTTAGAAAAGTCAGTTAAGTGACATGTGCCACGCATATGCTGGACAATTTGGAGTAAATTGAAATGAAAATTAGTTATTAAAGAGTGAAATGTAAATTTTTAAAAATTGATGACCGTTACAAAATATTTTTTTTAAAAATAATATTTTTTAAAAATATAATATATTTCGAAAAGCTGTAATTTTTTTTATAATTTTTAAAATATGTTAAAATAAATGTAATAAATATAAAAAAAATTGTATTTTTAACGAAAATAGTATTTTATTTTAAAAAAATTAATTAATTTTTAACGTAAATCTTGTAAAATAAATGTTATAAATATAAAAAAAATGTATTTTAAAGCAAAAAGGTTTTTTTTTTTTAAAAAAAATTAATTAATTTTTAACGTAAATCTTGTAATATTTTTTTTAAAAAATAAAAGTAAGTGACATGTCACTTAAATCTTTTTGATTTAGAAAACTTTATTTAAAAATTGCCAATTTTTATTTAATAAAGATAATTTTATTTAAAAAATATAATATGATTTAAAATAATTTAAGATATTAACTATTATCCTTTTTTCTAATAATTTAAATAACTAATTATTTTGCTTCAAAAAAATTACTAATTATTTTAGATTGAATAATTTATAAAATATATAAATAAAATAAAATAAAATAATTATCATCTAAATTTAAAAAAAAATCTAAAAAAGTTAATATAACTAAAACATATTTTTGGAAATATTAATATATTAGAATTGAAATAAATATTTTTTGAAGCAATTTTATTTTTTGAAGCAATATATTTATTTTATGCAATATATTTTTTGAATAAAAATAATATCACCTTAAATACTTCCTCCGTCTCAAAATAAGAAAAAAAAAGAAAAAGAGAGAGAGAGAGAGAGAGAGAGAGAGAGAGAGAGAGAGAGAGAGAGAGAGAGAGAGAACAACCCCCTTCATCTCCGTCTCCCCCAACACCTCCGGCACCGGTCACCCTTCTCATCATCCTCAATTTCAGAGAGTTAAGGGTTCTAGTTTTAGTAGAGAAGTTAACGGAGAGAGATGGCTGAGAAAACAATGCAGTTCTATCACCACAATAGATAGGAGGAGAAACGACGCCAGAGATGGACGCCATTGATAATTAACTAAGGAGATTATAGAAATGAATTTTCGGCGAGATTGAAAGTTTGTGTTAATGTAGAAATTTCGGCGAGTGGCAGAGCTGTAGATTTAAAAACTCCGATGAACTATCAGCCACTGTGGGAAAAACGAAAAATGGGTTTTAAAAACCCAGATCTTGATTTACGACCAAATCCGGCATTTCCCTCACCCCCTTCAACAAATCCGACCAAACCCCACTTTCTTCTCCAACAAATCCAACCAAAAAAATCTGACCAAACCCCACTGGTGGCTTGAATTTTAGTAATTTTTGAAGCACACCGGAAAGACGAACTGACTCGCCGAAAATCACCAAAAACCGGCAGGCCGAAAATGGGGAGAGAGAAGAGAGAGATGGTTTGATTTTGGGGAGAGAGAAGGTTGTTTCTTCACCCCCACTTTTAATTTATTTCACTTAGCCCCTTAAATTTAAATATCAATGCAATTTAACCAAATCAATTAATCATATGCATGGCACATGTCACTTAACTGACTTTTCTAATAAAATCCGTAAAAAAGCTCTTAATTGACGAAAAGTTTAGATATTGAGCTCTGATTTGACGAAAATTAGATATGGGGCCCCGTTTCGACACTACCCCCTCTACTTCAGGCTCTAAATTGTCATTTGCCCTATATAATATAACTAGTCTAACACCCGTGCGTTAAACGCACGGCCATAAAATTTAGACAAATAACAGAAACTAAATTAAAAGAGTTACTATTAGTTTACAGGTTAATTTAGGAAAATATTTTTTAAATAAAAGGTATTCAACAAAAATATATAATGACATTGAAACTTTTTTCATTCTATTAATTGGTTTATTGTTGAAAGGAGAAATAATAAATAATGAGAATATTGATATATTAATCATGAAGTTTGGTATAATAACTATGTGTCTTACAACTTGTGAAAAATTTAAAAGTGACAAATATTTCAAACCAGAGGGAGTATACTATATAATTATTAATTTTTTAAAAAATCTTATAAGAACTAATAATAATTTTAAATTAATTGTTTCCACCAGACATACTATACATATTGGATTGGGACAAACTAAAGCGAAATGTATAATGCTCTATGGA
>JAFEMH010000844.1:525000-603824 GCA_022495995.1 Adenophora triphylla var. japonica
GTGTAGATTTTTCTTAAACCTAATAAGTAATTCCAAAATAAAGTAAAGATAAATCATTAATTTGAATTCAAAAAATGGGCTGTCCCAGTAATTACACAAATGATATATATATATTTTTTAAAAAATGTGATAACTGCAAATCAGATAATTTAATGGTGCAAATTTTTTTCAAAAATCAATTACAATTTTAATTTAGAAGATAACGTCGAATATTGCATATTGTTTTTTTTCAAAAAATAAAAATAAAATCAGTTACGATTTTAATATAGAAAATGACTGACTAATTCTAATTTTTATACTAAAAAGGAAAATATATACTAATTTCAGTTAAATTAAGTGATAATTATATTGTGATAATGAAGGAAAAATATATCAATTGAGATGTGTTATCTATCTAAAGTGTTAGTCAAAGAGTCTATTTCCACTATTGCATCTTAAAACTAATACGTCAATATATTTCATCTTCCCACATATTTTTAATAACTTCTATATTATTAGTTTTTTGTGTTTAGATAAATTTTAATTATATTTGGATATAAATATTTTGTTTTTATTTCTACGCAGTTGTATACACGGTTGAGTGGCAGAAGAGAGGTCTTTCTCATGCACATATTCTTTTTTTCCTCAATCCACAGGATCAAGCTAAGATTGATGAAGATGTAGACAAATTTATTTCAGCTGAGATACCTGACAAGGAAGCTGAACCGGAATTGTACGAGACAATAAAAGATTTTATGCTGCATGGTTCATGTGGTCCTTCAAATCCGAAATCTCAGTGTATGCAAAATAATAGGTGCTCAAAGCAATTTCCTAAGCCTTTTAATGAGTGAACTATTGTAGATGAAAATGGTTACCATGTTGTGAATGTGTGCCCAATTTTTGTGTTTGTTGGATTCACGCGAGTTTGAAGACATCCGGTTTAATTTGAAAAACGGAGTCGCCACGCCATTTTGATTACCTCAAAACTTTGAAAAAAAGGTTTTATGGGTTCGGAGGTTAAGTTACCCCTTGGGAAGAACGGATCGTCGTTCACCCAAGGTGCCTTGCCGGAGCAAGTCTCCCAAGATCCCATTAATCGTGCTTGCTTGCGTGCTTTCTTGTGTGCATGTGTTTGAAAATAAGGAGGGAATGTCCCAAGTCGTCTTCCGGACGTACAAACCATTTATTGGTTGTCGCTCGGGATTTCTTGGATTTTATGTATTCGGAATTATGGTCCCGTCCTCATCTTGGACTTGTGATCATCGCATTTTTGGACCTTGGGACTTGCGTGATCGAGAGAATGACTCTCTTTATAGTCAAAGATGAGGTTCCTTAGAAAAGGAGGGTCCTTAGCCCATCAATCCTACACTTTAAGATGGTCGAGCTCATATAGATGCTTCATACTTATCTTAAGTGATAATCGGAGATATAGGGTTCAAAGGTGTCCCTTTCTAAAGAGATTATGAAACCTTTATGGAAGGAACGATGTAAAGATAGGATCTTTTACACCGGTCCGTTCCGAGGTTGCTAATGGGGGAAAGGGGGAAATGCATGATAAAAATGACACTTTAGTGAAAAGATGACATTTTTGGGTTGCAAATGATGCATTTGATTTAAAGAAATGATCTTTATTGCAAATGATGCATAAAGATATGATTTTTATGCAAATGATGCATTTTTATGAAGAAATTGGAATTCAATATGCAAAGGATGCATAAAGATTGCATTTTGAAAAGCATAGGATGCTAGTTTATGGTAAAGACATGATCTTTAAAGCAAATGATGCTTGGAAAAGGGATTTTGAATGCAAAGGATGCATTTTGATTGAAAAGATTTGATTTTTATATGCAAAGGATGCATAAAGATGACATTTTTATTGGAAAATAGGGGTTTTAGGTGCAAAGGATGCACCTTTATGGATAAAGACTACATTTTTAATGGCAAATGATGCCTAATGCATGCAAAGGGGAAGGGGGAATATAAAGATATGATCTTTAATCTACCAAGTCCCAAGCAAGATAAAAGCAATGCAATGAGCAATTTATAAAGCAATTAGGATGCAAGGTTAGGGCGTGCGAGGTTACCAATGGATTCCTTCTTCTTTGGATGGAGCTAGGAGGAGAGGTTGATCTTGGATCTTCAAGGAGGAGGGAGGTAGCTTCTTGGCCTTCTTCTTCACCTTCTTGAACTTCCGGCAGCCCTTGAGAGTATTCTTCCCGTATTATGTGTGTGGGTGTGTTTTTGTCATATATTGTGTGTTGAAATGGGTAGAGGAGGCCTCTATTTATAGGTAATCTGGAGAGAGCGAATGAAGCCGTGCGGCCAGAGGTCGCGAGCTAATGCAGCCGTGCGGCATTATCCACAATGACTCAGCACTTCTAGAACCATGCAAGGTGGCAAATTCTAGAAGGCTCCTCCTAATTAAGAAAAACGTGTTTCTTAATTAGGAAGGATTCCCTTCAGCCCTTAATTAATTAAAAACAGTTCCGGAATGTTTCCGGAACACTAGGAAGGTCTGGGGAATTACCGAAAAACTTACCGAAATTGCCGGGAAATTTAACCGGAAGGCATGAGCCAGATTTGGGTACTTACAGAAGCCCCTCGGCAACGTCACTTGCAAGGCGAGTGGGGTTGTCGATAGAAAAGGATCCGATCTGGTGAATCGAGACGGATTCAGGTGACCACAGGTGGTCGAGTGGCTGAACCTCTGGAAGGCTACCTACGTATCCCGGAGGAATCAAGCCAGGCCGTAGTTCGGAATAGGATCCGCTGAGGAATGGAGAAGAGAAAACTGGTCTCTTGCTGGGAAAATAGAAGAGAGAATGACCTAGGAGGTCAAGCAATTGATCCTACTGGGGATATGCTAGAAGTGACCAAGGTGGTCGGATAACAAAGTCTCTTATGAGGGACTACTTCATCACTGAGGAGTGACGGAGGAACAGGGTGACCAAAGTGGTCGGATGGCTGGACCTTTTATAAAAGGCTACCTACGTATCCCGGAGAAATCAAGCCTTGATCGTAGTTCAAGTATCACTAGATAGTTAGGAACGATGTCTAGGATCCTTGAAGGTTTTGACAATTAATGGAGGCTGTCACCTGACATTATTTCATTCTAACGGAAGCTAAAGCTTACGGCGCTATCTCTTTTGTGAGAGATAGAGGGAGCTAAAGCTGGATGACGTTATTTCTTTATGACGGAAATAACGGAGACTAAAGCTTACGGCGCTATCTCTTTTTGACAGAGATAGAGGTAGCTAAAGCTAGATGACGTTATTTCTTTATGACGGAAATAACGGAGACCAAAGCTTACGGCGCTATCTCTTTTTGACAGAGATAGAGGGAGCTAAAGCTGGATGACGTTATTTCTTTATGACGGAAATAACGGAGACTAAAGCTTACGGCGCTATCTCTTTTTGACAGAGATAGAGGGAGCTAAAGCTGGATGACGTTATTTCTTTTTGACGGAAATAACGGAGACTAAAGCTTACGGCGCTATCTCTTTTTGACAGAGATAGAGGGAGCTAAAGCTAGAAGAACTTAAGCATACTTCACTATTCGTGATAGAGGTAGCTTAAGTTTAGAGAACTTAGCATACGTCACTATTCGGGATAGAGGTAGCTTAAGTTTAGAGAACTTAGCATACGTCACTATTTGGGATAGAGGTAGCTTAAGTTTAGAGAACTTAGCATACGTCACTATTCGGGATAGAGGTAGCTTAAGTTTAGAGTTTTGACAATTCGGAGGTTGTCACCTAGCATTATCCCGTTATAACGGAATTAACGGAGGCGACTGGGAAGAAAGCTCAATTGCTTAGGAGATAAGGGATATCTTCTGAAAAAGATGTTATCTTAGTTAAAAGATAACGGGAATTGCATGCCCAAGTGGAAGGTCCAGGGACAGGATTGTAATTTTCTGCTCAGAGCGAATGAGGCCGCCCGGCATGAGATGGAGAAAAAGAAACCGTACGGCTAGAAGCCTGATTTTTCCAGATTATTTAAAATCAGATTTGAACGGGCCATTGGGCATTATTGCCGCCCAAGAGCTGCTGAGGAAGAGAGAGAAGAGGGAGAGAATTTCTTCAAAATCCTTCAATTCCCTTTGCTTCTATCGATTGGAATGGATCCGGAGGGCAATCCTATACCGAGGCAAGCAAGAAGAAATATCTCCGCGGGCGCTCGGAGGAGGAGGAAAGAACTCGTTTGAACGGAAAGAAAGTATGACTTTCTTACGCCTCCGTCGGAGCTTTACCCGGGAAGAAGGGAGCACAAATCTACGAACCCGCGATCGGTTGGGGTAAGCGTTCTTATTTGGCTCAATTCCGTCGATTTTGAATGACTTAGGGCTTGACCCGAACTTAGGAATTTTCTAGGATTTTCCTAGGATTTTTGAATGATTTTGAGATATTGATGAATAACCTATGAGGCTAAGAACATGCATGCGCAATTTATTTGACAAAAATAGTGAGAATGACCCACTTTTTTCTCGCAAATAAAGTAAGAATGAAGAATTGTCTAAAGTGAGACGGAGTTCTTGCATGTGCTAGAACTTGGTCAAAATTTTGAGAAAACATGATTTTGGAAGATGAAAAGGATTCATGCATGCCATTTTTGAAAGAATAATGCTTATGTGCAAAGAATTGTGAAAATTGTGATTTTTGTACTTTAGGAAAGCAGTGACATGTTTCAAGTGATGAAAGACGTGTTTTCTATGCAAAAGATGCTAGAAAGACTTTTATGAATGCTTTTCTTTTGAAAAATATGTGCACTTTTGTGAATATATGCATGCTTTTGAAATGAGATGAAGGACTGACACATTTCTTTTTCTTTGTGCTTGTCTACGGGAGAACAAGTCTAGAGGACCATCAGAGATTGCAGTCAAGCTTTGGCAGAGGATGCCGGATTTCGAGAAGAATGGGGTGAACCCCAAGGATTTGGTGAGGGCTACCGGCCTGGATTCGTTCGTCGAGGCTATCGGCAGGGGTGTTCATATCACCTCTAAGAGCAAGGGCTTGATCCAGGCCCTATCTGAGTTTTGGTGGGATAGCACCCATAGCTTCCATCTGAGCTGGGGAGAGCTGACAGTGACTCCTGCTGATTTCACGGCTATTACTGGTCTACAGTTCACTGGGAGGCCCGTGACTTGGAGAGACCACATTACAGCTGAGGAGTTCCAAGCTTTAGTTGGATTTGAGCTGATTCCCAAGGGGCTGGGTATGGAGACACGAAATGTCGAGGTGGCAGTTCAGAACTGCATGCAGAACTTTGCTGCTAATGATGTGACCGCCCACCAGCTTGCTAGAGCTTTTGTGTGGTTGATGCTGTCGGTCACCATTTTTGCTAATTCTAGGACACTGGCCATGACTTGTCTCCTTGATTCTTTGGTTGATGTTGGCGGGATTGGGACGGTCTCTTGGGGAGAGGCCGGATTGGCGGAGCTCTACTTCTCCTTGGACATGTACAGCCGTAACAAGGATGCTTCGATGGACTGTTTCTCCTTTGCCCTTGAGGTAGTCCCTCTTTCTTTTCTCTTTTCTCTTCTTGTCTTGAGACTTTTATGAAAGAAAAATGACCTTTTTGATGTTTTGAACATGCAGGTCTGGTTCTGTGAGGTGATCAGGTTCTTTCCGTGGAACCAACAGAGCGATATCACCATCTTCCCTGCTATGGTTCGCTGGAGGGGAGATGCGAGGGATAAGTTCACGGGAAAGACCCGGATTACTTTTGATTACAAGATGGTGAGGCCGGTCATCAACAAGGATGGGCATGACGGAGTGGACTTCTACCCGTGGGGCAGGTATCCGGAGATTTTGCTGGGAGATGCCATTGAGGCGACGAGGCAGCGGAGATGGCTGACGGGGCTGACATGTGATGTCATATATTTGGGGGACCGTTTCTCGAGCGGCAAAGATGGCCATGTCCCTCCATTGGATGCCATTACTCCTCGGGATCCTCCAAAGACGGATCTGCGGCCCGAGGATTGGCCAGAGGATGAGATTGCTAGGTACCAGGCAGGCGTGGCCGCCGAGGAGTACTTTGACATGGATACCCCCTACGCTGTGTTTGTGGAGCAATGACCGAGGACGCCACGTGCTAGTGAAGCCGGCGGTCACTCGGGGATATGGGGAGGATGAGCCTGCGACCCGCCGATCCCTCCTGCGCATCTGTCCTATGTGGTCCATGGAGTTCCGAGGAGGATGAGGATTCCCGTCCCGACACTAGGGAGCCCCAGTATACCACCCGCCGCCCAACAAGACGTAAGTATACTTCTAGGGTCTTTCCCTTTTCGGCTTTCTTTGCTTTTTGCAATTACGAGATTTTACGAGATTTTTCGAGATTTTTCTCTTCTTTTCTCGGAGTTCCAGCTCGCACTTATGATAGGTGGTCGGGCGGAATAGGGGCTGGAAGGACATGTGCCGGTCCCTTCGAGGAAGCCGGCTGCGCTTCAAAGGCAGCGGATGCACAGGAGCCCGGGCGCAAGAGACGGCATGTCGGGGGCACAACGTCTACCTCATCGGCCTCGGAGTACTCTTCCAGTGCCATGCCTCGGGGGCAGGGACCCAACGCTGACATTCTAGAGCAGCTGGTTGAGTATGGGCACGATAATGTCCATTTGTCTGATGTGAGCGACCAGGAGGACCTGATGAGGGAGGCTAGCATTTATGAGCTGAGTAGCGATGAAGATGAAGAAGAATCGGAGGCCTAGGAGGTCTCTAGAGTGGAATTAGGAACAGAACAAACAATGAACACATTTTTATGCATACTTTGTTTATTTTTTACTTTATTTGGGCGCCGATGGGGCGAAGACATTGTATTAATGCTTTATTTACTTTCCTAATTTATGCTTTTTAAATTTGCATATTATCTGAGCCTCGGGGCAGCTTTTTGCTTGGAATTGGGGCAAATGGCGGGCCAAAATGATTTATAATGGTGTATAAATGCTTGGATGGCTTACGGATATGTTTTTGTACGGGTTTTGGTTGAAAAAGTGGGGTGAAAACTCCCTTTGGGCAGCAACTTGGTTGCTTTGCAGAATTTTTCTGAGATGGCTAATGTAGCCGTGCGGTTTTGTCCGGAAGGGCAAATGAAGCCGTGCGGCTCACGGTTATGTACGAAGCGGTTATTTTCTGAATAAAAGCAAGGCTTGGCCATTTCATTTCATTTTCAACTTAGACTTGTCCCAATTGTTCCCAGAGCACATTTTGGACCTAAAAGCACCACCTTTGATCATTTTGCGATGGAGAAGCCTGTTAGATTGCAAAGGGGGAAGCGAGACCGTTTTCTGTCCGATCTTCAATCTTGGGTGAGACACAACTTCCAATCTCACAAGGGGCTGCTTGATTCTTCCTTCAAGATCAAGTCTTTGTGGCATTTAAGGGATCTCCCGCCCGATTGGGACCTTTTGAGGGCAGCAGCAAGGTTTTGGGACGTCCGGAGACATGTTTACTGCTTTTCTTACAACGAGATTGTCCCAACGCATGAAGACTTCCGAGCCTTGATTGGGGGTCCAGAAATTGAGGCTATATCTATTCCGCTGGTCGGAGACATGCCGGTGGCGGTAAAGCTTGCATCTTTTACGCGAGATTTCTGCAGGAGAGGTGAGGGATGATGATAGCCCCGGACAGGATTGACCTTTCGATATCCCGGGCAGGTTTGGGTCTCCGGCTATGGCTGCGACCACGGTGGCTATGGATGCTTTCATTCTCTCGCATATTTTTACGCTTTGTTCACCGCCGAGTCCGTGGGGATCTGTCATGGTGGTCTCTTGGACATGGTCGAGAGGCTGCGAGTGGGAAGGACATTGTCCCACTGGTTTTGGGTGAGACCCTTCATGGCATTGACGGGATGGCTAGGGAGACCATTTCATGAGGTGCAGGAGTCCAGTGTGCTTGACTTTGTGGGCTGCGGGGAGAGGCTCGGGGCTTTGCCGGGGGCTTTGCCGACTCGGTGCCCTTGGGTGATTTCCGGAGAGGTGCGCGAGGCAACGGGACCGGGGTAGGCCCAGGAGGCGACGATGGATAGGCTATCCACTTCGGACATTCGTTGGTGGATACCTCACTTGGAGATTGCGGACCCGGGAGGATATTTCGGGAGTCTTATCTTTGTGAGGGTTCCGGGGTTACTGTGGTGCGTCCTTCTACATTCCTGCTTGGTATCCGGGCGGTTTGGGGCTTTACGGGAGCCATTGAGTGATTGGGAGGACATCCGGACCATGGAGGTGGTGCCATTGGACATGAGAGATCCAACCGGCTTCTCATTCTTCTCGAGGGCTTGGACATATCTTTGCTTTCCCACCCGGGGCTATCTTCGGGAGCGGGAAGAGCACCATCTTGACCACTGTCTACTTGGGTAGTACGAGAGGGAGATGGGAGCGACTCGAGGTCATTTTGGGGGAAAGACGTCGAGGCTTTATTGGGGGCGGCTGCGACTCGAGTAGGACTCGAGAGGCGAGGCTAAGGCGAGTCGCCATAACCGGTCGGAGTGACTGATCGGGGATATGGAGGCTCGATACAAGAGATTGTCCGAGGTCGCTCCTTTGGCGAGGCTCGGAGGGAGGAAGTGCGGACTCGTGCTCGTGTAGAGAGGGCACTTATTGACACGGGTTTGATAGAGGCTCCAGTGAGGATACCGGAGATCGGGATAAGGGATACCGACCTTATTGAAAAGAAGAGAAAGAAAACTCGACGAGGTCGAGGTAAAGGGAAGAAGACCAAAGAAGACTCAGCGAATGACGACTGACAGATCTTTTCTTAGGATTCCCTTATTGCCATTTTGCAAACACATTAGTTTATTTAGGCATTTTTTGTATTTTAGATCTTTGTAGCAGGTTAGCAGAGTCAAGAGTAGACCGTGCTTGAACTCATCAAGAAAATTTTAACTTGTAATGAACAAGAAATATTATCTTAGAAATTAGTCAAGACACATTTCATGGAAATTCAAATGTCTTTATTGATTGGGACCCGTTTTATGAAAACTGAAATACCCTTTATTATTTAGGACGCACTTCATGGAAGCTTGATTGTCCTTTTTATTGTTTAGACCGAACCATATATGGTACCGCCTACGTTCCCCTTTTACAAGAAAGACTAAGGGGCTCGGGTCTTCGTAGTTCATTACGGTGAACTATTTTTTTATGTGCGGCCACTGTCTTTTGCCTAGACCGCCCTTTTTGGGGTTTCGGCCTAGTGGGCATTACTCTTTTGCACTAAGATTTTTTTCTCTTTTTTTTTTTATGTGCAACCATTTGTCTTTTGCCTAGACCGCCCTTTTTGGATTTTCGGCCTAGTGGGTATTACTCTTTTTGCACTTTTTTTTTATTTTCTTTTAGACATAGTATCTTTTGAGCTTATCACCGTTATTTGGGTGGACAAAGGGATTGCCGTCAGTGCTGCAAGATTCATGGCTCCTCCCGATAGTATCTTACGCACCACATAAGGGCCGATCCAAACGGGTTCCCATTTTCCCAGGGGGTTGTCTCTGGTAGGGGCTTCACTTTCAATACTAAGTCACCCTCTTTGATGTCTCTAGCCTTAACCTTTTTGTCAAACGCTACGGCCATCCGCCTCTGGTAGGCTCGGGTGTGTTCCATGGCTTTTAGCCTTCTCTCATCAAGCGGGGCTAACTCATCATGCCGATTGCTGCAACCATTCTACTTCATTGACACTATTTTCCGAAGGACCCTTAATGACGGGATTTCCAACTCCATTGGTAACCTTTGCTTCCATCCCGTAGGTTAAGGCAAAAGGAGTTTCTCCTGTAGGCACATTCGACGGACGTTACGCAGCCCCCGAGTGCCAAGTGCGGCTTTTGGGCCAATCACGACCACGGGTGGCCATTTTCCGGATGATCCGTTCGAGCGTCTTATTAGCGGCTTCCACGGCTCCATTAGTCGAGGTGCATGCGGAGACGACTTATGGCGAAGTGATTACGAATTACGACAGCAACCTATCGCAGTCCCCTTCAAAGTGCGACCCATTATCGGAAATGATCTCGTTGGGCACCCCATATCTGCACATTATGTTTTCTTTGATGAACTGGGTGACCTTCTTGGAAGTGAGGACCTTGTAGGACTTGGCCTCTACCCACTTGGTAAAGTAGTCGATGGCTACTAGCACAAATTCATGCCCATTGCTTCCTGCCGGGGCTATTTTCCCTATTACGTCAATACCCCAAGTTGCAAACGGCCAAGGAGTCGTCATGCAATATAGGTCATGAGGCGGGAGATGGTTGAGGTTGGCAAACCGCTGACACTTGTCGCATGCTCGGACGTCTTGGACACGATCTGTTTCCATGGAAATCCAGTAGTAACCCATTCTGAGGATCACTTGCATCAGGGCTCTGGCATTCATATGAGGACCGCAGGGACCATTGTGGACTTCGGTCATTAACTCTTTGGCCCTTTCTTGAGTGACGCACAAGAGGAGTGATCCTTGGTACCGCTTCTTGTATAGGTTGCCTCCTAGAATGACATAATGGGAGGCCAACCTTTTCAGGGCTTGTAAGCTCTTGGCTCTGACACCTTCTTTTGGTCTACCTTCTTCGTCACTGAAAGCTGACTCTCCATCTTTGAGGAACTGGTAGATTTGATTGTACCAGGGTTCCTTTATAGGCTCGGGTCCCAGGTCTACTTCACAACAGAAGGCTGGGGCTTCTCTTCTACCCACTCGGAAGGATTTTATGGCTTTTCCCTCGGGGATCTCTACCAATGAGGCTAGAATAGCTAGGGCATCTACGAATCTGTTCTTTTCCCTTGGCAAGTAGTGGAAGGTCACTTCTCTGAACTGTCCAGTCAACTCCTCCATATGGGCATGATACCGCTGCAGGTTAGGGTCCACAGTCTTCCATTTGTTGGAAACCTGGTTGATGATCGAGTGAGTCTCCGTAAACTTCTAGCTCCTTGACATTCCTTTCTAAGGCGGCTTCCAAACCAGCAATGCGAGCTTCGTACTCGGCAACATTGTTCGTGGCGGGAAGTTCAACTTGAGGGCTATGGGTGTATGCTCATCTTTCGGATCGACCAGTAGCATCCCGATACCGTTTCCTCTGTTATTAGCGACTCCGTCAAAGAATAATTGCCATCGGTTTTCAGGCTCGGCTGCAAAGATCCCTTCATGCAGGAATTGGGGTTCGAGGCCCTCTGTCTTCATTCTTGGGGAAGTTTGCCGGGTGGTCGACAACGCTTGACCCTTGATGGCCTTTCTGGTCACATAGTTGATGTCGTACTCTGCTAAGAAGAAGGACCACTTTGCTAGACGCATCGAGAGGAAGGCTTATCAAAGATGTACTTGATGGGGTCCATTTTTGAGACCAAATTCACGGGGTGGGCTTGCATATAATGCTTCAACTTGCCGACTACCCGGACCGATCCTGCACGGAGTCTTTTCACATCTTGAGTAATTGAGCTCACTTCCTTGGCTTAGGTGACAAAGTAAATGGCATTCTCTACCCGAGAGTCTTTCTTCTCCTGAGCAAGCATAGCCCCAAGCTGCCGTATCGGTGACGGTGAGATAGAGCGAGAAGAGGTTTACGTCTATGTGGGGGCATAATGCTGGAGGATGTACCAAGTATGCCTTGATCGGTCAAAAGCATCTGGCATTCTTCGGTCCATTACGTGTCTACGTTCTTCTTCATGAGCTTGAAGATGGGCTCGCACATAGTGGTCAAGCGATTGTGAAACGGGCGATGTCTTGCGGTTTTCCCATAAAGCTCTTGACTTACATGCAGGTTTGAGGTGGCCTCATATCCATAATGGCTTTGATCTTTTGGGGTCAACTTCGATACCTCGCTCAGTGACCATATACCCAAGCACTTTTCCCCTTGTCACTCCGAAGGTGCATTTAGCGGGGTTTAGTCTCATGGAATGTTGTCTCGGCCTCTCAAAGAACTTCCGCGAGTCAACAAAGTGCTTTGCCCGTCCTCGCCTTTGGAGTGGATTATCATGTCGTCTACGTAGACCTCAATCTCCTTGTGGATCATGTCATGAAAAAGCGCGGTCGCTGCCCTTTGGTAAGTAGCCCGGCGTTCTTAAGCCCAAATGGCATCCTTTGTATAACGGTAAGTTCCCCACGGTGTGGTGAAGGCTGTCTTTTCTTGGTCTTCCTCGGCCATCTTGATGCAGTTGTATCTGAAAGCCATCAACGAAGGATTTGACTTCGTAGTTGGCGATGGAGTCCACCAGGATGTCTATGTTTGGCAAAGGGTAATCGTCCTTGGGGCTGGCCTTGTTCGGATCTCGGAAATCCACACGGCGGCGCACCTTCCCATTGGCCTTGGTGACGGTCACAATATTGGATAACCATGTCGGATATTCGATGACTACGATGAATCCTACCCGCGGTAGCTTCTCAATCTCTTCTTTGACTGTAGAGACCATTCGGCTTGATCTTCCTCGGTTTACATTTCTTGGCTTAGCATGCGGGTGCTAGAGGGATTACTGTGCTCTACTATCGAAGTCCCAGCCCCGCATATCCCCTGTATGACCATGCAAACACGTCGACGTATTCCACTGAGCGGATCGATCGGTCTGTCCCGTTCAACCCACAGGAAGAAGTTTCCGATCTGTGTCTCTTTAGGTTCCTCGACGGTACCCAAGTTCACACTTGTCAAAACCTCCTCGGCGGCTTGGGCCCGGTTTTCCTCTTTTACGAAACACCTTAAAGATTTCTTTAATGTATTGTTCATTTAGTGTGTTTGCATCTTGTTCAAATGATTCATTATTAAGCTTGTTGTTAAGTTTTGAGTTAATTTATCATTTGTTAAGTTGGCAATAAGAGGATACTCGAAAGATCTGTCATTTCATTCAAAATAAGGGGAAAGATGACATCGATTACATTTTGATAGTCCTCGGGCGTGAGGCCTTCGGATGACTCGGAAGGCGGAATTCAAAGATTCTGACTCGGCGTATGGACAACGGGGTGTTTGACACGGCCCAGGTTGAGAAGGACGAGTACCAATCCAAGCTCCGCTATCATTCTTTGTCGGCGCTATCGGTCTGAACGTCTCCCAATTCTTCAACGGCATCTCTGTCTTAGTTACCAAAGTGCGGGGATCAAAGGATTTTCACCACCGTCTCCAATTACGGCAACTATCTCGGTATACGAGTGAAGTCGATCAAATCCGGGATCTGTGCTTCTTCATCAAACAAGCTGTAGCAAGCCCGCTCACTGTCTTCACTATTGGCGGCTTCTATCTGGCTGATCTTCGGAAGAGCTAACTCGAAAGCGAGAAGTCCATTACCTGGATGCGACTCTTTGGCCATTGTCTGAGTTTCCTTTGAAGACATACTCGTTACGAACGGTAGTGGTAGCCCCGGGAATGTGGCAAGTCAAGGAACATTCTTCGAATAGGATTGGTGGCTTTCCCCTCATTTTCTCAAGATTTTCCGGAAGGGTTTTACGCAGGAGATCTGGTGATCACTTTTATCATGTTGTGTCCCGCCTTTTGTAAAGTAATGGGTCGAGGGGATAAGCGCTAGGGATGAAGTTTGGACCCCTTTATCTTTTACGCCATTCGGTTTGTACCCCAAGCCGTATCAGTAGTCTGCTCCTTTACATTGATGATGGTATTGCGACCACGAAGTCTTCTACCCAATCCAAGTCCCGGAAGATAACCCATTTTTCTCATCATTCTCATGGCGGGAGGGATTTTATCGGAAGTAGTAGTGAGGTCGGTGCAACACACTTGTGCTTTGGAAGGAGCTACGAGAGAATCCTGTCAATGCCAACCCTTTGTCATCATGTTTGATTTCCAATATCGGGATGTCTCCGGTCTTTGGTTCCTTCTACCGTGACACTTTGTCTCCATAAATGGTGGTGATAGTACCATCATTTGGTGAAATTTGGCCTTGTGGTGCAAAGTAGAGGCTACCCCATTTATCTGGTGGATCCGGGGCCGTCCTAGTAGAGCGATAAATGAAATCGGAATATCAATCACTTGAAAATCAACGTCCATGACCTTTTTCCGAACCACGGCTTGAGAGTAGCAATCCCCAAAGCGGCCGTGCGGTGGAGTCATAGGCTTTAATAGTCGACTAGAAGGCTTCAAATCGGTTGGCTTCAAGTCCAATAAGTCCATCATCTTGGGTGGCAAGACATTCATTGCGAGACCCTCCATCGACTAATACCCGTGGCAATCGACGCTCTTCTAAGCTGGATTGTGATGTAAAGAGGTTCGTTATGACTAGCCCCATACTTTGGCATGTCCAAGTCGGTGAAGGTAATGATGTTTCCGTAGTGGATACTTCCAATCATTTGGACGACCTCGTGCAGGGTGACATCTATGGGCACCGTGGTCTTGGCCAAACTTTCTTCTAGCTTCAACTTATGAGGGTATGAAGAGGTTAACGGGGACCACAAGGAGATATTGGCTTGGGTACACTTCAAGCGAGTCAACACTTGGATCCTCTTTGTCGAGTCGGTTTTTCTACTTCCGGATTATAAGGCCTCTTATCTCTCTTTGGCTCAGAGACGGCATTCCTTTTGTCACCCTTAGGTGCTCAATACTCATCTGTCCGGACCGAGTCATCACATAGACATTAGATTTTCCCGGGTCATTATTCCCTCTGGAGGATTACGGTAGCTCTTTCAAAGTCGAGGCGGGCTCTTGGCGGCGTATGGCCAATTCTGGCGATTAATCGATTAATGGCACTCTTTTGGAGGCGTAGGCTGCTTCTCGAATCGATCCCAAGCTAACGGCTTTCGACCTTCTCGGGGTTCGACTCTACGATTGGCTTAGCAATTGGCTGGTTTCGGCTTTACCTTCTCCGCTTAGAGCCTTCACAGTCTCATTCAAACTCTTCAAAGTCAACATGCAACGGGAGTTATCACCTTTAGGGTTTGGAGCACAGCGTGGCTTTCTCATCCGGGTCCAACAATTTTTTCAACGAGTGGGATCACATTCCTCATCACTGTCAAGCATGTCCCTTCTTTCTCTAGGGGTCGGCCTTCGACGGCATCTTTGACATTGGCCAAACATTTCTACGAAGTGAGA
Source organism: Adenophora triphylla var. japonica (assembly GCA_022495995.1). Lineage (NCBI taxonomy): Eukaryota > Viridiplantae > Streptophyta > Magnoliopsida > Asterales > Campanulaceae > Adenophora > Adenophora triphylla. Next base: position 539,964 of record JAFEMH010000844.1, read on the forward strand.
ACTTCCATCATCAATAAGGATTTACGCGGGGTCAAACCTCATGGCGGGTTTCTGTTCTTCATTGTCGGGAAGGTTTTACGGGCTTTTTGGCTTGGGCTAACCACTCTTCTCTCTTGTTCCTTCCGGCACTTCGACCGTGTCTTCATCGGTATCACTGCGGTAACTCTCGCGGGAACTTTCGTCTTGACTACGATGACCAATGAGGGCAAAAGCAGGTCGAGATACTTGACGCCATATAAGAGGTATCTTGGACTCCTCCTCGACTTGGGAATTACCAAGAAAACATCATTGTCGTCACGGGACATAAAAGGGGCCAGGGTCGCCTCGAGACTTAAGACTCTTTCCGGGGCATACATACACTCTTCTTGGACAAGGTCTCGGGAGTGACTACTAACACCGTAACAGAGTCTACTCTCCCGATGAGAGTTTGGCTTTCGCGATGCTTACGTTTTCCGGATCGGCGGGTGGAGCCCACTTTCCTCTTTCGGCTAGGGCTTCAATTAAATCCCTCCATTCACCGACCAAGTCTTTGTAAGGAGTATTGAACTCTAGGATGTAGGACTCATATCTTGCCTCATCTAAGCTAGCATCTTTTTCCTTTTCCGAGCCTTTACACAGTGCAAATACACTTTGTAGTGATTTCATCCCCTATTCCAGTGCTGTGGTTTTCTACCTCATCTTGCCCTTTGGGTTTCACTTCTGGCTGACTCCAAGTCCATTCCTTCTCTTGAAGCTGTCATCATCACTGTAAATCCATCCATTCCTATTCTCGTTTCCGGCGATTCTTCACTACCACTGTGAGAGATAGGCAAATTCACAGGCGTTGACGAAATTAGAGAGGTCGGGGTGGTACAGGATTCCAAAGTAAAGAGATTTGGATTAGGGAAGAAAGGGGAAAGAGTCCCATGGGGGAATGCAAAGGTTACGAGGGTGTCGGGACCACTGACGGCTCGGGATGTTGGTGAAGAGGCGAAAAGGGGCAGTCTTTGGCAAGGATTATATGTGGATGGAGGAGGGGATTGGCTATAGGCTAGCTCTTCTTCCCTAGTCACTGGTTACCCAAACCAGTCTTGTTCTCTGTCGAATCGAACATTATGACTCTACGGGTGACCAAGCGAGGATTACGGCGAACTGCGAGAATTCTGCGCTAACAAGTCGGCCGGCCGGTGTTCTCACCCACTTCTTTCTCGCTCGGGAAAGGGATAGGAAAGGTTTAGACTCGGGGTAGGTGTTTAGGAGTGAAGGCTCGGGCAATATGCAAATTAGAATCTTCCGAGTTTACTTAAAATAGTGTCTTTTATTAATATCTATTTGGTTGGAAAAGGGGATTTGCCCTTCTTTTTCGTAACTACTCTAGATCCTAGATCAGTGGGTTCCGTCACTACGTCTATAAGCCCCTCGTATTCCACCTGTATTTCGACCTCCCAGGGTGGACAGCCCCGGGCGAGGGTCCTATAGGGCACGCGGATCCCACCGACCGAGAGTAAAGAACGCTCCTAACGGGTCTAGCGGGTCATAGGAACTTTCAACGCACGAGCGATGCGGATTATAGTCAAGGCAATACCGAGAAAGTCTCGTCTTTCTGCCTTGATAGAATTTTGGCAGAATTTCGCTTGAGCGAATGACGTTTTGACTTTCGGTAATGTCCGAGAAGATAATAGGCATGGGTCGGGCGGCAAAAGCCGGATGACACAGTGTCACATTGAACTTCGTTGCATACGCCGGGCGTGAGTTAGAATCGAAGTCAATGCCGGGTCAAGATCTTGCCAATTTTTCCTTGTCGGAATTTTAGCAGAGCTTCGCTTGAGCGAAAGATCTTTTTGATTTGTTGGCAAAGACTCGGTCTTGACTCTTACGCATTCCGTGCAGGTCAAGGTCAGTAGTCAATGTCGGAGTCAAGATCTCGCCAATTTCTCCTTGTCGGAATTTTGGCAGAGTTCTTCTTCCGTTATGAACTAAGGCTTGACCTTTACGAGGGTATGCAACTGGGCTATATGATACGGACTAGACCAAAAACCAACCAAAAGTCATGGTTTTTTGAAACGTGTGACATAGACTGTGCATTGGTCGACACTGGCTGCCATGGGGAGGTTGGGATGATTCCGTGCGCGCCGGGAGCATCGTAAGGCTGTCCGTGGCTGCAGTGGAACCACCCTCGGGTTTGAAGGACGTGCGTGCAAAGTGTACGGGATATATCGGGTGCGCGTAGTGTGCGGTCTCCTAAAAATGTTCCTTTTTGAGTTAAAACGAGAGATTTTCATAAATGTGTTTTAAAGGAATGATTTTCGGGACGGGGAAAATGCGGCACATAAGCACGTAAATTTTAAGGAGCCCCGATCGATCATGGAGCCGAGTAGCCCCAGGCTGCTAGGGCCCGGATTAACCATGATTTTTCCTGGTGGAATTGCCACTGAGGTCGCCCGGTCAGAATCCAAGGAGGATTGAGCCGTACGACTGCATGGATCAATTTTCCAGGTTCCACTCCTTTTGCTATTTTTCTCGGGTTGTTTCCCGTTTAAAGTATGCACAGATTCCAAGATGCAAATGATGCAATGCAAGGTAAAGAAAGCAAGCATGATTAATGAAATCGGCGACGGGAGTCTAACCCACTCAAAGGGAAAAGCTTTCTTTTATTTTTTCAAAATAATTTTTTTCGAAAAGGGATACTGGTACGTGGGATTGTTAAACCACCGGTTATCCCAACTCCCACATCAGGGAGTGTACAGGAAGGGCAAGTGGTTTCCACCTATATACCGAGTATCGATTTTTTTGTTTTGAAAATAAAAGCTTTTCTCCTTTGGGATATCCCCAGCGGAGTCGCCAAACTGTGAATGTGTGCCCAATTTTTGTGTTTGTTGGATTCACGCGAGTTTGAAGACATCCGGTTTAATTTGAAAAACGGAGTCGCCACGCCATTTTGATTACCTCAAAACTTTGAAAAAAAGGTTTTATGGGTTCGGAGGTTAAGTTACCCCTTGGGAAGAACGGATCGTCGTTCATCCAAGGTGCCTTGCCGGAGCAAGTCTCCCAAGATCCCATTAATCGTGCTTGCTTGCGTGCTTTATTGTGTGCATGTGTTTGAAAATAAGGAGGGAATGTCCCAAGTCGTCTTCCGGACGTACAAACCATTTATTGGTTGTCGCTCGGGATTTCTTGGATTTTATGTATTCGGGATTATGGTCCCGTCCTCATCTTGGACTTGTGATCATCGCATTTTTGGACCTTGGGACTTGCGTGATCGAGAGAATGACTCTCTTATAGTCAAAGATGAGGTTCCTTAGAAAAGGAGGGTCCTTAGCCCATCAATCCTACACTTTAAGATGGTCGAGCTCATATAGATGCTTCATACTTATCTTAAGTGATAATCGGAGATATAGGGTTCAAAGGTGTCCCTTTCTAAAGAGATTATGAAACCTTTATGGAAGGAACGATGTAAAGATAGGATCTTTTACACCGGTCCGACTTCAAGGTTGCTAATGGGGGAAAGGGGGAAATGCATGATAAAAATGACACTTTAGTGAAAAGATGACATTTTTGGGTTGCAAATGATGCATTTGATTTAAAGAAATGATCTTTATTGCAAATGATGCATAAAGATATGATTTTTATGCAAATGATGCATTTTTATGAAGAAATTGGAATTCAATATGCAAAGGATGCATAAAGATTGCATTTTGAAAAGCATAGGATGCTAGTTTATGGTAAAGACATGATCTTTAAAGCAAATGATGCTTGGAAAAGGGATTTTGAATGCAAAGGATGCATTTTGATTGAAAAGATTTGATTTTTATATGCAAAGGATGCATAAAGATGACATTTTTATTGGAAAATAGGGGGTTTTAGGTGCAAAGGATGCACCTTTATGGATAAAGACTACATTTTTAATGGCAAATGATGCCTAATGCATGCAAAGGGGAAGGGGGAATATAAAGATATGATCTTTAATCTACCAAGTCCCAAGCAAGATAAAAGCAATGCAATGAGCAATTTATAAAGCAATTAGGATGCAAGGTTAGGGCGTGCGAGGTTACCAATGGCTTCCTTCTTCTTTGGATGGAGCTAGGAGGAGAGGTTGATCTTGGATCTTCAAGGAGGAGGGAGGTAGCTTCTTGGCCTTCTTCTTCACCTTCTTGAACTTCCGGCAGCCCTTGAGAGTATTCTTCCCGTATTATGTGTGTGGGTGTGTTTTTGTCATATATTGTGTGTTGAAATGGGTAGAGGAGGCCTCTATTTATAGGTAATCTGGAGAGAGCGAATGAAGCCGTGCGGCCAGAGGTCGCGAGCTAATGCAGCCGTGCGGCATTATCCACAATGACTCAGCACTTCTAGAACCATGCAAGGTGGCAAATTCTAGAAGGCTCCTCCTAATTAAGAAAAACGTGTTTCTTAATTAGGAAGGATTCCCTTCAGCCCTTAATTAATTAAAAACAGTTCCGGAATGTTTCCGGAACACTAGGAAGGTCTGGGGAATTACCGGAAAACTTACCGAAATTGCCGAGAAATTTAACCGGAAGGCATGAGCCAGATTTGGGTACTTACACATGTGTAGGCGGAGAGACATCGGGGCAACTATTGAGAAGGGTGAATGTAATCTCCACAATTGTAAGTACGCCAATCCAATTCGATACCCTTTTAGGTGCATTTTAATATGATAAAATTGCATTAAGGGGCATTTTGGTAAATTCTAGGTCCACTCCGAGACTTCCGAAATCTTTTTATAAGATTCTTGCGAAGGGAGTACTGTTAAGTAATTTTTTCATGCAAAAGGACCTACAAGGAATTAATTGATTTGGACTTTTAAAGAATTAACTCGGAATGTTCCAGAAGCAGGTTTTGGCGCTAGAAACAGTTATTGGCGTGACCAGTCGTGCGACATCTCGAAGCATGGAAAAGCGAAGCAATGAGTCGTACGACATAATAAAGCATTTTTCCCTAGCAGCTTTAAATGAGGAATTCTCTCATTTGGAAAAGGGGGTCTCTCTCTCTCTCTCTAAACGTTTTTCAGGGAGCTTCTCTCTCTAAACGCAAACACCATTGCCGGCTCCCTAAATCGTCTTCCTCACCTTCACCTAGTCTCTCCCTCTCCGGCCAAGCCCATCACTGATCCTCTCCCTCACACCCAAATTAACCGGCGACCTAATTTCCCCAATCAAACACACACCAAGTTTCCGAACCGTTCCCTGAGCTCCCCAAATCAGCATTCACTCTCTCTCCATTCATCGCCGCCGCCTCGCCAACCAATTCCGATCATCACACCTACCAGTTGCACCGCCTTCCAACAGCGCCAAACATAACAACCGCTTCCTCACCAGTTCTCCCCTTCTCCCTAACCCTCAACAATTTCCTCCCCTGTTCCAGACCTTAAATCTATCCACCAGGTTTCAAGTTCCATTATTTTCAGCCAAGCTTCCATCACCTCCGGCCGTCCTCACAACCTCAGTCCGGTCTAATTTCAGTCGTCCTCACCAAAACTATCCCAGATCATACCAATTCCCTCCTTCTCTCACATATCTATTCAATACACACACGCACACGTATTTGCAACTGCAAATCTACTCAGTCTGAGATCTGAGCTCGGCCGGAAGCTGATTTGAAGGCTCTCTATACCGACGTGGTATAGAGAGTGTGGATCTACAAGGGTAACGAATCTCTTCCCTTCATATCTCTCTCATTTACTTGCTATTTGCACAATTCACACAATTCCTGTTCTTTGGACTTGATAATCAGGCTCCATCCGCCTTCAATTAACAAGTCCCAATCGCCATCTCTCTGTTTAAGTCATTTTGCTTGGTATATTTTATGTTCATGGTTTGATATTGTTGGAGTTGTTGTTTGTTTGCCAAGGGGGTGTGGATCTCTCCATATCCACACCCCTTTGGACAATTCGTTGATAATTTGTGGTATTCTGAGTTGATTTGGTCTTGTGATTAGATTTGATTTGATCTCTGTTGTTTCTGATTTCGAATTGTAAGGTTCCTACAGATTGGAAACTTGTGTCACACGACACAATTGGACATGTGGAGTCCTGTGTCACGCGACACAAGTAGCCATTCTGCAGAAATCATCCTTCAAATTGTAATTCGTACATCTGGTTTATTTGTCACTCAGAGTAGAGTGTGAATCCTTAATGTTCACACTCATTTGAGGGGACTGTGTTGATCTCTGTTATCTCCGCATTGTAAGATCTCTGCAAATTGGTATTGTGTGTCACGCGACACAACTGACCATCCCAGGTCCTGTGTCACGCGACACATGTTACCACTTTGCAGTTGGTCCTTTTCAGTTGTAAGTTGTTCCTAATTTGTAAATGGGATGTGGCCTCCCATGATTAATGATTCACAAGTTGTAATTCCCCTTGTTGAGCAATAAAACAAACCATTAACATGCATTTTATCATATGTCTTGTCTCACACAATTTGCACACACTCTTGAATGTTTTGAATGTTGAACATAGAAAGACTTGTCCATGGACGAGGCGTGTTGGGTGAACTCTCGGTTCTTCTCAACACGTAATCTGACCCCCGATCCCAAAATTCTCTTTTCAAAGGTTTTCAATGTTTCCTTTAAAATGGCGTGGAGACTCTCAAAAATATTTTATTTTTCGGCGAGCGCACATTCAGTGGCGACTCTGCTGGGGACTTGAAACTTGTTTTTCAAAAGTGGGTCAAACTTTCGGGCATGTTCAACATTAATTTCATTCACTTGTGTATGCATTGTTGGTGACATTATATGTGTGTAAATGCATTTAGTGCTTTGATTTATTCCCCTTCCTCCTTGTATTTTGTTTTGATGTGCTGATGCTTAGGGGTTGGGCTATTGCATTGAGCTTGGAGGCTGGGGCTGTTTTCTGCTTCTTTCGTTCAGATTCTGTAATGTGGCTTCTTCTGTCACGCGACAGAACTTGCCTCATCAGTCCTGTGTCACGCGACAGAAGTGGCCACTCTGCAGGTTTTGGTTTCCAGTTCAGCTGTGATTGCAGGCAATCCCTGTGATCAAAATTGTGATGCTCTGATTATTATACTCTGTGGGGTTGGATGTGTGTGTGTTGTTTTTTCATTTCTCACCTCTTTTCCAAAATAAAAAAAAATAAAAAAATTATTTTTCGCAAATAAAGGAACATAGTCATCCGCACACTACATCACGTAGATCTAGAACCCTCGAGTGTGATTGACGGCATCGCGGACGGCCATGTAATTCGCCTACGCTTGAGCGCCTGAAATCAAACCTATCCTCCTAGTGCATCATAGGTGGCGCCACACATTTAAAAGCTTACCCAACTGAAATTACCCGAATTCGCGCGAGCGAAGGCGGTTGTCTTTCGCGGGGGGTTGGTGTCTGAGACCTCGCTTCATGGGAAGGAAAAAAATGAGGAGTCGCCACACGGTTTTTGTATTTTGAGCCCAAACATTGAGAAACGGCTTTTTTAAAATGGTGTCGTTTTTATTGGTAGCAAAAACTTAGAAAAAGGCTTTGAAAATGGGGGATCATTTTTATTGGTAGCAAAAACGAGTAAAAAGTTTTTTGAGTACCAGAGATTGTTAGGTTCGGAGGTCACGTTACGTTTCGGGAAGAGTATTACGAGATTACCCGAAACGCCTCGCATGACGAGTCTTTCTACCTTTCTCAAAAATGTGTGTGTGTGTGTGTGTTTTGAAATGGGGGCTTGAATGACAAGCTTAATCTTGGTTTGAATGTCAAACGTTGATTAGGTGACTTTGTTTGAAAAGACGAGCGTTTGAATGACAAACGTCGGTTTTGAGACGAAAATGAGCGTTTGCGTGGCAAACGTCGATTTTGAGTTGAAATGAGCGTTTGCGTGGCAAACGTCGATTTAAGTTTGAAAAGAGCGTTTGCGTGGCAAACGTCGATTTTGAGCTTTTGAAAAGGAGTTCGAAGGTCGAACTCCGGTTTTTTGAACCGGGCGTGTCATTGTTAACGATTTTTACGGGAAAAATGTGTATTAAATGATTTTAAGTGTCAAATGGCGGCTTTTAGTTTGAAGATGAGCGTTTGGGGGCCAAACGTCATGTCGCACGTTTTGAAAAAGAGTTCGAAGGACGAACTCCGGTTTTGAATCGGGCATTACATTGTTAACGATTTTTATGGGAAAATGCGTATTAAATGATATGCGATCAACGAATCGGGTTGCGACTCGGACTTTGAAAAGTAAATACTATCATGATCCAAACGGGTCGGACTTTGTAAATGACAGTATTTAAAGCAGTATCAACGAGACCAATCGGCTCGGAATTGTAAATGACGATCGACGAGTCAAATGACTCGGAATTGTAAATGACGATCAACGAGGCCAATCGGCTCGGAATTGTAAATGACAGGAAGTAAATGACGATCAACGGATCGATCGATCCGGAATTGGTAAAGGACGTAAAAGTAAACGGAACGGGGTCGGAACGCCGTTTTAACCCGTGATTACTTCTCTTACGGAAAGAGAAGAGGATCGAGGGGCTAAAATGTATCGGACCCTGTTAGACGGAGGCGTCTACATTTCGATAACGTCGTTCGAAATGGTTGTAGCGACTGGCGCGTAAACCGAGACGAAATAAGAGATTTAGAGAGAGGGAGTTATACCTATGGCTAGGGTCGACTCCTTTGGCTCGGAAGGTGTGTACGGGACACGAAAATTGGTTCGAAAGGGTGTTTCGAAGTGATGAGGGGCGTATTTGATCAAAATATGGAAGTTTCACGCGAATCGAGGCAAACGGGAGCTCGGGAAGGGGTGAAATCAGTTTGGGCCATGAGGAGAGTGATTTTTTGGGGTAAAAAGTTCCTCTCTTTGGCTTTGACAGCCACTTCTATTTATAGGTGAAAATTGCAGTAGGAGTCTGGACGGACTTGACCGGTTTTTCGGGGGTTTTTGGGGTATTTTGGAATTACGAGGGCTTCTTTGGCAATTTCGGGAAATTTGCACAGGAGTCGTGGGACTTTGGCCCGAAATTCGGGGTATTTTGGTCTTTTCAGCTTGATTTGTGATTGAAAGGTGACGAGAGGGCTGTGGCATGCTGGACACGTGTCCAGTGACTCACCCTTTGTATGGGAGTTCGTTCCCCGGTCCCGATTTTGTCCGTTTTTTAAAATAACAATCCGGAAAATGTCCGAAATGCCCCCGAAAAGTGCCGAAAAGTGCGTTTTTCAGGGAAAGCCATACTTTTACGTGAGATGACACGTGTTAAGTATGCTTTGACGTCGGGATGCACGGGGCAGTCCCGGGACGTCTCGTTGGCATGGCAACGGGGAGTTTAACGAGTTCCGGTTAACCTGGAGCGGGCCAGTTAACGGATTTCGGTTAACTTTCTGACGGATTTGGACGATCCGGATTTGGGTACTTACAGTTAGCCCCTCAGCGACGTCTCCTTCGAAGGAGGTGGGGTCGTTGAAAAAGATAAGGATCCAAATTGGGATGCCTTACTTTGAAAGACTTGAGTGGTCAGCTGGCTGGACCCTTAGCGAAAGGATTCCTACGTATCCCGAGCGGGAATCAAGCCGATCGTAGTTCGAAGGTGCAAGGGCCGCGCGTGGGGACCTTGACCTGAGCGAGACTGTTGGGAGGCGTCTAAACCTGGGATTCCTGAAACCTTCGAGGGCGTGTGGCGCCTCAAACCGGAGTTGCTGATGCTGACGAGGGCGTGTGGCGCCTCAAACCGGAGTTGATGGAGCTTACGAGGGCGTGTGGCGCCTCAAACCGAAGTTGATGGAGCTTACGAGGGCGTGTGGCGCCTCAAACCGGAGCTGCGAGGATACGTTTATCCTGATATGAAGGCGTTCGTGCCTTGGGTACTGGGCTTATTGCTGCTGCCAGGTTTATCCTACTATGAAGGCGTTCGTGCCTTGGGTACTGGGCTTATTGCCGCTGCCAGGTTTATCCTGCTATGAAGGCGTACGTGCCTTGGGTACTGGGCTTATTGCTGCTTCCAGGTTTATCCTGCTATGAAGGCGTTCGTGCCTTGGGTACTGGGCTTATTGCTGCTGCCAAGTTTATCCTGCTATGAAGGCGTTCGTGCCTTGGGTATTGGGCTTATTGCTGCTGCCAGGTTTATCCTGCTATGAAGGCGTTCGTGCCTTGGGTACTGGGCTTATTGCTGCTGCCAGGTTTATCCTGCTGGGGATACGGTAACAATGATGGGAACGGTTGTGTTAAACTGGCGTTATTAACAACTCGAAAGGATCAACGTTTTTTTTCTTTGGAATCCTGCTGGGTATGAGCATTCGGGTTTACCTTGATGGCCGAAGAGGGATTGTTGTGCGGGCTTACCTTGATGGCCGCTGCAGTGGGACGATCGGGCTTACGACTGGCGGCCGGGGAAGTGAACGATGGTGAAAACCACTAGAAATTTTAACGTCGGGAGACGGAGATGCAATTGGAATGTCCGGAGACATGATTGAGCATTTGAACGTCAAACGTCAACTGGGATTGAATTTAACGTCTGGAGACGGAATTGTAACTGGAATGTCCGGAGACATGATTGAGCGTTTGAACGTCAAACGTCAACTGGGATTGAATTTAACGTCTGGAGACGGGAATGTAACTGGAATGTACGGAGACATGATTAAGATTTTGAACGTCAAACGTCAATTGGGATCGAATTTAACGTCTGGAGACGGAATTGTAACTGGAATGTCCGGAGACATGATTGAGCGTTTGAACGTCAAACGTCAACTGGGGATATAATTTAACGTCTGGAGACGGAATTGTAACTGGAATGTCCGGAGACATGATTGAGCGTTTGAACGTCAAACGTCAACTGGGGATATAATTTAACGTCTGGAGACGGAATTGTACCTGGAATGTTCGGAGACATGATTGAGCGTTTGAACGTCAAACGTCAACTGGGGATATAATTTAACGTCTGGAGACGGAATTGTAACTGGAATGTCCGGAGACATGATTGAGCGTTTGAACGTCAAACGTCAACTGGGGATATAATTTAACGTCTGGAGACGGAATTGTACCTGGAATGTCCGGAGACATGATTGAGCGTTTGACTGTCAAACGTCAACTGGGATTGAATTTAACGTCTGGAGACGGGCGTTAGTGTAAACTAACTGGGAATTTAACGTCTGGAGACGGGCGTTAGTGAAAACTAACTGAGAATTTAACGTCTGGGGACGAGCGTTAGTGAAAACTAACTGAGAATTTAACGTCTGGAGACGAGCGTTAGTGAAAACTAACTGGGAATTTAACGTCTGGAGACGAGCGTTAGTGAAAACTAACTGGGAATTTAACGTCTGGAGACGAGCGTTAGTGAAAACTAACTGATAATTTATCCTCGGGGGATGGGGTGTTAGAAATGTCTAACTGGGGGAAATTTTACACTTTTGGAGGCCAAAAGGGATAAAATTGGAAGGAGAGAGTGGAGAGAAAATTTTCACCCCAAATTGTGAGATTTGCTCAGATTTGTGAAGGGAAATTGCTATGGAAGGTGATTGGGAACCAATGGCTCGTCATGGAAGGACCGATGACGAAAGAACGCGGTTGGTTCGGACCATTCGAACCAATGTTCATCCATTGAATCCGGCGGAGTTCTACCCGGCTAGGGAGAGACACAACTCCAAAGGAGGGATCAAAAGACAAGTAAGCTTCCTACAAATTCCATTAATTTTAAGAATGTGCATTCTTTAAATGTTAGAAATTTGTTTAGGAATTTACTTAGGGATTTTGGTGCTTGAATAGGGGCTTTTGAATTTGCCATGAATCGTTGTCGAAATTGACTAGGATGTAGTTCAATTGACATCATGGGTAGATGACATAAAAAATTTGGCTGCAAAATTCCATGTCTAGATGCATTTTCCAAAATTAAAGTAGCTTTAATTCGGGACGGAGTAAATTTTCAAAATGTTCGAAAAGAATTTGAAAGTTCCGATTTCGACGGAGTTTTCGAAATGTTTTGAAAGTTCCGGATTCGACAGAGTTTTCGAAATGTTTTGAAAGTTCCGGATTCGACGGAGTTTTCGAAATGTTTTGAAAGTTCCGGATTCGATGGAGTTTTCGAAATGTTTTGAAAGTTCCGGATTCGACGGAGTTTTTGAAATGTTTTGAAAGTTCCGGATTCGACGGAGTTTTCGAAAGATTTTGAAAGTTCCGGTTTCGATGGAGTTTTCGAAATGTTTTGAAAGTTCGAAATGTTGGAAATATATGTAGGAAATGAATGAGAACCGTATCTGCATTGCATCCTTTTGACATGCGTTCGTGCATTCCTTGACGTTGCTTCTGTCTTGTTTGCCTGCAGGGGACAGGGGAGGTTGATACCCACAACCAGAAGAGTCGGGGTGCCTTTGAGGCAGTGAGAGCATTGTGGGAGATCATCCCGGACGTGGCTCGAGAGGGAGAGAGGAGTCCGCGGCAGCTGGTGGTCGACTCTGGGTTGGCTGGGTTTATCGGTGCGGTGGCTGCGATAGCTGATACGCCGAGGGCCAGGTCCATGTATGTAGCTCTGAGCGAGTATTGGTGGGATACGACCCACACTTTCCATTTCAGATGGGGGGAGACGACGGTGACTCCCACGGATTTTGCCGCTATCACTGGGTTGTGTGAGTACCCCGACCCGAACTCATGTTTTTGGGTATGCTTTCATTTTTGGGCTCATTTATTTAAATTCATTTAGTTTTGGGCCCATTATTATTATTTATATTCATTAGTTTTGGGCCTGCTTGACTTCGACCCATTCTGCCTGAAAGACGACCGGTGTCCTACGACTTTGAGAATAATTCCAAATCAACGTTAAATAGGGATTGATTTTCATTTGGCAAAGGAGGCACACACAGAGAAAGTGGAACGCCCACCATTCTCTCTCTCTCAAAAACGCTTTTGGCTCTCTCTCTCTCCTCTCTCTCCACTCTCTCTCTCTCTAAACGTAAAGGCCTCCCATTACCGTCGGTTGCTCGCTCAATCGGTCTTCTTCCTCACCTCTCCCTCACTTCCAAATCAACCGGCGACCTCCGTTCCACCACCATTCCTCCCTCGTCAAACCTACCACGAGCTTCTATCTCTAAAACGGTTTAACAGAGAGAGCTCGCTCTCTCTCTCTCTAATCGGTATCCATGGAGCTCGCTCTCCCTAACCTCACCCATAAACACCATCTCTCTCCTTGAATCACCGGTGGGAACCAAAACAACAACCCAATTCCTTCCCTATAGCTTCCTCTCTCGAGCTCATCTCTCTCACTCTCTCTAAACGTTGAGTCTCTCTCTCTACCAATCACCAATCACCATGGCCGGCCCCTAAATCGCCTTCTTCATCACCGGCCTTCCCTCTACTCACTCGCCGGCGGCCCAAGGCCTCCCTCTATCTCATTTCTCTGCTTACCCAAGACGAACCCCTCTTCTCCGTTCCCAAAACCCAAGTCCGTTGACTGCCATCGCGTCACCAACGATCTCCGGTCATTTTCTCTATGATCTCCGACCCCTGTTAAGATCCCTTAGTATTACTAAGCCAAGTTCAGTCCAGCCTTGAAGCTTCGACAGTGAGCTCGATCCATCTCTCTCGTTTCGGAGTCGATTTGAAGCTCTCTACACCTAACCTAACTGGGTGTAGAGATCGTGGATACTCTGAGGGTAATCTCTAAATCCTTCTCTCTCTCCTCGTTGATTCATGGGTTTTGCTACATTTGATGTTGTTATTCAGGCTTGAACCTGATTAGATGGGATTTGTTATGATTTCAACTTGTTTCCAATATGCTTTGAGTTGTGATTGAGTTTTGCCGTAGTTGGTTTCGTTCAGGCTAGAACCTGATTAAGTGGGCATTGTTATAATGTCAATTTGTTTCCAATGTGCCTTTATCCGTATGCTTGGGTGTTTCCGTATTTGGCATTGTTATTCATGCTAGAACTGATTGAAATGTCATTGTTATAATCTTATTTTTGGTTCCCAGTATGCTGTGATATGTTTGCTTGAGTATTTGGTTGATGTTAGTTTGTCTAAACACCAAATAGAGGATGAATCACTCATATTCATTCTCTTTTATGTGTCTATCCATATGGTGATAATATTGTCTCGTTACAATTATACATTTCCATCTCCGCAATCTCGTTATTGTTGTTAGTTCCTTTTTTGGTTAACCTTGTTGTTGCTATTGATTTGTTTCCATTAAGTCCATCTTTGTTAACCTCGATGTTGATATTGGCTTGTTGCCATTGATTCCATCTTTGTTAACCTCGATGTTGATATTGGCTTGTTGCTGTTAATTCCATTTTGTTGTCTCGTTGCAATTATACATTTCCGTCTCTTGCAATCTCGTTGTTGCTGTTAATTTCATCTCTGTTAATCTCGTTGTTAACATTGGCTTGTTCCTGTAATTTCTGCAATCTCGTTGTTGCCATTAATTCAATCTCTGTTAACCTTGTTGTTGATATTGGTTTGTTTCTGTAATTAGCCTAGTTGTAAACCTCTTTGTAAACCTCTGCAAGATGGCAAGGTATGTCATGCGACACAACTGACCCTCAATGGTCCTGTGTCACGCGACATACTAAGTCACACTGCAGACGGTCTTTTTCAGTTGTAAGTTGTTTACCTCGTTGTAATCGGGACGTGGCCCCCCAAAATAAGTGGCTCACAAGTTGTATCCCTCTCTGTTTATCAATAAAGCAAAGCATTAATATGCAGTTTATACATATTTTGTCACACACAATTTGCACACACATTTGGATGAATTTGAATGTTGAACATAGAAAGACTTGTCTACGGACGAGGCGTGTTGGGTGAACTCTCAAGTTCTTCCCAACACGTAGCCTGACCCCCGGATCCAAAATTCTCTTTCAAAAAGGTTTTTCAATGTTTTCCTTTAAAAACGGCGTGGCGACTCCCAAAAACGAAACTTGTTTTTTTACGATTTCGGCGAGCGTTCATTCAGTGGCGACTCCGCTGGGGACTGGAAACTTGTTTTTCAAAAGTGGGTCAAACTTTCGTGTTTGTTCAACATTCAATTCCTTCATTTGTGTGTGCATTGTTGGTGACTTTATATGTGCATAAATGCATGTTAGTGCTTTGCTTTATTCCCTCCCCTTCCTTGCTTCCTGTCTGTGTTGCTGGTGTTGGGGCTTGAGCTATTGCATTGTGCTTGGAGGCTGGGGCTGGTTTTGCTTGTTATTCAGGATTCTGGAAATGGCTTTTTCTGTCACGTGACAGAATGTGCCTTAGCTGTTCTGAGTCACGCGACAGAAGTGGCCAAGTTACAGGATTTGATTTCTTTGTACAGGTTGTGATTGTGGGGCAGTCCCCCATGATCAAATTATTGATCCTTGATTATTATGCTCTGTGGGGTGTGTGTTATTTTCCATTTCATCCCCTTTTCGAAAAAAAATAAATAAATTTTAGAAATTACCTTCACACTACTCGCACGCTACCCGCACATAGAGTTAGAACCCGGGAGTGTACGAAAGGCATCGCGGACAGTGACGTGTTTCGCTTACGCTTGAGCGCCTAAAGTCCTCCTAGCCATTAGAGTAGGAGCCAACACTTGTCCGTGACACACTTTCTATCGTGACCGGTTGGTTTTTGGCAAAATATTTTTCAAAACATTTTTCAAACTCGGTTTTCAAAATTTTCTCACAAAGTCCGAGTCATACTTCGTCTCCAAAGTCTTGGCATACTCTCATTCTTCATGACGAAATTACGACATAACTCAACGTGAATACATGTCAAAACTTTGACATGTCTCGACGTGGGTACATGTCGATTTCTCGACTTGGCTTCGCAAGAGGTCATGACGCGTTTTCGACATGTGCTAACGCGAGACCATGTCGAATTTTTGACACATACAAACGAAAGGTTATGCCGAAATTTCGCCATGAAGCGACGAGAGGCCATGCCGAATTTTCGACTCGAAGAGAGGAGAGGTCATGCCGAATTTTTTCCAGGATTTTACTTGCAAAATGAGGTCTCGTACATTCAAACATACTTTCGACCCTCTCTCCTCCCGAGTCTAGACGTTGACTTGGACTTGGTTTTGAAAATCTCAAGTTTGACTTGTTTTGACTTATATGCCCCTTAGGTTCGCTCTAGTTCAAAATAGGTTAGAATGCGAAAAAGAAGGTGTCCCCCTTTTCCAACCATTCTTAGGATTAATAAAAATTGTTTAAATTTTTTTTATAAGGCATATGCACGAGTCCGTCCTAAGCCTATCCTCTCCCATACCACCTCAAGGCTCTCTCCTCCGCCACCTTACCAATCACCCCTTCGCCTATGCAGCTACGACAAGTTGGGTGTGTGCTCTCGTTCCCGGCGCTCATTGGTCCACATTCCCAAGGCGGCAGCAGTTCAAATGCCCGAGTGGTCATCCCTCTGATTCAGAATCCGAGATGTCTGGTGCAGAGAATGTGGTGGCTAGCTAGTCTGGAGTTTCTTGCCCATCCAATGTTGAAGAAGTCAATCAGTCTTTGTAGGTTCTAGAATGTCCCTTTCGGACATAAGTTTGTTGAGTCCAAGATTGGACCAGTTTTTGCGTTGAAGTAATAAAAACCTTTGATTCTTTTCCTGCTAGACTCGAGACATCACTAGCACACCCGCATTACACTTAATTGAAATGGTCTTATCCTAGATGATCACCTGTGCTGCTCAATCACTAATGCTTTGAAATGACTCATGTTTAAATTAATCGGAGTGAGAAAATCAACTGATATCATTCTCAAATTGGGGCTTACCAACTCCCCATCTTGCATCTCATATGCTCACGTCCCTTTCATCATCCTCATCATTTCGTTGCTCGATGAATTTGCATAAATCTTTTCTCATTTAAAGTTTAAGCAAGCAATGAAGACTTAATCTAGTTTAGGTCATCCGGTAGGGGTTGCGGTTGAAGCCTTTCACCCATAGGAAAGCCATTACCTCACCCTCACCAAACAATATCCTTTCATTTCAAGATCGGCGTGTTTTGAAACCCCGTCTAGCCATCACCTTTCCTCCTTGCTGAGAGAAGTCCAAGCAATGCCAAGAAGTTAGCTTCGAGAGTCGGCGGTGCGCAAAATGTTCAAGTCATGCAGGAAGGACAAATATAATCCTCAGCTCCTCAGGAAGCCTTTCAAATTCTCAAAAAAGGATTTTAAATCCTCACGATCTCGGATATAATCCTAAGCTCCTCAGGAAGCCTTCCAATCCTTAAAAGAAGGACTTTAAATCCCCACATCTCAGAAATAATCCTCAAGTCCTCAAAGAGGCCTTCCAAATTCTAAAGAAAAAAGAAGGATTTTAAATCCTCACAATTCAGCAAAAAATTCCCGACTTCTCGAGAAGCTCTCCCATGATCAAAAAGAAGCCCGCTCTCGATAGCTTGGACTTCCTCTCACCATTACCTTAAATCAATCCCGAGCCATCCTCTCGATTTTAGAGGATATTCCCATTTTCCTTAACCAATTCCAAGTCATCCTCTCAATTTTAGAGGATATTCCCATTACCATTACCCTTGCCTTTGGCCAAAGTCAGAAATTGACCTCTCATTCTTAGAGGCAATCAATCTTCCTCGCCGTAGATTTCCCAAACACATCCCTGCAAGCCAACCTCTCATCTTTAGAGGTTCAGTCAACAAAAGGCCCAGCCGACCTCTCATCTTAAGAGGTTACAACTTTCCAAATCACCCGATGGCCGATCGAAGCCCGGAAACCCAACTACAGTCCCTACCGGATAGCAATTTCATTCTGATATCTTCGAGATCTAAATCAGATTAATGCTTCATTGCTTGCTTAAATCAGAGTCGAATCCATCTTGGCTCAAAAGATCATCAATCTAAGATTGTGCAAATTCAATCCATTCATTTGACACTTCATGTGAGCATATTTCATTTTTCTCCTCCACAAACACTTGCCGCGAATGTCCCACTGGGGCTTCGTGTCCATGTCTTTCATGGACACTCCAAGGGACATGATCTTCAAATCTCCCAATTCTCAAAATTCTCGAGGGTCCTCCAAATCTCGAATTTTCACATTCATTCTCTTCATTCGGGATAAGCCCGAACTACGGCGACCTGAGCTCCTCATCATGGAGGGGAACGTAGGCAACCATAATTGGTCCGGTCGAAATCACAAATAAATCTCAAAAAATCCGGTCTCATCAAGGACCGTTCCTATACACCTTCCATCCTTTCGGATTTGATCTCGATATCAGTTGGTTTTCTCCTTGTGATTAATCAAAATGTTTGCTCATATCAGACTTAGTGTTTGAATAACCCGAACATCAATAAAGGGTTTTAAGCAGCTTTGCGATCATCATGAATAAGACAAGTTTTCAAGTGTCTTGACAAGTCTTCTCTCCCTCCGTCGTAGGGAAATAGAGCCAAACACTGTCTTTCTGTCAGCAGGGGCTTCCAAACACTTTTCCACACCTTGTCGTGCTTACACTCTCTCAAAAGAGTCAAACCTAAAGCAAGTGTGTCATACACAAATTCAGGATTCATTCCCATTCTTCGAAAGATGTGCCCCTGCACATATATATTTCCAAGTCTGTGACTGATTGACTAAGGTCTGGAAAGATGGGTGCCTCCTGGGTCGCGTGATGATTATGCCTGTAACAGGATTGCGTTAGACCTCTCTTCATAACATTCCATTTTTGGCTAAATATTGGATCTGGGCGATGATGCCAAGGTTGAAGGTGAACTTTGGGGCTGCTGTGACTGCTGGAATTTGCCTTTGGCGAAGTTGTCCTTTTACAAATGCTAGGGGCTAGTCTCCCATGAAAGTCAGTAAATGTGACCATCCATCAGACGTCAGAACTGGCTGCATCTGCAGCACCCCATCGGCGATCCGATACTTGCTCAAAACCTGTCCAAAGCAGCCCAAAACCCTATATCCATTCTCCCTACTCACCAGCCGCATGGGAGAGGATTTGGCACACTTTGCACCCAAATACATCACCAACCCCCAACAAATGCCATCCTTCTTGCCATTTCTTGGGACAGACTAATACATATAAACAAATAAGTCTAGATGCTATCAATGGAATGCATTAGTTGCAAAATACAAAGATTTTATTTTACAAAGTGAGAAGCAATAGATTAGTGCATGCATTGTTTCTTCTCTCTATCTAAGAGTCCAAAGCATGACAAAAGGGGATTTCCACGATCACTCCGACTCGGAATCATCCTCCTCATCCTCCTCGAAGCCGCTGTCGTCTTGGACGCTGCCTACCTCCTCCTCAGAGCCGATATGCTCCTGGCCGTCGCCGCCACCCTCCTATACCTCGTGGATCTCACCATCCGAATCATCATCATCCTCATACTGGGCCCAAGGCCGAGGCTTACCATAATGTCCGCGCCACTGGGGTACTGCGGCAAGTGGAGGCTGGAAAGGATCATCCTCACCATCATCGTCAAAGGCCCGTCCTGCAATGACAAATGAATCAAAAGTCCGTTTTGAAATGGCAAATCATCATCAAAAGTCCGTCTTGCAACGGCAAATCATCAGCAATACCCGTCTCGCAATGGCAAATTATCAGCAGAATCCGTCTTGTAACAGTAATATCAACAGCAAAGTTTGTGTTCTACCCGACAAATGTTTCCAAAGTCAGCCAATCACTTCAAGTGATCTTCGTGTGCACAACCCTTGCAGGCAAGCACATCACAGGTATGAACGTATATCTCATTCCAACTGCAAATCATCTTGTCTTATGTTTGCTTTCTCGTAAAAGTCATTTCAAGTCTTGGAGTTCTTCTCGCGATACTTTTGAGTTAATCTCGACCCCCCTTTTAGGCTTGTTCCTATATCTCGCTAGGCTTGTTCCTATGCGTAGACTTGTTCCTACACCTCTTTAGGCTTGTTCCTATATCTCGCTAGGCTTGTTCCTATGCGTAGGCTTGTTCCTATACCTTTTTAGGCTTGTTCCTATACCCTTTAGGCTTGTTCCCATACTTTTTTGGGCTTGTTCCCATACCTTTTTAGGCTTGTTCCTATCCCCTTTGGGCTTGTTCCCATACCTTTTTAGGCTTGCTCCTATACCTTTTTAGGCTTGTTCCTACACCCCTTTAGGCTCGTTCCTATGTTTTCAAATTCGCGGGTGACTCCCAAAGAAAAAGTCAAATTCGCGGGTGACTCCCAAAGAAAAGTCAAAATCGCGGGTGACTCCCAAATACAGTCAAACCTCGGGTGACTCCTAAATATAGTCAAACCTCGGGTGACTCCCAAATACAGTCAATCTTTCGGGTGACTCCCAAATACAGTCAATCCTCGGGTGACTCCCAAAAACAGTCAAATTTGCGGGTGACTTTCCAAAGAAAAATAGTCAAATTCGCGGGTGACTTCCCAAAGAAAAATAGTCAAATCATCGGGTGACTCCCAAAAACAGTCAAATCCGCGGGTGACTTCCCAAAGAAAAATAGTCAAACTCGCGGGTGACTTCCCAAAGAAAAATAGTCAAATTCGCGGGTGACTTCCCAAAGAAAAATAGTCAAATTCGCGGGTAACTTCCCAAAGAAAAATAGTCAAATCATAGGGGTGACTCCCCTTGGAACAGTCAATCTCGGGTGCAAACACCCATCTTCGGGGTGACTCCCCTTGAAATCTCGGGTGCAAACGGCCATCTTCGGGGTGACTCCCATTGGAACAGTCAACTTTCGGGGTGACTCCCCTTGGAACAGTCACTTTTGGGTACGAAGCCCGTGGCCTCTCGCTAGTGCCGCCCCTTCTTTGAACTACGATTCGGCTTGATTCCCCCATGGGATACGTAGGAATCCTTTTCATAAGAGGTCCAGCCACTTGACCATCTTGGTCATCTTTCTCCCCTGCCGTTCGTGTCCGGCTCGAGATTCTCATTTTATCGACGACCCCACTTCCCGTGGAAGTGACGTCGCCGAGGGGCTCTGTGAGTACCCCGACCCGAACTCGTGTTTTTGGGTATGCTTTCATTTTTGGGCTCATTTATTTAAATTCATTTAGTTTTGGGCCCATTATTATTATTTATATTCATTAGTTTTGGGCCTGCTTGACTTCGGCCCATTCTGCCTGAAAGACGACCGGTGTCATACGACATTGAGAATAATTCCAAATCAACGTTAAATAGGGATTGATTTTCATTTGGCAAAGGAGGCACACACAGAGAAAGTGGAACGCCCACCATTCTCTCTCTCTCAAAAACGCTTTTAGCTCTCTCTCTCCTCTCTCTCCACTCTCTCTCTAAACGTAAACAGAGGAGGCCTCCCATTACCGTCGGTTGCTCGCTCAATCGGTCTTCTTCCTCACCTCTCCCTCACTTCCAAATCAACCGGCGACCTCCGTTCCACCACCATTCCTCCCTCGTCAAACCCACCACGAGCTTCTCTCTCTAAAACGGTTTAACAGAGAGAGCTCGCTCTCTCTCTCTCTCTAATCGGTATCCATGGAGCTCGCTCTCCCTAACCTCACCAATAAACACCATCTCTCTCCTTGAATCACCGGCGGGAACCAAAACAACAACCCAATTCCTTCCCACAAGCTTCCTCTCTCGAGCTCATCTCTCTCTCTCTCTCTAAACATTGAGTCTCTCTCTCTACCAATCACCAATCACCATAGCCAGCCCCTAAATCGCCTTCTTCATCACCGGCCTTCCCTCTACTCACTCGCCGGCGGCCCAAGGCCTCCCTCTATCTCATTTCTCTGCTTACCCAAGACGAACCCCTCTTCTCCGTTCCCAAAACCCAAGTCCGTTGACTGCCATCGCGTCACCAACGATCTCCGGTCATTTCCTCTATGATCTCCGACCCCTGTTAAGATCCCTTAGTATTACTAAGCCAAGTTCAGTCCAGCCTTGAAGCTTCGACAGTGAGCTCGATCCATCTCTCTCGTTCCGGAATCGATTTGAAGCTCTCTACACCTAACTGGGTGTAGAGATCGTGGATACTCCGAGGGTAATCTCTAAATCCTTCTCTCTCTCCTCGTTGATTCATGGGTTTTGCTACATTTGATGTTGTTATTCAGGCTTGAACCTGATTAGATGGGATTTGTTATGATTTCAACTTGTTTCCAATATGCTTTGAGCTGTGATTGAGTTTTGCCGTAGTTGGTTTCGTTCAGGCTAGAACCTGATTAAGTGGGCATTGTTATAATGTCAATTTGTTTCCAATATGCCTTTATCCGTATGCTTGGGTGTTGCCGTATTTGGCATTGTTATTCATGCTAGAACTGATTGAAATGTCATTGTTATAATCTTATTTTTGGTTCCCAGTATGCTGTGATATGTTTGCTTGAGTATTTGGTTGATGTTAGTTTGTCTAAACACCAAATAGAGGATGAATCCTTCATATTCATTCTCTTTTATGTGTCTATCCATATGGTGATAATATTGTCTCGTTACAATTATACATTTCCATCTCCGCAATCTCGTTATTGTTGTTAGTTCCTTTTTTGGTTAACCTCGTTGTTGCTATTGGTTTGTTTCCATTAAGTCCATCTTTGTTAACCTCGATGTTGATATTGGCTTGTTGCCATTGATTCCATCTTTGTTAACCTCGATGTTGATATTGGCTTGTTGCTGTTAATTCCATTTTGTTGTCTCGTTGCAATTATACATTTCCGTCTCTTGCAATCTCGTTGTTGCTGTTAATTTCATCTCTGTTAATCTCGTTGTTAACATTGGCTTGTTCCTGTAATTTCTGCAATCTCATTGTTGCCATTAATTCAATCTCTGTTAACCTTGTTGTTGATATTGGTTTGTTTCTGTAATTAGCCTAGTTGTAAACCTCTTTGTAAACCTCACCAAGATGGCAAGGTATGTCATGCGACACAACTGACCCTCACTGGTCCTGTGTCACGCGACATACTAAGTCACACTGCAAACGGTCTTTTTCAGTTGTAAGTTGTTTACCTCGTTGTAAACGGGACGTGGCCCCCCAAAATAAGTGGCTCACAAGTTGTATCCCTCTCTGTTTATCAATAAAGCAAAGCATTAATATGCATTTTATACATATTTTGTCACACACAATTTGCACACACATTTGGATGAATTTGAATGTTGAACATAGAAAGACTCGTCTACGGACGAGGCGTGTTGGGTGAACTCTCAAGTTCTTCCCAACACGTAACCTGACCCCCAGATCCAAAATTCTCTTTCAAAAAGGTTTTTCAATGTTTTCCTTTAAAAACGGCGTGGCGACTCCCAAAAACGAAACTTGTTTTTTTACGATTTCGGCGAGCGTTCATTTAGGTTGCCGACTTATGGCAACACGCTGGTGTGGGTTGATGGTTATACCCCGGAGCAGTTGTCTGGGCTGCTGGGTTTTGATATTACCGATGCCAGGGGCTTAGGCATTCGGTACAGGCCGATGGAGAGGCATCTGGAGGCGGGTGTCGCCGATTATTTGGATGGATCATTGAGGATGACCGTGGAGCGCCTGGCTCGAGGGTTCCTTTGGTTCGCGTTGTCAGCGACTTTGTTTCCGACTTCTGACACTTCCTGTCACTTCCCTCTGCTCGGGTCGCTGACAAATATGGATACTGTGAGGGGGTTCGCGTGGGGGGAGGCTGGACTGGCCGAGCTCTACCATTCCCTGGACAGGTTCTCACGGGGAGAGGAGCACTCCTTTAGCTGCTTCACGCCTGTCTTGGATGTAAGTTTACGTCTTTTTCTCTTCCTTGCCTCTTTTATGTACTCGTATGTATCTGCTTTGTAGCCGACATAACTTTCCATTTACTTGGCGGAGTGCGGTGCTATGAGGTGTTCGGTCCGCATGATTGGGACATCAAGGAGGCGTATCGACCCCTGTTCCTCGCCGTGCCGGGTTTGGCGTAAGAAAGCGAAGAAGGCGGTCTCGTCGAGAGTTGGCACTCGAGTGTCATACGAGGAGGTGTCTCCCGGCCTTGAACCGGGAGTTCTCCGAGAGGATCCGGCTGACCTGGTGGAGTTGGTTCCGCTATGGCGTGGTTCAGGTCGCTAGCGAGGTGACGCGGCGGAGGAGGCTCCTGGTGGGACTTCATTGCGACGTTATGTATCTGGGGGAGCGGGTGACCCGTCAGCATGGCCCGGGGTCCATTCCGTTGGTGCCGGTGGATCCTCCTATGCACATGCAGCATCCTCTGTCGATGCCGATGGATGAGTTGGAGAGGTATAGACAGGGCGTGTTCTATACCGAGTACATCATAGCGGGGGCCGCCTATGATACTTTCTTGAGGATGAGGCTGAGGAGCCCACAGGTGCAGCATAGAGAGGGCGAGGTCCCAGGACGTCCCCGAGATCTCCCGATCCCACGCGCTAGGCTGGCGTACGAGGGACTGGATGGTTCGCGCAGGCGACTGGTGATCCCGCTCCCGGATGAGCCGAGACCACGATACAGGGCTGACCCCAATGCTTCGGTGAGCACCCTTTTTTTTGGTTTTCTGCATTTGATAGTAGCATTCTGCAAATGTTGCATCTGTACTTTCTGCTTGTCTTTTGACGACTTTCCTGGTTCGCAGGTGTCTGGCCGTACGTACAACGAGGCTATGAGGCTGGTGGACGGGTGGTCCGCCTACGCTAGGAGGCTCGTGGAGTTCATGCGGTGCAGTTCCCGGAGGAGCGTGGATGTCCGTGAGCGGGGGCCGTCTAGGCCGAGAGGTTCGCCTGCTCCCACAGCTGGTGGGGAGGACTTTGCACAGGGATTTGGCCAGTTCGCGGGCGGAACGGCTGGATTTGGAGCGCCTTCTTCTGCGCACTCGGGGCGCGAGAGGGGAGAGTCTTCGAGTTCGCATACGCCGAGGAGGCCTTTCGCGTATTCCCGCCTGGAGGAATTTGGCGACTTCTTGTTTGCGACGGATCCGGCAGCGGCGGAGCAGTACGTCGAGTGCTCGGATGACGAGCAGGACTCGGAGTAGTCCTCTTTTTTTTTTTTGCTTTGTTTAGACAAAATGCATGTATTGTCAGGAACAATTTGATTTGAACTGTATTCGAAAAAAGGCGCCCGTGGGGCGGAACCTGTACTTCGCGCATTTATTCTGTGATCACCTTCTGTTATTTTTTTGGCAAATAAGGAAGTAGGTTAATCAAAAATAAATAAGATGAGAAATGCATTAAAAATTGAACGGGTCAAAATTTAAGCCTATATGCACTGATTATTAATTATTTGCACTATTGCACGAGCCCGGGGCGGAAGGGATATTGATATGGGTTGAATGAAACCAGGGGCAGCACGCAGGTTTCATAAGGATGAACAGGGAGTTGTTTGGAAATGTTTCCATGGAGATGAACTTCCATGGAGATCCTCTTGGATCTAGGGCAAGGGATGGACAACAAACAAGTTACATCTTTGAAATGTGAGATGCATGCATGGATGAGGGAGGTTTAAGATAAGGTGAAGGAGGGTTTACCAATGGTGGTTTAACCCTATCTTCTTGTGTTTGTGTTTGTGTTTGTGTTTGAATGGATTCAAGGCTTGAATGTGTTTAGTATTTGATGATAGAGTTGGTCAAAGAGAAAACAAGTAGATAACACTTAAGTCCTCTATGTTTTCTCTCTAATCCTCCTCTTTAGTGTTGATTTGAGCTTGAGCTTGTGTATGTTTAAGAGTGATTTGAGAGTGTTTGGAGTGAGATTGGGAAAGACTCAAGAGAAAATGGTGGCAATCTAAGGATTCCCACTGTTTTCTCTCTGTTTTTCACCCAGTATAGCTTACGTGAGTGAATTGTGTTGTGTAAGGTGAGAGGAGGGTTCAATTTATAGGCCCTTTGGGAATTACAATTGGATCCACGTGGACAAAGTGCGGAAGCGTGTAGTGTTCATTAAATGTTTGCTCCGGGCTTTGGACAAGAGGAATATATTTTCAAAAATTCAACCAGTTGTTGTTCCAGCAGCTTCCAGTTTCGGAAATTCAACATTTGTGAGATTCCTTTACTTGTTTAACTCCAAGTAGCAATCCCCAATTCACCCTTGCTTTGTTAGAAAAGTTAGAAATGTTAGGGATGTTAGGGCTTTTGTTAGTTTTCTAACGAAAATACTAACGACTCAAATTGGAGCACTTACAGTAGCCCCTCGGCGACGGCGCTTTCGAAGGAAGCGGGGTTGTCGATAAGAGTAAGGCTCCATATTTGACAAAAGGGGTGACCAAAGTGGTCGAGTGGCTGGACCTGGTGATAGGCTACCTACGTATCCCGAATGGGAATCAAGCCGGTCGTAGTTCGGGTCTTCCGACTATCTTCAGTCGTTGACCCTAGAGGGACTATATTAGGGAAGTCGCCCTAAGATTTGACTATTTTTGGGAAGTCGCCCTATGATTTGACTATTTTTGGGAAGTCGCCCTATGATTTGACTATTTTTGGGAAGTCGCCCTATGATTTGACTATTTTTTGGAAGTCGCCCTAAGATTTGACTATTTTTGGGAAGTCGCCCTATGATTTGACTATTTTTGGGAAGTCGCCCTAAGATTTGACTATTTTTGGGAAGTCGCCCTATGATTTGACTATTTTTGGGAAGTCGCCCTAAGATTTGACTATTTTTGGGAAGTCGCCCTATGATTTGACTATTTTTGGGAAGTCGCCCTATGATTTGACTATTTTTGGGAAGTCGCCCTAAGATTTGACTATTTTTGGGAAGTCGCCCTATGATTTGACTATTTTTGGGAAGTCGCCCTAGTAATGGTTTCAGTTTGTCGAATTAGGGGATGATTGCGATTTATCGCTTTCCTTGTGTTGTGTGTGATAGCGTTTTAGGTGCCTCAAACCTTAATGATGGCGTTTTAGGTGCCTCGAACCTTGATGATGGCACTTTAGGCGCCTCGAACCTTGACAAATGGTGATCTGGAGGTATCAACTTGTTTTGGAACAATTTCCTTCGATGTTCGTATCCTTTCGTTGGGGACGGACTCTGAGGGGATAGACAGTCTTTTGGTGGACTTCATTTGATGGGATCGGTCTTACGTTTGTTGCCGGAAATGGGGATGACCGTTTTGGTCGAGTGGCTGGACCTATGGTAGGCTACATACGTATCCTTAAGAGGAATCAAGCCAATCGTAGTTCGAAATCCACTTGATAGTTAGGAACAGGTCTAGGATCCTGGGCCTTTTGATAATTCGGAGGCTGTCACCTTAAGGAACTAAAGCTTACATCGCTATTTGCGGAGATAGCGATAGCTAAAGCCATGAGTAATCATGCAACATTTATGAATGTATTCATATTTTGAGATATGTTGAGGGACTAGCATACCTTTGCTGTGCTTACCTGCAGGAGAGCAAGTCGTGGGGGCTGTGTGGTAGTTGGTAGTGTTGAGAGTCTTGATGTATCTGATCGAGATGTTGAAACATTTAGGGGCGTGAGGTACCTTTGACTGATTGGCATTTGAAAACTTGGCGTCCCTGACCTACTTGCCTTTGAGAACTTGGTGTCTCTGATCAAATTGCATTTGAGAACTTGGCATCTCTGACCGAATTGTATTGGCGTCCCTGATCGATTTGCATTTTGAGAACTTGGCATCCCTGACCGATTTGCATTTGAGAACTTGGCATCCTTGACCAATTGTAGACACTGGAGGTGGTCTTTATATGTTTGTGGATGTTGGGGGTTGTCTTTACCAAGTTGCAGACGCCGGAGCTTGTCTTTGCCAAGCTATAAACATGGGGATTATCTTTGCAAGCCGTAGATGCTTTGGAGAAATTTGTCTTCATCCATTGGAGGTCGCCTTTGCCCGAGCTGGAGATGTCGGAAGATGTCTTCACGGACTTGATGCCTTGTAGACACGGAGCCAAGGTGGTGTTGTCCTAATGTGTATGCGAGGCCAAAATGGTGCGGGGATTGAGGTGTACGAATCGGGGCGTGTCGACTTTAGGTGTCAGAGCACAAGGCGACGTGGGCTTGAGGGGTTTGAACCAAGAGGGTGTTGACCTGAGGTATCGATCATCTAGGTAGTTGTTGAAGTCATTGGAATTACGCTTCGGTGGAGACCATCCTCGCTGCGGAGAGGCTTCGGGTAGTGATGGAAAACTGGTCTTTCGTGCTTGAATTGCTACATTTGTTAGTAGAGGGACAAATGCACATATGACATTCATGATGATGGATGGATGCATGGAACTAAAATGATTCGCGATCGCTTAGGTTTTTTTTTTATTGATTCATGTTTTGCGTGCTACATGAGCCCTGGGGAGATTTTTGTGGGGATGCATGTGGTGAGAGGGTTTGTACGTGTTGTGGACTGTTTGGGACAAGATTTGAGCTGGTGGGGTGATATTCTTTGGCCGCGGACTGAATTGCATGTCATTGATGAGGTCTTGTTGTGGGTCAGCAGTATCATGCGGACCTCAATTTTGATCTTGGGATGAAGTTGGATTTGAATCCCAGGTCTCGATTGAAATTTCTTTTCAGTCTCGGATGTTTGAAGCTGATGTTGACAGGCTCTAGAATCAAAGTATGTTGATAGGAATGAACCCTCTTTCGCTTGGGTTAGTTGTGACTTGACATAAATTTGGAGAATGACTTGGCGAAATGCTGATATGAGGAGATTCCCAGTTCTCAACCTTTGATGATGCAGGGAGTTTCCATATACCAAGTTCTAAAGCTGAAACTCCAAGATAGTTGTTGAAGTGACTTGGCCTTTCTTCTGAAGATAGGTGAGACTTGATAAAGCCCCATTCCGTGGAAGAGACATGGTGAAAGCCACGGAATCTTTCTCTGAATGATTTGATGAAGCCCCAGGTTCAACAAAGCGTCACTACAGAGGTCCAGTTAAAGGTTTGACTGACATACTGATGAAGTACCGGGCCAAATCGATCAATGTGAGAGCCCTCAAGGTGAAGTTGTAGCATTACGTCATGAAGTGAGAAACCCATCTTTGATAACAACTAGAATCCTCGAGGCAAAATTGACAACAACTATGCAACTAGAATCCTCCCTTCGAAGGGTGTCTTTCATATGGGAACTGTTAGCCATAGTGGCACTTGGCTTGTTCATGGCTTCAATCATATTCACCCTACGGTTTTTTCATAGGGAATGGATTGTTGACTGTATTGGGTCCTTGGAGTACCCTTTTCGATCAGTTCTCACACTGCCCTTTTTCAGGAGCATACTAGTGGGAAGCACAGAGTTTGGTTGTGTCCAAAGGGACATCGGGATCCATGGGCTGATGGTTGTCTGGTCAAACCTTCCTTCACAAATCCCTGAAAGACGTCGCTCAGAGGCATTCCGAAATCTTCAAGCTTAAGGCTTCGCGACTTGGGCACATCACCTTTCCTTGGCACGAAAGGAGTGGCATTGTTGCAATCCTGTCCCGAATAGAATTTGGCGAGAAGTCGTGTTGGAGGTGGAAGAAGCCCGGTATCATAGCGAGTGCAAAAACTTTCTTGGCGATTGTGAGCCCTCTCAAATTTAGCCCGAATTGACCATTGCCCGCAGATCCGGATAGGGGAAATTGCTAAGTGAGGCCCTTAAATGCGGCTTCAAGCATGACTGGAAGATGTCTAACTGCTCCTCGTCAGAGGGAGGGATGGCCATTTCACTGAGCTTCAAGTTCCACCTTTTATAAAAATCCCCAATATTCTTATTTGGGCGATGCATCGTCTTCTGCAGGTCAACTCTGTTTGTCTCTCATTCCAAGTTAGCTTTATACTTATCTGTGAAAGTGTTGGTGATCTGTTCCCAAGTAGCCCTGAACTTGGGTTTCAACCGAAAGAACCACTTTAGAAGCCTCTAGTTTTAAGGAGAAGAAGTCAGCCGACTGCCGGTTTGTGCATCCTTTGGCTTTGTAGGTGTCAAGGTGGATCTTGGGACAGGCAGCCCTATCAAACAGTTCGGCATCACGAACTTGTGCGGTAGAGGCATAATGGAATCGGGATCTGCACGCCGGAGGGCGGCCTTCTTTCGTGTCAGCTAGGCGACCTGCGCTTTCATTTCCTTATGCTGTTCCATGAACCAAAGCCAGATGAGGGTCCGGTGGTGGAACCAGAGTGTTCAAGCCGGTGATCGTGCTGGAGAGAGAGGTTACCATTGGCGGCACGCTGGCGGAAAGTATGGCAAGGCCTGGGGGCATAGGTGTAAACATGTCCTTAGCCCAAATTACTGCAGGAGTGTGAGTAGGAGCACAGTCAAAGGGATAGAACCATGGCTTCTTTGTTGACTTCCAATTGGCAAAGAGGATGGTGGTAGACTTGAGGTGGCGGGTAGCTCGAGTTTCCGGAAACTTAAATACGGGTTGTGACCCTTGGTTGTTGAACATGCATGCACTGGTGGGGTGATGGTGTATAGCAGGGAGGATACGTGGTCCGGTGATTCTGATGAGACAGGGATTAGGGGCTTGGTGGCCCATTGATCCCTGAGTGAGAAATGGGTTTGTGGGAGTTGTGTTAGGAGCAGCTGAACTAGCATCATTGTTGTCCCGAACCAAACTGTGGTGGCATCCCAAGCTGTTTCTTTGTGGCACTCTAAGCATTGTTGTGAAGGTCGGCTTGATCGTTTCCGAGTGAGACGGGATCCCAATTTCTTTGTGGCATTCCAAGGTACCCCAACCATGAGAAGACATTCCAGTGCGATTTTATCCCCACTGAGGAACTGCGAACTGATTCGTCCCGTCAGGCTGTATGGATCCAGTGGTCTGTAGTTGGGGAGCTGGCTGACCCAAAGATCGAGGAGATAGTACCATAGGAGGCTGGTGGTGGCATCCTGGAGTAGCCTGGGCGATCGAGAGTGGGATTGGGGGTTTGCTGTCCCGTTGAGGCGATCATGAAGGGATCTTGTGAGACTTGTGCGGTGCTTAGGGGCCCAGGCGCATTTGTCTTGAAGCTTGGAGTTCTTTGTCGAGGCATTCCAAGCTATGGGGTGAGAAGTTCAAGCGATCCATAGTTGACCGCCATCCCCAAACCCAACCGGAGAAGTCATACCAAGCCGATGTAACCGAGAAGCCCCTGGCGACTGGATCTCGTACCGAGCCTGCGAGGTATACCAAACTGTCGCGTACATACCGAGAAATGCCGAACCCCAACTGCACTGAGGCACACCATGCTGGCCCAAATAGGACTGAATTCAATTTGTTTCCCCAAGCAGCTTGTCCCAGCGAACTGCGAATGTATACCAGACTGAGGCTGAAAGGATGGCTGATTCACAGGTTGAGAAGAGTGTGGCCCGGTGGAGGTTCCATGTAAGGAAGGTGGTGGCATTCGGCGGTAGTTTGTCTGGCCAAGATAGGAATGGGGATCCTCTTCCTCTTCTACCGTGAAAGTCCCATCGGGGTTGAGGGCAATCGTCAAACCAAAATTCCTGACACCTTCCAAGGATGAACATTGAAACCTCATTCTGATTGGCACAAGGAGTTTTATGGACTCGGATTCCAATATTAGCCATAGAAATATGATGAATCTCTGGTCCTGGTTAAAATTCCGTCCTCATCAAAGAACTGCACTTGACAAGCCCATGAACAACATGGCGATCAAATCTCACTTTGCTTGGCAGAGCCTTGGTCTGAAGAGATGCGTTTGCAAAGTCTTGATTTTGAAGAAGTGACTTGGCAAAGCCTCAGTCTCATGATTGTGAATCTGACACAATTAGAGAGGCTTCAACCTGGTAGGCATTGGAGACTGATACTGAAATGAGTCTAAACAAAGACCCAACCCATCTTGTAGCAAAGTGAAGAACCAACGTGGACCCGGCGTGACCAGAGAAGCCCCACTCTAAAGAAATGGCTTGACAAAAGTCCTCCCTTAAAGAGCACAGTGTAGCTCTAACGCAAATTGAATTGTCATGTAGCAAAAGAGGCAACCCATCCTTCTATATTTACTTTATTATTTTCTTTAGTCAATTAGTCAACCGGAAGAAAATGTAAAAGAAAGACAATTTAGGAATGTATACCTGCAGGGGCATATTTTCGAAAAGTGGGGATGAATCCCCGATTTGTATTATTTGATGGCCTCATTTGATGAAGGCACAAAAGAACTCGCTTTGGGTTTGACTCTTTTGAGAGAGCATACGTGTAGAAAGGTTTGTAAAAGTGTATGGAAGCCCCTGCTGACAGAAAATTAGTGTTTAGCTCTATTTTTCCTATAATGTAGAAAAAGAAGACTTGTCGAGACATCTGAAAACATGTTTTATTCAAAATGATCACAAGATTGCTTAAAACCCTTTATTAATGTTCAGGTTATTCAAACCCCTAATCTCGATATGAACAAACATTTTGATTAATCATGAGGAGAAAGTCGACCAATACCAAGGGTAAAGTTGGCGAATTGTGAAGAAAGATTGTGTATAGGAGAGGCTATTGATGAGACCGAATTTTCTTGGGATTTGGATGTGTTTATGACCGGACCATTTGTGGTTGCCTACGTTCCCCTTATTATAAGGAGCTCAGGTCGCCGTAGTTCGGGCTTGAACCGTGTTTGACTTTGGAAAAGGGGTATGAACATTTGGGGTATTTTTGGTGAAAAGGCTCGGATAGGAAGTTTGGATGATAAGGTACGGACCTCGAGGTGGTTCCTTGACAAGTCATTTTGAAAGATATTTCAGCGATTCCGTTGCTTCTTGATCGTCGTCCTTCATCGGGGGAGAAAGATTTTGAATGCAGCTTAAGGGCTTATGATATGTTTTTGCCGTTGCTTTAACTGCTCCCTTGTTGTCGACAACTTCTGTTCTTCGGGCTTTAATTTTGCCCATATGTCGAGCCTCTACGATCGGCGGTCTTTGGGCCCTTGGCCTCGCTTTTTTTTTTTTTTTTTTTTTTTTTGAAGTTTTTGTTTTTTTTTATTTGAAGCTTTTGCTTGAGTTTTTTTTTTTAAGCACTTGAGGACGAAGGCAAGCCTCTACTTGAACTTTCTTGATGCACGGGAGGCGGAGGCAAGCCCATGGGGTCAATCTTCCGATGCTGAGTGACCTTTTGCTGCCGCCGTCGTTGACTTGGTCAAGGTGATGATGGGGACATGTTTTGGAAAGTGTATGGCTTGATAGAGGCCTTTGTGAGGTAAGGAAAGTGTATAGGGATGGCATTAGTTGACTTTCTCGCACCAATTAATTAAAATCTTAATCATTTCCAGAGATTATTTGTTGAGCAATGCGAGTGATCATTTAAAATAAAACCATTTCATTAAATGTAATGTAGGTGTGCAAATAATGTCTCAAGTCTAGCGAGAAAAGAAAAAGACTCTTTTATAGAAAATTTAAGATTAACTATGGTGTCCAAGGAGGACTTGATTGAACGAAGAAAGTACTAGAACCTACGAAAGTTGACTAAAAGACTGTTTTAATATTAAAGGATGGGTAGCCCCTAGTCTAGCTACTTTTTGTTGTTGGACCACGTTTCTACCCTTCAGCATTGGAAGCAAATTCCTCATGAAGCTATGACAGACTATGCTCGCCTTTGGTAACTTCAGGAATTCCCCGCTCACCGGCCCTGACGGTTGCCTTATCTGCCATTAGATCGAGAGTTCAAAACACTTCACCAAATCCGGCCATGGTCACATGCTTGTTGTCGTCAAACCATCCATTCTCCATATTTGTTGCGACTAAATCATCTGGCTTGGAGCTTGAATCATAAAACTCAATCATGTTTACACTCGTGTTATTTGGGAAATGATCATTGGCAGGATTGAGATTACTGAGGCGCTCGAGTTTGCCCTTCTTAATTAACCCCTGAATTGCCTTTCTCAAAGGCATGTACGGTTGTCGGTTATATGACCGTGATGCGGTGGAAAGCACAATGCTTAGTGGTGTCCAAGGGATTTTGGGATCCTTGGGCTGATAGTTTCTCATGGGTTCGAGGAGACCCTGCTTTAACAAGCTATTTAAAACTTTGCTTAAGGGAACACCCAAATCCTCGGGATGTGGTTTCTTCTTTGGGGGAGAATAAACTCTTAGTGCTCTTTGATTTGAGATTTGGTCATTGACTTGGTCACCATTACGAACAGGGGTTTACCGGTTTTGGTCCATTGGGCGCTCGAAGCTTGCAGCTTTGATTAACCCTTGAACCGCTCTCTTCAAGACTATGCAGCCGTCGGTTGTGTGGCCATAATGATTATGGAAGGCGCAGTGCTTACTCATGTCGAGGGGTGCATTTGAGCTCCTTGGATGGTAGTCCCTGAGAGGCTCCAAAAGGCCTTCCTTTACTAAACCCTTGAAAATTAAACCCATGGGCATCCCAAAATCATCAAAATGTTCTCGTTGCCTTAGAGGACCACCATTTCTTGGTTGCTTTTGGATGTCGTCAATTGTACACAATGCCTTTTTTCCTTTAATGGATGTTGCAGCCGTGTTGGAAGGGTAAGGTTTATAGCGGTGAGACATGTTCCGACCAGTAGTGCTTCCCCGCGCACGAACCCTTTTGATGTAACCATCGATGTAAGCGTCGAGATTTGTCTTTTGGTAAAACTCATTCGTATCAGATACACAAGATTGGTATGGTGAGATGGCCCGAGTCGAGCGATCGTCGATACTCTCGTTGCTAGGCTTTTCTTGTACCTTCTTAATTGGTTCTACCAATAATCCATTGGACGAGTCAATAGGAACACTAGGACTGCACGACCCCACCACAAGATTGGCGTTAGTAAATGAAACATAGTAGGAAGTACTCTGGTGGGAGGGATGACAGTCTGAGCATTAAAATCGTGACCATAACCCTCCTCATAAAGCCTGGCAGTTGCTGAAGATGATGATATATGTCTCGTAATGGGTGGATACCAGGGAGCAGTGAGTGTGGATCCAAAAGGCTGCTGAAGACATGAGGTTTGAGGCATCGTAACAGTAGGATCAAATGTGTCTTGACCACACTGAGGAACGTGACTACAAGGGTAATGTGTATACTGTACTTGATGAGCAAGAGCAGCTTGCGTAACAGCCGGGTGGAGAATTTGATGAGGAGCATTTGACCTTGTCGGACTTCCCAACCGGAGGGGCAGGGTAGAGCTTGGAGGATATTGTGAATACGGTGAGCCTGATGAAGTGGTGATAAAAGCCTGGTGGCCCATGTGATCTTGCAGTATCATAGGGGGCAAGTGTGCTTCGAGAATTGGAGGAAGCAAGCTGGCCCCCTCTGAACCTTGGAGCCTGAGAAGCGAACTGTCCCATTCCGAGATGATGACCCGAACCGGGCGATGTTGTGAAGTAGTAAGCGACCCCTTCCAAGTGATGACCCGAACCGGGCCCGATGTTGTGAAGTAGTAAACTAACCCCTTCCAAGCGATGACCCGAACCGACTGATGTTGTGAAGTAGTAAAGCGGCCCCTTCCAAGTTTTGGGGCGAAAGCCAGCGATTCAATCCTGGTGGTGAGACACGAGAGGCACCGGGGCGGGTTGACCTAGATCGGATTTGTTGAGGAGTATCGAGTGTAGGGCGAGATGTCTTGAAGCGGACCAATTCCGGCCCGATGGCCCGGGCCGGGCGAGGTTTTGGAG
The DNA here is from genome assembly GCA_022495995.1 of Adenophora triphylla var. japonica. Lineage (NCBI taxonomy): Eukaryota > Viridiplantae > Streptophyta > Magnoliopsida > Asterales > Campanulaceae > Adenophora > Adenophora triphylla. The sequence goes on from JAFEMH010000844.1 coordinate 575,193, forward strand.
TAGCGAGCCTGGCCCATTCCAAGCTGCGGGCGAAACAGATCTGATTGAAACCCAAAGGTGAAAACCGAGAGGCGCGGGGAAGTTGACCAAGATCGATATGATGAGGCCGAGAGGCGGGGTGAGTGATAGGGTGGGGATGCTTGGCCCATTAGTAGTTCCACACGAAAGGGAACGGGGCATTTGACGGTAGTTGGCATGTCAGGGAGGGTAATTAGCTCAATCTTCGCATCAACCGTAAAGGTTCCATTAGGGTTGCGAACAATTGCTAACCCACAGGTTACGATACTTTCCAATAAGCGGCGATCTGAGCCTCTTGATGTTGTCTTATCTCGTTCCAACATCGATTCCAGCTGTTCGGCATTTTGTGGATTTTCGGGGTGCGGAGTTGTACGTCCCCACCGTTCTCCTACGAGTTGGCCATTACGAAACTTTGATTTGAAGCGAAGGAGGAAACCGATGAAGTATCTCGACTCCGGAATGAGAGCCGAACAAACGATAACCCGGGGTCTTGATCCAAACTTTTCTTCTTGTGGAAGGCACAAAAGGGTGTGGTTCAGACTCGGGAAAGCGAAACAGGTTGGTGTTTGGGCTTAGGGCTCATGCAACATGCAGTTATTTGTTCTTGTTTACTTAAAACGTGTTTTATTAACCTAAGCGGTTGGAAAAGATTGCTCTTCTTTTTCGCAAACTACTCTAAATCCTGGATCAGTGGGCCCCATCAGTACACCTGCAGACCCTCAACCTGTAACCTCGAACAAGGGTTCCGTAGGGCAAGCAAGTCCCACCGACCGAAAAGAAAAACGATCCTAAAGTCTGGCGGGTAATCGAGTCTTAACGAATATTCGATGTAAATTACGGACAATGCTGACGTCAAAGGTCAAGATCATGTCCGGAGGGCTCAACGAAAAGTCGGCATGGCTCGGACTGATAAACGTCCATAATTGATCTTGACCCGTCGTTAGTTAGGCCGTAATTAGACATGGAATAATCATTAATCCTTGATGACTCAGTGTCATGTCGGGAGTCGGTGCATAAGTTGTGCCAGTCAAAGTCAAAGTCAAGGCGCCAGTCAATATCTGGTCAAAGTTCGCGGTGGAAAACCGGCATGACTTCGACTGATTAGGGTCCCCGAAAGATATTGACTTGGTATGCCGACTAAGGCTTGACAGGAAAGGTGTATACACAGATCGGGCATGACACGGACCAGACTAAAAACCAATCGGGTCTCGGACAAAGTGTGTCACGGACAAGTGCATGGTCGACGCGAGGCTCCAAGGGATGTTTGGGTAGTCCCGTGCTCGCACCGAGAGGCGTAATAAGGCCAAACGGGCTGCTACTGGGATTTCCCCGGGTTAAGGACGTAGTGTGCAGTGTAGACGCGAGGCTCCAAGGGATGTTTGGGTAGTCCCGTGCTCGCACCGAGAGGCGTAATAAGGCCAAACGGGCTGCTACTGGGATTTCCCCGGGTTAAGGACGTAGTGTGCAGTGTAGGGCCAAGTGCGCGTAGTGTGCAAGCAGTCTATCTTCTTTTTCTGAGTAAAATAGAAATTTTCACATGTGTCTTAAAGAGAATGATGCATGCAAAAAATGATTTTTTTTTGAAAATTTTTTTTTGATTTTTTTTTTTGATTTTTTTTTGAATTTTTTTTTGAAAATCTTCTTTTTTTTTGAAATTCTTTTTTTTTTGAATTTTTTTTTGAATTTTTTTTTTGAAAGCAAATAAACACATAAGCGCATAGGCACAAAAATTCAAACAGTTAAGGACATGATTCCGACAGTCAAGATATCGATTCTTTCGGGACAGTCAAAATAACACGAAATGTGCAAAACAAACACACACACATAGTACAAATGGTTTCAAATGCCGGGACGAAAGTTTGACCCACAAAAGCTTTTCCTTTTTTTTTTTGAAAAGATAAAAGTTATTTATCCCCAGCGGAGTCGCCACTGTGATGATGCCCACCGCGATTTTTCTTTTTTTGAAAATCAACAAAACGGAGTCGCCACGCCATTTTTGTTTTAAGGGCCAAAACTTTGAAAAATGCCCGAGATTAGAGATTTGGGTTCGGAGGTCACGTTACACTCCGGGAAGAACGTTAGGGTTCACCCGGAATGCCTCGTAAAACGAGTCTTCCTAATTTAAAGCCATTTGTGGGTGTGTGTGTGTGTGTGTGTGTTTTGGTTAAAATAAATGCAAACTGAGAAAACTAAAAATTGAGAACTCTTTGTAAGACATTAAACCAGTCCCATGATTTTTGGTATGATTTTAGGGTTGAGTTTTGGTACTCAAAAGACTTTTTGAAGTTGAAAGTCAATTCTGCCAGAATGAAAAAGGCAGGGACACTTGATTTTAAAATGGATTTAAGAGCTTTAAAATCTCAAAATCTGGGGAAAGTCAGAGAATGAAAGTTGTTCAAGACATCTTAAATAAGGTTTCTGCAAAATATCTTTGTAATTCGAGATGATTTGATGGACCAAAACCTTCTGAAAATCTGGATTTCCAGAGACTGCTAAATGACTTTTAGAAAATAATTTGAAACAGGGAGTTATACTCACGCAAAATTTAAAGTAAAAATATTTTTGGAATCCTATGGATATTGGCTAAAAAAAGTATTTTGTAGTCAACACCAAATTCCAGGTTTTTCTGTGTCCAAAAAATTAGACAATGGACAGAGGTCTTAGAGAAAGGCTACTGGACAGCAACATTCTCAAGAGGGAAAATGTGATTTAAAGGGGATTTGCATCCATGCTTTGTCCCCATTTCCTTAGGCTTTGATTAGTGATCACTAAACATTTTAGTGGTGATCTACTATATCAAGCCATCCTTAGGGTACATTAGGACTTAAAGCACTTCATTTGCTTGAGAAGGGGAGATTTATCTCGAAATAAAGATTTTGTGTTGTGAAAATGATTTTAGGAAAACACTTTCAAGTAAGTAAGAAATAATTTGGACCTTTTAAAATGGTTTAGATGGAATTTTGATCCTTATAGAAGATCATCCATGGAGATGAACTTCCATGGAGATCCTCTTGGATCTAGGACAAGGGATGGACAACAAACAAGTTACATCTTTGAAATGTGAGATGCATGCATGGATGAGGGAGGTTTAAGATAAGGTGAAGGAGGGTTTACCAATGGTGGTTTAACCCTATCTTCTTGTGTTTGTGTTTGTGTTTGAATGGATTCAAGGCTTGAATGTGTTTAGTGTTTGATGATAGAGTTGGTCAAAGAGAAAACAAGTAGATAACACTTAAGTCCTCTATGTTTTCTCTCTAATCCTCCTCTTTAGTGTTGATTTGAGCTTGAGCTTGTGTATGTTTAAGAGTGATTTGAGAGTGTTTGGAGTGAGATTGGGAAAGACTCAAGAGAAAATGGTGGCAATCTAAGGATTCCCACTGTTTTCTCTTTGTTTTTCACCAGAGTATAGCTTCTGTGAGTGAATTGTGTTGTGTAAACTGAGAGAGGAGGGTTCAATTTATAGGCCACTGGGAATTACAATTGGATCCACGTGGACAAGTGGAAGCGTGCCTTTGTTCATTAAATGCTGCTCCAGGCTTTGGACAAGAGGAATATATTTTCAAAAATTCAACCAGTTGTTGTTCCAGCAGCTTCCAGTTTTGGAAATTCAACATTTGTGAGATTCCTTTACTTGTTTAACTCCAAATAGCAATCCCCAATTCACCCTTGCTTTGTTAGAAAAGTTAGAAATGTTAGGGATGTTAGGGCTTTTGTTAGTTTTCTAACGAAAATACTAACGACTCAAATTGGAGCACTTACACCTGTCCCGTGGGAATGCTACGGTCTTCGCCTCGTTCAGTCCTGTTAATGCTCTGAAATCCTCCATGGTCGACGTCAAATCATTATATGATAAAGTGAAGACATGTCGCTCCGAATCCCAAAAGCAGGACGCAGCCCGGAGCAAATCCCAGTCAATCCTCCAGTCTTTCAAAGACCAAATATATGGCATGTTGTACCTCTTATCAATAAGTCTCCTATGTTGCTTCTGGTGAAAATTTGAAATTTCAATGAAGTCTTGGTGAAATTGATGCTCCCGGGAAGCTACTTCTCTGTTATAAGGCTCCATTGTGATTGAAAGTTCCAATCTTTGTCAAAGAAATCGCTTGTCTCACAAACTGGGGCTGCTGGTTTTCTTCTCCTGAAAGGGAAATGTCTGCAAATGAATTCAGAGCTGAGTTAAAAAGGCCTGTTACGAGCCTCCTCTAGTCGTGCGACACAACTTGCCAAGGTAGCAAGGCATATCGGGCGACACATTCGGCCGATATCAGACACCTCCAAATAATCTCTCATCGGGTTCAGACGCCTCCAAACAGTCTCTCACCGGGTTCAGACACCTCCAAATAGTCTCTCACCGGGTTCAGACGCCTCCAAACAGTCTCTCACTGGGTTCAGACGCCTCCAAACAGTCTCTCACCGGATTCAGATGCCTCCAAACAGTCTCTCACCAGGTTCAGATGCCTCCAAACAGTCTCTCACCGGGTTCAGACGCCTCCAAACAGTCTCTCATCGAGTTCAGATGCCTCCCAAGAATACCGGATTCAGACGCCTCCAAATAGTCTATCACCGGGTTCAGACGCCTCCTAACAGTCTCTCATCGGGTTCAGACAACTCTCAACAGTTTCTCACCGGGTTCAGACGCCTCCCAACAGTCTTTCACCGGGTTCAGACGCCTCCAAACAGTCTCTCACCGGGTTCAGACGCCTTCAAACAGTCTCTCACCGGGTTCAGACGCCTCCAAACAGTCTCTCACCGGGTTCAGAGGCCTCCAAATAGTCTCTCACCGGGTTCAGACACCTCCCAACAGTCTCTCACCGGGTTCAGACGCCTCCAAATAGTCTCTCACCGGGTTCAAACTCCTCCAAATAGTCTCTCACCAGGTTCAGACACCTCCAAACAGTCTCTCTTTGGGTCAGACACCTCCGAATAGTCTGAACTACGACCGGCTTGATTCCCTCCTAGGGATACATAGGAATCCTTTCTCAAAAGGTCCAGCCATCCGATCTCACCAATCATTTTCCACCATCTGCCATATCCCTTGCCGCTCATTGGGATTGGAATCTTTTCTTATCGACAACCCCACTTCTTCCATAAGTGACGTTGCCGAGGGGCTCTGTAAGTACGCCAATCCAATTCGCGACCCTTTATAGGTGCATTTTAATATGATAGAATTGCACTAGGGGCATTTTGGTAAATTTCCGATCCATTCCGAGACTTCCGGAAATATTTCATAAGTTTCTTGCGAAGGAAGTACTTTTAAGTATTTTTCTCAAGCAAAAGGACCTATAAAGTATTATTCAGATTGGACTTATTGGGAATTAACTTGGAATATTCCAGAACCAGGTTTTGGCGCCAGAAACGGTTATTGACTTGCTTGGTCGTGCGACATCTCGAGCCATGGAAAATGGAAGCAGAAAGTCGTGCGACATAACCTGCCCATCATCAGCAGCCTATAAATAAGACCCTACCCCTCTCATATCTGGATCCCTCTTTTGCATACTGTTACTCTGCCAAATTAGAAACATAGCTCACGCTGCAAACACACACAACTCTCTCTCTCTCTCTCTCTCTCTCTCTCTCTCTCTCTCTCTCTCTCTCTCTCTCTCTCTCATACCCAAATTCCTCAAATCCTTCCTCAATTCAATTCAATCCACATACTACCATTTAGATCCTCAATCCATCACTCCTCCCAAGCTCAATCCGTTTCAAAAGCTATTTGTTGAAGGGTTCTATACCTGACTGGGTATAGAATTCGTGGATCTTCACGGGTAACTAACTAATTCCCTCCTTCTCTTTCATAGATCTTGCTTTTTTCATAATTAAAGCAATCACTACTCATTTGTTTCGGTAATTAGACTCTATCTGTCTTAATTATTGAATTCCAATCGCCATCTCTCTGTTTAACTGATCTGTTTGATTTAATTGCTTGTTCATGGTTTGATCTCATTGAATTTGTGGCGTGTTTGCCAAGGGAGTGTGGATCTCCCCATATCCATACCCCCTTGGTAAATTCGTTGTTTGTTTGTGGTCTTCTGAGTTGATCTGATGTTGTAATTTGATTTAGTTTGGTATTTGTTAATTTTGATTTCAATCTGTGAGGTTTCTGCAGAAAGGCATCCTGTGTCACGCGACACAATCTGCAATGATGAGTCCTGTGTCACGCGACACAACTCGCCATTCAGATCCTGTGTCACGCGACACATCTTGCCATTATGTGGGAATCCTTTTCCAGTTGTAAGTTGTTTTCAGATCTGTAATCTGGGACGTGGCCCCCCATTGTTCTAAGTGGCTCACAAGTTGTAGCAATCTCATTTCATTAATAAAATTCATTTACCACATTTGTTTGTCATTGTTGTTTGCACACACTGTGAATGTTTGGATATTTATTTCGAAAGACTTATTTACGGACGAGGCGTGTTGGGTGAACTCTCGGTTCTTCCCAACACGTAACCTGACCCCCGAACCCTTTTCTCTCTTTTCAAAGGTTTTTCAATGTGTACCTTAAACATGGCGTGGCGACTCCAAAAAAAAACGAATTATTTTCTCTCATAAAGGAAAATTTTCGGCGAGCGCACATTCATATATTCATTAAACATTTAATGAATGTTTATTACATGACTGTTAGTGTTACACCCGTGTTGTCATTGGTGTTGTCTCCAGTGTTGCTACACCAATGTTGTCACTGGTGTTGCCTCATATGTTGCCATTGTGTTGGCAGTTTAAAATATGGATAGTTACTACATATTATTCATAAATTATAAAGTGATAACTAATTATTATATATCTGCTATTAGTTTGTTTGATTTATGGTTGAACAGGTCAAAGACAAGGCTCTAGACGTGACTTACGAGGGAGAAAAGAAAGTTACACATAAAATATTTATTTATGTGTAATTGTAAAGACCAAGTAATTGTTGTTAGATTGTTATCTACTCGGGGGGGTGAAGATAAGGCGTACAAGGCTGATACAGCTTGGCGATACAAGTGGTAAAGCCTATGATGACTTAGTATTCAACAAATAAGGAAAGTGGAGATAAAAAGGTGGATTTTATCTCATGTCTGATTTTCTGGTTAGTTTGAGTAGGCTCCAAGTTCTAGGAGCCTATAAATAGTGCAAGCATTTGACATCTTCAGTTACCCAATTCAGAAGTTGAGATTTGCAAAAGTCAGGAACACAACCCTTCAGTATTGTCTCATGTGTTGGCTACACACTGTCCAACACCAGTAAGTTATCACAAATAACTTTCATTCCTAGACTAGAGTGTTTCTGAGTGTTAGATAGTGAGTTCTTGTAAAGAGTGTGTTCTAGAATAGTTGTTCCACTAAGCATTTGATAGAAAATCTTTAGAAAACTTTTTGACCTTGTAACGAAAGTATTTTCATTAAAAAAGGTCTTGCCATCCAGGCACCCTCAATATATATATATATATATATATATATATATATATATACATAGCAAGATACAAGGAACTTTCAAGTTCGAAGGATACAAAAAGATAAAATTGCATTGCTATGTAGATACAGGAGCAAGCCTTTGCGTAGCAAGTCAATATGTCATTCCACCTGAACATTGGGTGAATGCAGAGAGACCAATACAGGTCAGGATTGCTAATGGTTCTACCATAACAATCAATAAGGTTTGCAAAAACCTTGATGTACTTTTTGGAGATACAATCTTTCATATTCCAACAGTATATCAACAGGAAGCTGGATTGGACTTCCTTATAGGTAACAACTTCTGTTTAACCTATAGTCCTTTCACACAGTTTACCAACAAGATCATCTTCACAACCTTGGAAAAGGAAGAAGTATGGATCAGAAAAGTCACACGAGCAGAGCGTGTAGGCTTTAAAGGCTTTTTAGAATCAATGAAAAAAGATTCTAAAAGTAAAGCACATGCTCCAGTTAACATCTCTTCTACAAAAATTTATTTTTTAGAGAGGGGGAGGGCCATGCTTGAAAAATTCCATGATGAACAAAAGCAGTTAAGACTGCTTAACTCAGAAATGGAAATAAAAATAGCAATTGAAAAATTGTTAGAAAAAGTCTGTTCAGAAAATCCTTTAGATCCTGAAAAAACAAAGCATTGGATGAAGGCCAGCATTAGGTTGATAGATCCAAAAAGTATTTGTAGGGTTAAACCCATGAAATACAGCCCACAAGACGTGGAAGAATTTGCCAAGCAAATTAAGGAATTACTGGAAATGAAAATTATTATTCCCAGTAAATCTCCTCACATGTCGCCTGCCTTCCTCGTTGAAAATGAAGCAGAAAAACGACGTGGAAAGAAAAGAATGGTAGTCAACTACAAAAAGATGAATGATCTTACTGTAGGAGATGGCCATAATCTCCCTAATAAAGACAGCTTGCTGTCTCTTATCCGTGGGAAAAAGATGTTCAGTAGTCTAGATTGCAAGTCTGGATTCTGGCAAGTAATGCTTAATAAAGAGTCTCAGCTTTTAACAGCATTCACGTGTCCACAAGGACATTATCAATGGCTAGTTTTACCTTTTGGGTTTAAACAGGCGCCATCAATCTTTCAAAGGCACATGCAAAACGCCTTCAGAGATTATGAAAGATTCTGCTGTATCTATGTAGACGATATTCTCATCTTCAGTGACACAGAAGAGAAACACTTAATACATGTTTCTGCAGTTCTAAAGAAATGCGAAACTTTGGGTATCATTTTATCCAAAAAGAAGGCTCAGCTCTTTAAAACAAAGATTAATTTCTTAGGCTTAGAAATTGATCAAGGTTCTCATTGTCCTCAAGGTCATATTCTGGATCACATCCATAAGTTCCCTGACCAAATTGAAGACAAGAAACAACTGCAAAGGTTTTTAGGAATTTTAACCTATGCATCGGATTACATTCCAAAGTTAGCAGCTTTAAGGGCACCCCTTCAAAGCAAGCTAAAGAAAGATCTTCCATGGAAATGGCAAGATTCTGATACTCTTTATCTTCGTAAGATAAAGAAGCAGTTAATCAACTTTCCAAAGCTCTATCATCCAGAACCTGAAGACAAGTTGATTATTGAGACTGACGCCTCCAATGAATTTTGGGGTGGAATACTCAAAGCAGTTAATTCTGACAAAGAGTTAATTTGCAGATATACTTCTGGCAGTTTCAAAGCTGCAGAAAAGAATTATCATTCCAATGAAAAAGAATACCTTTCTGTCATTAGAGTGATAAACAAGTTCTCTATCTATTTAACTCCTGTTGAGTTCTTAGTAAGAACTGATAATAAGAACTTTACTTATTTCCTTAAACTAAAAATTCAAGGTGATAATAAGCAGGGTAGATTAGTCCGTTGGCAACAATGGCTAAGCAGATACAGTTTCTCTGTAGAACATCTAGAAGGAACAAAAAACAGTTTAGCTGATTTCTTGACCCGTGAATTTCATTATACTTAATTTTCATGATTTCAGGAAAACTTGCTAACACCTTCGGGATAAAAAGTAGAGCTTCGGCTCCTTAAGAGGGTAAAACCTCAGGGACGATTCGTCCTTACAGGGATTCAGAAATGGATGAAGAAATTATGTTACAACATCAGGAAACACTCTTGATGCAACAAATTGAGCTTGTAAGAGCTCAATTAAGATATGTAAGACTCTTGAAGTCTGAACATCAAAAGGCTGTTGCTCCTTGCCTAACAGGCACAAGTCAACTTGTAGGTACCTTGAGTACTGAACCAAAAATGGTAATTTCAACACCATGTTTTTCAAAAACAAAAGTTGAAGCTAGTCCAGTTCAAACGGAAACTGGTAAAGACAAATCAATACCGTTGACGGCTGATGCTTTGCCCAAAAGCATAAGAGAAGATTCAACTTCCAACAAAAGTGCTTCTGAGAGTATTAAGCAATTAATTAATCTCAGACCTAATCAGGGAATTCAAGTCCCAAAAGACGGAGTTAAATCCGCTGACAGTGAAACGTCAAATTCGGGAATTCAAATCCCTAATAAAAACTCAAAACCCTATTACGTCGTTTTTAATGGACCTAATAGAGGAATCTTTGAGAATTGGGACATTGCCAAACAAGCAATTGATGGTATTTCAAATTGTTCTTTCAAAAAATATAAAAACTTTTTGGAGGCAAAGACTGCTGCAAACATTTACAGCAGGAAAAAGGATTTGCCGGAACTACAATTAATTTGTAGTAAAGATATCCTTAGACCAGCAAATTTTGCTGCTGCTCTAAAAGCAAAAAGAGAAACAAAAATCTCTTTGGGACGACTCCCTCAAAGGAATCCTCCCCAGGAAGAAGAAATTCAAAACAATGATTTAACCATTAAAGGTTTTGAATATCTTTACCAATTCGCTAGAACCGCTAGTGAAGAAAATTTGATTGATGAAAAATTTTTTACCAAAAAAGGAAAAAATTTAAGTCATTTCAATTTCATCAAAGGGGCAAATCCAGAAATGGTTGCCGACTGTTTCATTCATGGCTTGGTTAAGTGCATCTACCCTAGCCAGAATTTACAAGAAATTAAACTTCTGCCAAAAGTGATTTACAAGGCAGTCAAAAACTTTAGAACGAAAATTTTAAAGTCAGATAAGGATATTTTTCTTAAAATATCCAGTTCCATCCCTATTTGGGAAGAAGATCATCAGGTTCTTTACAGACCACAGCACCTGATACACATTGGTATCAGCAAAGGAGAAAACTATTCACCCTCAGAACCATCTCCATGTACATTGGACAAAGTAGATCTATTCCCCCTGGGAAAAAGAAAGTTAGAAGAGTTTCTCACTCTTATCTTCAGGTTTTCTCAAGACGACCATATCTTCGTCAACCATGAAGACAAACATTGCCTGATGTATTCCAATTCCGGAAGACCCATCAGTCAACAAGATCAAGAAAGAATCTTATCTTTTCAGCAAAGATTCCTTCAGGGAACACACCTTCCCTACCACGACAGACGTCTTTGTCCTATTGTGGAAAAAATAGCCAAGATGCCATGCTACGTGTGTGGACAGAACAAAAGTGGATCTTCCACAAACAACCAGCCGACGCAAAAAGACAAAGCGGAGAAGGCAGATGGCAAAAGCAAGGTGGAAGACGCGTAAGGCGGACCCCCACCATAAAGAAAAAGAAGACTCCATTATAAACTAGTGGAGAAAAAAGCAGAGAAAAAGGAGCCGCCCACTTCTTTATGTAATAATTCAGTGTGTTTTGACGTAAGGGCATACGTCAATATGTTTTTCTTTTCATTCTCCCGCACTCTATATAAGGGAGAAGGTTTTTCTATAATAAGCATTCGAAAAAAAGGCTAGGGAGTCGATCCTAGAGAGAGAGAAAAAAAACAAAAAAAAAAAAAAAAATGTGTGAGTAAATCCTTAACAGGGTTAGTAGAATAGGAAATTATGTAAAGCCCTCTGGGCATGTAAAATAGGTTGATGAAATAAAGAGTATTAATGTTTATATCTCCAAGTGTCTAAAAACCTTATCCAGTAGTTAACTTAGGACCTGAAGATTTCTGAAGGCAGCCGTTAGAAGTACCCGCTGAGGCAGGAGGCCGTTAAGGGGAAACGTTAGGCAATTGCTTGAAATTTGGTCAACATAGGGAAACGGTTTGAAGAACGAAGGTATAAACTAATCTCTAATCATCATCTTTTTACTAAAACCTTACATAAGAAGTACTATTTCTATTAATCCTGTTCGCAAACTTTAAATAGGTTATCCTCTTAAAAGAAAAATCAATAATGATCGAAATCAGTCATAGTATTATTTCCCCATGGAAATATACTAAGAATGGACAAGAAATTGTCTTGACTAATGGGGAAGCTTCAAGGCTACTTCAGAAAGAATGCTATGATGGCATTAAAAATCAAGATCTTGTCAAGATCATTGATGTTCATAAAGACATGTGCTTTATGATGCAAAGAAGTGAACAATGGTTCAGGATTTATCCTAATCATTTATCCTTCAAAAAGCAATTGCAGTCTGCTGAAGATGCAATGAATTCCCTAACTAATGACTTATAGTCATTACTTTGGGATTAAGAAGTATTTAAATTTAACTCTGTTTCCGCATTAAAGAGTTAGAAATCCTTTTTTTTATCTTGGTATCAGAGCCTTGTTAACTATGTCTGAAGAAGATCTAGTTCTCGATCATCTTGATGAAAATCAAGAAGAGTTTCAAGTTGAGTTCAATGAATCCTCAGAGGGATTTAATGGACAACTCTTGTTAAGTCAAGAAAAGCTAAGCCAGATTAATAAATCTAGCTTATCTCTGAAAAAAGAAAGCATTTTCAAAATGCCTGCTTTAAACTTTCTCAAAAGAAAGAATAGTATCTTTTACTACGTCAGCACAAAAGAAATGCACGTCGATATAAAAGATACTAAGGGAAGCGTTTATTTGCCTTTAATTACAAAGGAAGAAATAAACAAACAGCTTCTAAAGATTGACCCTAAGATTCGACCTACTATCAGTACGGTTCATCTAGGAGCAATAAAAATTTTACTGAAATCAGAATTCCAAGAAGGAATAAATTCTCCAGTAAAATTAGCATTAATCGATAATAGGATTAATGACCGAAAAGACTGCATCCTTGGAGCAGCAAGAGGAAACTTGGCATATAGAAAATTCATGTTTTCTGTATATCCAAAATTCGAGATTAGTTTAAATACTAAGAATTTGGACCAAGTCTTATCATTCGTTCACGAATTTGAAAGATCAAACCTCATGAACAAAGGAGATAAAGTATTCAGCCTTACCTACTTGGTGGCATACGCCTTAACAAGCAGTGTTCATAGCATAGAATACAAGAAGAAAGAATACATAGCTTTGGAAGATGTATTCTCTGACATTGGAAAGATCGAAGAGAAGTCATTTTCTCCGATTCAAGCACCAAATAATTCTTGGGCAATTAACATTGCTAAGAATAAGCCTGTCTTAGGAAATACACCAAGACAAAGTATTTCCAAAAACATCTTGGAAATCGGAGAGCCTTCTGTTAGGTATGAAACACCTAGAGATAGGCATGACAGAGAACTCTTAAAATCTATGTCAAAAAGAATAGAAGATTTAACAGCTCTATTGCAAGATAGTTGCTAACATGTCAAATCCTCTAATCAGGAAGCCTCATGTCTACAAAAAAGGCAAGATTCTAAATCTTAAACCTTTAGACGAAGGTGCAAACAAACCCGCTAAACAATATGTGTTTAGTAGCAACAGTTATACTATCAGACATATAACTGAAAGTTGCAACAATTTAAATCAAATTGTTGGAAGAAATTTCCTTGGGATATCCAAGCTCCTATCCTTCTTCGGATTAAGCAAAGATCCAAGCGAAAGTCACTCAAAAGACCCTAGCGTTTTTGATCATGCAAAATCGCATTTTCAACATGGGGGGAGAAGTGATAAAAAGAGTTTAGAAGAAATCAAAAATCTTCTACTCGGACAACACGAAGAAATCGTAAGATTAAAAGTCGTGATTGAAAGGCTCAAAAGTCCAGAGGACGAAAAGCCCATTAACCGTCAAGAAGTTTCGGACTTCAATAATCGGTTAAAAGAAATTCAAGATAAGCTTACTCAAGTAATTGGGTAATGACGGCCAGTATACACACCATACAGACCGATCTTGATAAAATCATTAAGCCTCTTCTAGAAAAAATTCTAGAAAAACTTAATGAAGAAAGAGCATCTACTACAGAAATTGTAGAAGCAGCAGCGGCAAAAGTTATTTCTGAAATGAAAAATTGCCATTGCAATAAAGAAATTCTCGAAGCTTTAAGCTCTCAGCCTAAAGAAGAAGAGAGTAAGGTCATCCTTAGAAAAGATGATAAGAAAAGAGGTCCCTACCTTTATAGTTACCCCAACTTCAGTGTGGGTAATGAAGAGTTAGGAACGGGGAAAAATTCCAAAAGTTTATCCTGGCCTTTCGGGGTAGATAAATAATGGATTATCTCCAATATATTCAAGAGTTTTATTCAAAAACTCTAATGAAAAGCTCCTTGACAAACAATCAAGAAGCTAAAAAGTTTGAACAAGCGCTAATCCTTCTTGAAGAACCGGATTTAGTCAATCAAACCATCAGAGGAAGTGCTGACTTAAAAACTCTGTTCGGATTTCGGGAGCACGTTATAAATATTATTAACGATCCTTCTGAAACAGACACGGACTCCTCTAAGAGCGAAAGCCTTCCAAGTCCTTCTTCAGAAGATGAAGAAGAACCAACTGGAACCCTGAGAATGGATAACACATTCCCAAAAATGGAACCAGGATATCCGACTGGAAGAACCAGAGAGGACCATTTTCAAAAGAAGAGAAAAACTCCCTTCTTTGAGACTTCTACAAGCCACTCTCAAGAAAAAGATACACCTTTTGGAAGGTGGGAGATCCACTTTTGTTACGTCGCGCATGGCATGGCGTGGCATCTTGGCTATTTTTCCACAATATGGGACAAAAGACGTGCTGATCGTGGTGGGGGAAGGTGTGTTCCTGAAGGAATCTTTGCTTTGAAAAGATAAGATTCTTTCTTGATCTTGTTGGTGATGGGTCTTCCAGATTGAAATATGATCCTCGACGGCAATGTTTGTCTTCATGGTTGGCGAAGATATGGTAGTCTTTGAGAAAACTGAAGATAAGAGTGAGAAACTCTTCTAACTTTCTTTTTCCCAGGGGAAATAGATCTACTTTGTCCAATGTACATGGAGATGGTTCTGAGGGTGAATAGTTTTCTCCTTTGCTGATACCAATGTGTATCTTCCGTGGAAATGGCAAGATTCTGATACTCTTTATCTTCGTAAGATAAAGAAGCAGCTAATCAACTTTCCAAAGCTCCTATCCATACCGAGCCTGACAGAGCAAATTGATTATTGAGGTAGCGCCTCGATGAATTTTTGGGATGGATTTTTCAGTGGAATACTCAACGCAGTTAATTCTGACAAGAGTTGTAATTTGCGAGATACAACTTACATGCGATTTGATCGAATCACACTGAAAAAAAAAGAATTATCATTCTAATGGAAAAAGAGATACCTTATGTCATTAGAGTAATAAACAAGTTCTCTATCTATTTTTAACTCCTATTGTTAAGTTCACTAGTAGACGATAATAAAAACTTTTCACTTATTTCCTTAAACTAAAAATTCAAGGTGATAATAAAACGGGGTAGATCTAGGTCGGACGTTGGCAACAATGGCTAAGCGGATGTCTTGGATTACTAGCTACACAATCTAGAACATCCTTAGAAGGAACAAAAACGAGTTTAGGCGGATTTCTTGACTCGTGAATTTTTCAATTATATCTTAATTTTTATGATTTCAGGGAAAGCTTGCTAACACCTTCGGGATAAAGAAGTAGAAGCCCGGCTCCTTAGGAGAGGGAGTAAAACCTCAGGGACAATTCGTCCTTACAGGGATCCAGAAATGGATGAAGAAATCATGTTACAACATCAGGAAACACTCTTGATGCAACAAATTGAGCTTGTGAGAGCTCAACTAAGATATGTACTCCTCACAGAGTTAAATCCTTTGAATACTTCCTTTTTCTTAATTCCCAAGTAAGGACTATAAGTCATTTGTTAGGGAATTCATTGCGTCTTCAGCAGACTGCAATTGCTTTTTGAAGGATAAATGATTAGGATAAATCTAAACCATTGTTCACTTCTTTGCATCATAAAGCACATGTGGCTTTATGAACATCAATGATCTTGACAAGATCTTGATTTTTAATGCCATCATAGCATTCTTTACTGAAGTAGCCTTGAAGCTTCCCAGTTAGTTAAGACAATTTCTTGTTCATTCTTAATATATTTCCATGGGAAATAATACTATGAATGATTTCGATCATTATTGATTTTTCTTTTAAGAGGATAACCTATTTAAAGTTTGCGAACGGGATTAATAGAAATAGTACTTCTTATGTAAGGATTTAGTAAAAAGATGATGATTAAAGATTAGTTTATACCTTTGTTCTTCAAACCGTTTCCTTATGTTGACCAAATTTCAAGCATTTGCCTAACGTTTCCCCTTAACGGCCTCACGCCTCGGCGGGTACTCCCTACTTGTTTGCCTCAGAAATCTTCAGTCCTAAGTTAACTCTGGATAAGATTTTTAGACACTTGGGTATAAACATTAATAATCTCTTATTTCATCAACCTATTTTACATGCTCAGAGAGGCTTTACATAATTTCCTATTCTACTAACCTGTTGAGGGGATTTACTCACACATTTTTTTTTTTTTTTTTTTTTTTCTCTCTCTCTAGGATCGACTCCTAGCCTTGATTTCGAATGCTTATTATAGAAAAACTTTCTCCCTTATATAGAGTGCGGGAGAATAAAAAGGAAAACATATTGACGTATGCCCTTACGTCAAAACACACTGAATTATTACATAAAGAAGTGGGCGGCTCCTTTTTCTCTGCTTTTTTCTCCACTAGTTTATAATGGAGTCTTCTTTTTCTTTATGGTGGGGGTCCGCCTTACGCGTCTTCCATCTTGATTTTGCCAGTTGCCTTTCCGCTTTGTCTTTTTGCGTCGTGGTTATTAGTTTGTGGAAGATCCACTTTTGTTCGTGTCCACACATGTAGCATGGCATCTTGGCTATTTTTTCCACAATAGGACAAAGACGTGCGTCGTGGTAGGAAGGTGTGTTCCCCAAGGAATCTTTCTTTGAAAAGATAAGATTCTTTCTTGATCTTGTTGGCGATGGGTCTTCCTAATTGGAATACATCGTGCAATGTTTGTCTTCATGGTTGACGAAGATATGGTCGTCTTGAGAAAACCTGAAGATAAGAGTGAGAAACTCTTCTAACTTTCTTTTTCCCAGGGGGAATAGATCTACTTTGTCCAATGTACATGGAGATGGTTCTGAGGGTGAATAGTTTTCTCCTTTCTTTGATACCAATGTGTATCGGGTCTTTGTGGTCTGTAAAGAACTTTGATGATCTTCTTCCCAAATAGGGATGGAACTGGATATTTTAAGAAAAATATCCTTATCGACTTTAAAATTTTCGTTCTAAAGTTTTTGACTTGCCTTGTAAATCACTTTTGGCGAAGTTTAATTTCTTGTAAATTACGGCTAGGGTAGATGCACTTAACCAAGCCATGAATGAAACAATCGGCAACCATTTACGGATTTGCCCCTTTGATGAAATTGAAATGACTTAAATTCTTTCCTTTTTGGTAAAAAATTTTTCATCAATCAAATTTTCTTCACTAAGCGGTTCTAGCGAATTGGTAAAGATATTCAAAACCTTTAATGGTTAAATCATTGTTTTGAATTTCTTCTTCCTGGGGAGGATTCCTTTGAGGGAGTCGTCCCAAAGAGATTTTTGTTTCTCTTTTTGCTTTTAGAGCAGCAAAATTTGCTGGTCTAAGGATATCTTTACTACAAATTAATTGTAGTTCCAGCAAATCCTTTTCCTGCTGTAAATGTTTGCAGCAGTCTTTGCCTCCAAAAAGTTTTTATATTTTTTGAAAGAACAATTTGAAATACCATCAATTGCTTGTTTGGCAATGTCCCAATTCTCAAAGATTCCTCTATTAGGTCCATTAAAAACGACGTAATAGGGTTTTGAGTTTTTATTAGGGATTTGAATTCCCGAATTTGACGTTTCACTGTCAGCGGATTTAACTCCGTCTTTTGGGACTTGAATTCCCTGATTAGGTCTGAGATTAATTAATTGCTTAATACTCTCAGAAGCACTTTTGTTGGAAGTTGAATCTTCTCTTATGCTTTTGGGCAAAGCATCAGCCGTCAACGGTATTGATTTGTCTTTACCAGTTTCCGTTTGAACTGGACTAGCTTCAACTTTTGTTTTTGAAAAACATGGTGTTGAAATTACCATTTTTGGTTCAGTACTCAAGGTACCTACAAGTTGACTTGTGCCTGTTAGGCAAGGAACATGACCTTTTGATGTTCAGACTTCAAGAGTCTTACATATCTTAATTGAGCTCTTACAAGCTCAATTTGTTGCATCAAGAGTGTTTCCTGATGTTGTAACATAATTTCTTCATCCATTTCTGAATCCCTGTAAGGACGAATCGTCCCTGAGGTTTTACCCTCTTAAGGAGCCGAAGCTCTACTTTTTATCCCGAAGGTGTTAGCAAGTTTTCCTGAAATCATGAAGGATACAAAAAGATAAAAAGCCTTTTTTTTATCTTGGTATCAGAGCCTTGTTAACTATGTCTGAAGGATACAAAAAGATAAAAAGCAATTGCAGTCTGCTGAAGACAGCTTTTCTTGTTAAGTCAAGAAAAGCTAAGCCAGATTAATAAATCTAGCTTATCTCTGAAAAAAGAAAGCATTTTCAAAATGCCTGCTTTAAACTTTCTCAAAAGAAAGAATAGTATCTTTTACTACGTCAGCACAAAAGAAATGCACGTCGATATAAAAGATACTAAGGGAAGCGTTTATTTGCCTTTAATTACAAAGGAAGAAATAAACAAACAGCTTCTAAAGATTGACCCTAAGATTCGACCTACTATCAGTACGGTTCATCTAGGAGCAATAAAAATTTTACTGAAATCAGAATTCCAAGAAGGAATAAATTCTCCAGTAAAATTAGCATTAATCGATAATAGGATTAATGACCGAAAAGACTGCATCCTTGGAGCAGCAAGAGGAAACTTGGCATATAGAAAATTCATGTTTTCTGTATATCCAAAATTCGAGATTAGTTTAAATACTAAGAATTTGGACCAAGTCTTATCATTCGTTCACGAATTTGAAAGATCAAACCTCATGAACAAAGGAGATAAAGTATTCAGCCTTACCTACTTGGTGGCATACGCCTTAACAAGCAGTGTTCATAGCATAGAATACAAGAAGAAAGAATACATAGCTTTGGAAGATGTATTCTCTGACATTGGAAAGATCGAAGAGAAGTCATTTTCTCCGATTCAAGCACCAAATAATTCTTGGGCAATTAACATTGCTAAGAATAAGCCTGTCTTAGGAAATACACCAAGACAAAGTATTTCCAAAAACATCTTGGAAATCGGAGAGCCTTCTGTTAGGTATGAAACACCTAGAGATAGGCATGACAGAGAACTCTTAAAATCTATGTCAAAAAGAATAGAAGATTTAACAGCTCTATTGCAAGATAGTTGCTAACATGTCAAATCCTCTAATCAGGAAGCCTCAGTATCTACAAAAAAGGCAAGATTCTAAATCTTAAACCTTTAGACGAAGGTGCAAACAAACCCGCTAAACAATATGTGTTTAGTAGCAACAGTTATACTATCAGACATATAACTGAAAGTTGCAACAATTTAAATCAAATTGTTGGAAGAAATTTCCTTGGGATATCCAAGCTCCTATCCTTCTTCGGATTAAGCAAAGATCCAAGCGAAAGTCACTCAAAAGACCCTAGCGTTTTTGATCATGCAAAATCGCATTTTCAACATGGGGGGAGAAGTGATAAAAGAGTTTAGAAGAAATCAAAAATCTTCTACTCGAGACTGACACGAAGAAATCGTAAGATTAAAAGTCGTGATTGAAAGGCTCAAAAGTCCCAGAGGACGAAAAGCCCATTAACCGTCAAGAAGTTTCGGACTTCAATAATCGGTTAAAGAAATTCAAGATAAGCTTACTCAAGTAATTGGGTAATGACGACGATATACACCATACGAGACCGATCTTGATAAAATCATTAAGCCTCTTCTAGAAAAAATTCTAGAAAAACTTAATGAAGAAAGAGCATCTACTACGAAATTGTAGAACGGCGGCGGCAAAGTTATTTACGAAATGAAAAATTGCCATTGCAATAAAGAAATTCTCGAAGCTTTAAGCTCTCGGCCTGAAGAAGAGAGTAAGGTCATCATAGAAAAGATGATAAGAAAAGAGGTCCCTACCTTTATAGTTACCCCAACTTCGGTGTGGGTAATGAAGAGTTAAGGCAGGAAAAATTCCAAAAGTTTATCCTGGCCTTTCGGGGTAGATAAATAATGGATTATCTCCAATATATTCAAGAGTTTTATTCAAAAACTCTAATGAAAAGCTCCTTGACAAACAATCAAGAAGCTAAAAAGTTGAACGATCAAACTCATTTCTTTTGCCCATAAATCAATAAGGGTTTTTCTGTCTTTTGGACAGGAGTCAAGATTGAGAGTGAACCTTCCGAAAGGTGTATCTTTTTCTTGAGAGTGGCTTGTAGAAGTCTCAAAGAAGGGAGTTTTTCTCTTCTTTTGAAAATGGTCCTCTCTGGTTCTTCCAGTCGGATATCCTGGTTCCATTTTTGGGAATGTGTTATCCATTCTCAGGGTTCCAGTTGGTTCTTCTTCATCTTCTGAAGAAGGACTTGGAAGGCTTTCGCTCTTAGAGGAGTCCGTGTCTGTTTCAGAAGGATCGTTAATAATATTTATAACGTGCTCCCGAAATCCGAACAGAGTTTTTAAGTCAGCACTTCCTCTGATGGTTTGATTGACTAAATCCGGTTCTTCAAGAAGGATTAGCGCTTGTTCAAACTTTTTAGCTTCTTGATTGTTTGTCAAGGAGCTTTTCATTAGAGTTTTTGAATAAAACTCTTGAATATATTGGAGATAATCCATTATTTATCTACCCCGAAAGGCCAGGATAAACTTTTGGAATTTTTCCCCGTTCCTAACTCTTCATTACCCACCTGCGAAGTTGGGGTAACTATAAAGGTAGGGACCTCTTTTCTTATCATCTTTTCTAAGGATGACCTTACTCTCGTCTTCTTTAGGCTGAGAGCTTAAAGCTTCGAGAATTTCTTTATTGCAATGGCAATTTTTCATTTCAGAAATAACTTTTGCGGCCATTTGCTTCTACAATTTACGTAGTAGATGCTCTTTCTTCATTAAGTTTTTCTAGAATTTTTTCTAGAAGAGGCTTAATGATTTTATCAAGATCGGTCTGTATGGTGTGTATACTGGCCGTCATTACCCAATTACTTGAGTAAGCTTATCTTGAATTTCTTTTAACCGATTATTGAAGTCCGAAACTTCTTGACGGTTAATGGGCTTTTCGTCCTCTGGACTTTTGAGCCTTTCAATCACGACTTTTAATCTTACGATTTCTTCGTGTTGTCCGAGTAGAAGATTTTTGATTTCTTCTAACTCTTTTTATCACTTCTCCCCCATGTTGAAAATGCGATTTTGCATGATCAAAAACGCTAGGGTCTTTTGAGTGACTTTCGCTTGGATCTTTGCTTAATCCGAAGAAGGATAGGAGCTTGGATATCCCAAGGAAATTTCTTCCAACAATTTGATTTAAATTGTTGCAACTTTCAGTTATATGTCTGATAGTATAATGTTGCTACTAAACACATATTGTTTAGCGGGTTTGTTTGCACCTTCGTCTAAAGGTTTAAGATTTAGAATCTTGCCTTTTTGTAGACATGAGGCTTCTGATTAGAGGATTTGACATGTTAGCAATTATCTTGCAATAAAGCATGTTAAATCTTCTATTCTTTTGACATAGATTTTAAGAGTTCTGCAGTCATGCCTATCTCTAGGTGTTTCATACCTAACGAAGGCTCCGATTTCCAAGATGTTTTTGGAAATACTTTGTCTTGGTGTATTTCTAAGACAGCTTATTCTTAGCAATGTTAATTGCCCAAGAATTATTTGGTGCTTGAATCGGAGAAAATGATTTCAATGTCGGAGAATACATCTTCCAAGCTATGTATTCTTTCTTCTTGTATTCTATGCTATGAACAGCTTTGCTTGTTAAGGCGTATGCCACCAAGTAGGTAAGTGATCTTTATCTCCTTTGTTCATGAGGTTGATCTTTCAAATTCGTGAGCAGATGATAAGACTTGGTCCAATTCTTAGTATTTAAACTAATCTCGAATTTTGGATATACGAAAACATGAATTTTCTATATGCCAAGTTTCCTCTCTTTGCTCAGGATGCGGTCTTTTCGGTCATTAATCCTATTATCGATTAATGCTAATTTTACTGGAGAATTTATTCCTTCTTGGAATTCTGATTTCAGTAAAATTTTTATTGCTCCTAGATGAACCGTACTGATAGTAGGTCGAATCTTAGGGTCAAGATGATCGAGAACTAGATCTTCTTCAGACATAGTTAACAAGGCTCTGATACCAAGATAAAAAAAAGGATTTCTAACTCTTTAATGCGGAAACAGAGTTAAATTTAAATACTT
This sequence comes from Adenophora triphylla var. japonica, assembly GCA_022495995.1. Classification (NCBI taxonomy): domain Eukaryota; kingdom Viridiplantae; phylum Streptophyta; class Magnoliopsida; order Asterales; family Campanulaceae; genus Adenophora; species Adenophora triphylla. The sequence goes on from JAFEMH010000844.1 coordinate 597,287, forward strand.
CTTAATCCCAAGTAGTGACTATAAGTCATTAGTTAGGGAATTCATTGCATCTTATTGTTGCAATTGCTTTTGAAGGATAAATGATTAGGATAAATCCTCTGAACCATTGTTCACTTCTTTGCGTCATAAAGCACATGTCTTTATGAACATCAATGATCTTGACAAGATCTTGATTTTTAATGCCATCATAGCATTCTTTCTGAAGTAGCCTTGAAGCTTCCCATTAGTCAAGAATTTTAATTTCTTGTCCATTTTCTTAAGTACGTATTTCCATGTGGGGAGAATAATGCTATGGAGCGATTTCGATCATTATTGATTTTTCTTTTAAGAGGATAACCTATTTTAAAGTTTAACGAGAGCGAGTTAATAGAAATAGTACTTCTTATGTAAGGTTTTTAGTAAAGATGATGATTAGAGATTAGTTTATACCCTTCGTTCTTCAAACCGTTTCCCTATGTTGACCAAATTTCCAAGCAATTGCCCTAACGTTTCCCCATAACGGCCCTCCTGCCCTCGGCAGTGTGGTACTTCTAACAGTGCCTTGAGAAATCTTCGGAGTCCCTAAGTTAACCTTCTTTGGATAAGGTTTTAGACACTTGGAGATATAAACTTATTAATACTCTTTATTTCATCAACCCTATTTTACATGCCCGAGAGGCTTTACATAATTTCCTATTCTACTAACCACTGTTAAGGATTCTACTCCCACTGACATTTTTTTTTTTTTTTTTTTCTCTCTCTCTAGGATCGAGCTCCCTAGCCTTTTTTTTCGAATGCTTATTATAGAAAAACCCTTCTCCCTTATATAAGAGTGCGGGAGAATGAAAAAGAAAAACATATTGGCCCGTATGCCCTTACGTCAAAACACAACTGAATTATTACACATAAAGAAGTGGGCGGCTCCTTTTTTCTCTTTTGCTTTTTTCTCCAGGCTAGTTTATAATGGAGTCTTCTTTTTCTTTGTAATGGTGGGGGTGCCTTACGCGTCTTCCACCTTTGCTTTTGCCATGTCTTTGCCTTCTCCGCTTTTGTCTTTTTGCGTCGAATTTACAGTTGTTTTTGTGGAAGAATCCACTTTTGTTACGTCCACACACGTAGCATGGCATCTTGGCTATTTTTTCCATGATAGGACAAAAGACGTGGCATCGTCGTGGTAAGGGAAGGTGTGTTCCCGCTGAAGGAATGCTTTCTTTGAAAAGATAAGATTCTTTCTGCTTGATCTTTGTTGGCCCGATGGGTCTTCCGGAATTGGAATACATGTCAGGAGCAATGTTCTGTCTTCATGGTTGACGAAGATATGGTCGTCTTGAGAAAACTTGAAGATAAGAGTGAGAAACTCTTCTAACTTTCTTTTTCCCGGGGGAATAGATCTACTTTGTCCAATGTACATGGAGATGGTTACGAGGGTGAATAGTTTTCTCCTTTGCGATGCCAATGTGTATCGAGTCTTTGTGGTCTGTAAAGAACACGATGATCTTCTTCCCAAATAGGGATGGAGCTGGATATTTTAAGAAAAATATCCTTATCGACTTTAAAATTTTCGTTCTAAAGTTTTTTGCCTTGTAAATCACTTTTGGCGAAGTTTAATTTCTTGTAAATTACGGCTAGGGTAGATGCACTTAACCAAGCCATGAATGAAACAGGTCGGCAACCATTTACGGATTTGCCCCTTTGATGAAATTGAAATGACTTAAATTTTTTCCTTTTTTGGTAAAAAATTTTTCATCAATCAAATTTTCTTCACTAGCGGTTCTAGCGAATTGGTAAAGATATTCAAAACCTTTAATGGTTAAATCATTGTTTTGAATTTCTTCTTCTGAGGAGGATTCCTTTGAGGAGTCGTCCCAAGAGATTTTGTTTCTCTTTTTGCTTTTAGAGCGGCGACAAAATTTCTTGGTCTAAGGATATCTTTACTACAAATTAATTGTAGTTAAAACAAATCCTTTTTTCTGTTGTAAATGTTTGCGGCGGTCTTTGCCAAAAAAGTTTTTATATTTTTGAAACAATTTGAAATACCATCAATTGCTTGTTTGGCAATGTCCCAATTCTCAAGATTCCTCTATTAGGTCCATTAAAAACGACGTAATAGGGTTTGAGATTTATTAGGGATTTGAATTCCCGAATTTGACGTTTCAGCGTCGGCGGATTTAACTCCGTCTTTTGGGACTTGAATTCCTGATTAGGTGCGAGTTAATTAATTGCTTAATACTCTCGAAGCACTTTTGTTGGAAGTTGAATCTTCTCTTATGCTTTTGGGCAAAGCATCGGTAGTCAACGGTATTGATTTGTCTTTACAGTTTCCACGTTTTTGAAGCCGGACTAGCTTCAACTTTTGTTTTGAAAAACATGGTGTTGAAATTACCATTTTGGTTTACTCAAGGTACCTACAAGTTGACTTGTGCACAGTAGGCAGAACGGGTACTGACCTTTTGATGTTCGGACTTCCAAGGTCTTACATATCTTAATTGAGCTCTTCTGGCTCAATTTGTTGCATCAAAGTGTTTCGATGTTGTAACATAATTTCTTCATCCATTTACGAATCCTGGGGGCAGATCGTCACGAGGTTTTACCCTCTTAAGGAGCTCTACTTTTTATCTAGAAGGTGTTAGCAAGTTTTCTGAAATCATGAAAATTAAGTATAATGAAATTCACGGGTCAAGAAATCGGCTAAAGCTGTTTTTGTTCCTTCTAGATGTTCTACGAGCTACTGCTTAGCAGCCATTGTTGCCCGCGGACTAATCTACCACCCTTATTATCACCTTGAATTTTTAGTTTAAGGAAATAAGTAAAGTTCTTATTATCAGTTCTTACTAAGAACTCAACGGGGAGTTAAATAGATAGAGAACTTGTTTATCACTCTAATAATGAAAAGGTATTCTTTTTCATTGGAATGATAATTCTTTTATGACTTTGAAGCTGCCGAGAAGTATGCGCAAATTAACTCTTTGTGAATTAAGCTACTTTGAGTATTCCACCCCAAAATTCATTGGAGGCGTCGGTCTCGATAATCAACTTGTCTTCGGAGTTACGGATGATAGAGCTTTGGAAAGTTGATTAGCTGCTAACTTCTTTATCTTACGAAGATAAAGAGTATCAGAATCTTGCCATTTCCATGGAAGATCTTTCTTTAGCTTGCTTTGAAGGGGTGCCCTTAAAGGCGCTAACTTTGGAATGTAATCCGATGCATAGGTTAAAATTTCCTAAAACCTTTGCAGTTGTTTCTTGTCTTCAATTTGGTCAGGGAACTTATGGATGTGATCCAGAATATGACCTTGAGGACAATGAGAACCTTGATCAATTTCTAAGCCTAAGAAATTAATCTTTGTTTTAAAGAGCTGAGCCTTCTTTTTGGATAAAATGATACCCAGAAAGTTTCGCATTTCTTTAGAAGCTGAGAAACATGTATTAAGTGTTTCTCTTACGTGTCACGGAAGATGAGAATATCGTCACGCTGAATCATAGATACGCTGAGAATCTTTCATAATCTACGAGAGGCGTTTTGCATGTGCCTTTGAAAGATTGATAAGGCGCTGTTTTAAACCCAAAGAGCAAGGTAAAACTAGCACATTCGATAATGTCCCTTGTGGACACGTGAATCTTTGTTAAAACTGAAGGTGAGACTCTTTGGCTCAAAGCATTACTTGCACGAAGTCCGAGACTTGCAATCTTTTATCTTACGAAGATAAAGTATCGAGAATCTTGCCATTTCCATGGAGAAGAATCTTTCTTTAGCTTGCTTTGAAGGAGGTGCCCTTAAAGTACATAACTAACTTGGAATGTAATCCGATGCATAAAGTTAAGAATTCCTAAAAACAAAGCCTTTGCGGTTGTTTCTTGTCTTCAATTTGGTCGGGGGAACTTATGGATGGCACGATCGAGAATACTGACCTTGAGGACCAATGATAGAACCTTGATCAATTTCTAAGCCTAAGAAATTAATCTTTTGTTTTAAGAAAATTTGAGCCTTCTTTTTGGATAAAATGATACCCAAAGTTTCGCATTTCTTTAGAAGCTATGACGAAACATGTATTAAGTGTTTTCTCTTACGTGTCAGAAGATGAGAGAATATCGTACTACATAGGTCAGCGAGAATCTTTCATAAATCTACTACGGCGTTTTGCATGTGCCTTTGAAAGATTGATGGCGCCCTGTTTAAGCCAAAAGGTAAAACTAGCCATTGATAATGTCGCTTACAATGGACACGTGAATCTTTGTTAAAAGGCATGAGACTCTTTATTAAGCATTACTTGCAGGAAGTCCGAGACTTTGCAATCTAGACTACTTGAGGAAACATCTTTTCCCACTTGGATAAGAGACTGACAAAGCATCTTTATTAGAGAGGAGATTATAGGCCATCTCCTACAGTAAGATCATTCATCTTTTGTAGTTTGACTACCATTCTTTTTTCTTTCCACGTCGTTTTTACGCTTCATTTTCAACGAGGAAGGCGAAGCGACATGTGAGAAGATTTCTTGGGAATAATATATTTTCATTTCCAGATAATTCCTTAATTGCTTAGCAGAGAATTCTTCCCGTCTTGTGGGCTGTATTTCATTAAGGTTTAACCCTACAAATACTTTTTGGATCTATCAACCTAATGCGCCTTCATCCAATGCTTTGTTTTTTCGGGATCTAAAGGATTTTACGAGCAGACTTTTTCTAACAATTTTTCAATTGCTATTTTTATTTCCATTTACGAGTTAGCGATCTTAAGCTGCTTTTGTTCATCATTACGAATTTTTCAAGCATGGCCCTCCCCCTCTCTAAAAAATAAATTTTTTGTAGAAGAGATGTTAAGCTTGGAGCATGTTAGCTTTACTTTTTTAGAATCTTTTTCATTGATTCTAAAAAAAAAAGCCTTTAAAGCCTACACGCTACTGCTCGTGTGACTTTACGTCCATTACTTCTTCCTTTTCCAAGGTTGTGAAGATGATCTTGTTGGTAAAAGCTGTGTGAAAAGGACTATAGGTTAAACGGAAGTTGTTTACCTATAAGGAAGTCCCAAATCCGGCTTCTGGTTGATATGCATTGGAATATGAAAGATTGTATCTCCAAAAAAGTACATCGAGTTTTTCTGAAGAAACCTTATTGATTGTTATGGTAGAGACCGTAGCAATCTGACGACCTGTATGGTGGTGCATTCACCCATTCCTGATGTTCGGAGTGGAATGACATATTGACTTGCTCTTACATGAAGCTTGCTCCTGTATCTACACATAGCAATGCAATTTTTATCTTTTTGTATCCTTGGAACTTGAAAGTTCCTTGAATATAGATAGAGGAAGGGTTAGTAATGTTAGGCCAGCATTACTAAATCTTCTTTGCAGATGATCATTACGCTTGTACGATGATCCATCGTCGCTAGACTTCGAAGTTGATTCTCAAGGATCAAATTCTATGATGAAAGACTTCTTTACTTATCACTAGCCGTGTTCGTCTTATTGTGGACACGGTCTGAAGAAACGATTTCTTCGAGCATGCTTGACACTTGTCTTGATCTTTTGTTTTCTATTAGGACACTCATTTGCATAGTGGCCTTAACTTCATTACAAACCCGAGCCATCTACAATTCTTTTTGCCTTTAGGAGCTAAAAATTTCTTTTATAATAATACTTGCATTTCTTACGGGACATATTTACACTGGCTTAAAGGTTTTTCTTTTCTTCCCAAAAAGGAATACTTAGATTTTCCTTTGAAGCTTTTCTTCTTTTTTTCTTTGGATGTGGTTTGGTGACATCCATAGTTGAGAGAGTCTTTTTTCAACTATCTTGCTCAGCGACACTAACTTCTTGTAAGCGATTTAAATTATTTACCTTTCTCAGTTAAATCGCAAATTTTGAGATTTCTTCTTTTAACTTGATTTGTGTAATGCGAATGCTAAGCTAAAATTAGTATTGGTTGCACTTTTCTCTTGGTGGCAACGCATGAGAAGGCGAATTTCTCCCAACTAAAGGAAATTTTTCTTATGTAGTCAACTACACTTAAGTTTTATATCCTTCTTGATCTCTGTGTCATCAGAGATTTCTCTCGTATTCACAGTAGTAAGCATTCAGAACGACCCAGATGTCGCAAATACTCTGCATTTTCGTCGGTCTATCTTTTGCTCTTTCGATAATCGTAAATTTTTCTCTTTCTTTTGCAAAGAGAAAAATCTATACACTAAGAACATGGTATATATGCCGTCGGGGACATATTCAAAAGTCTCTGTTGGACCGAGAAGTCGGTTCGTGCCCATTCGGATATCTTTTATGAATTTGTTGCCGATCCATGAGTTTTATGATCAAGTAGTAAGTAAGAGTCTTGTATTTTTGATCATAGTATTTTTCACGGATTGGTTTGAGCGATCAAACTCATTTCTTTTGCCCATAAATCAATAAGGGGTTTTGTCTTTTGGACCGAGGAGTCAAAATTAGAGTGAACCTTCCGAAAGGTGTATCTTTTTCTTGAGAGTGGCTTGGTAGAAGTCTCAAAGAAGGGAGTTTTCTCTTCTTTTGAAAATGAGTCCTCTCTGGTTCTTCCCGATCGGATATCCTGGTTC